>OY757907.1:67500-452500 GCA_963585895.1 Sepioteuthis lessoniana | reverse complement strand
CTGACCAAGCCGAAACACTACTGCATAGTTTGGAACGAGCAGATGCAGGGTTAGGCCTCTATGTTAATGCACACAAAACGGAATATATGTGCTATAATCAAACGGGGGACATCTCCACTCTAGAAGGAACCCCTCTTAAACTAGTAGACAAATTCCCTTACCTAGGAAGCAGCGTCGAATCAACCGAAAAGGACATCAAAACGAGGTTAGCGAAAGCGTGGACAGCTATCAATAGGCTATCGATTATATGGAAATCAGACCTAACCGATAAAATGAAACGCAGTTTCTTCCAGGCAGCGGTCACATCGGTACTGCTATATGGCTGCACTACATGGACGCTAACAAAACGGCTGGAGAAGAAGCTAGGCGGCAATTACACAAGAATGCTACCTGCAATCTTGAAGTCCTGGCGGCAACACCCCACAAGACACCAACTGTACGGCCACCTGCCCCCTATCACGAAAACCATTCAAGTTAGACGAACCAGACATGCAGGACACTGCTGGAGAAGCAGGGACGAACTCATAAGAGATGTACTCTTATGGACCCCCACACATGGCCGTGCAAAAGCAGGACGACCAGCACGAACATACATTCAGCAGCTATGTGAGGATACGGGATGTTGTCCTGAAGACCTACCTAGGGCAATGAACGATAGGGAGAAGTGGCGAGAGAGGGTCAGGGATATCCGTGCTACCAGCGCGATATGATGATGATGATGATGAACGTTCGTATAATCTTTCCAAATTTTCCACCATTTGATTTTACGCTACATTGGGGAATTCCAGTTAGTCTATGCTCCTTGTTGTTTTAATCCAACCATTTTTGTAAACCTAATCTCATCTTCTCCATTACGAACTTCATCCTGTATCAGTCATCGCTGACTTATCCACATGGTTAGTCGGAAACAACCCTAGACCCGCGCGCCCTTTTGTGACAATTCCTAATATCGCTCTTTCACGAAGTCGCTCTTCTGCTACTTGTAACTCTCCAGAAGCTTTCCACTTTCTGCCTGAACAGACTTCAATGACAGCTCCGGCCACTTTTTCATCTTTGGATAATTTGTATAGTAACGTTGTTCTTATTTTCGTTACCTTAAACTCTTCGATTAAGCTTCTGAATGGAGGATGTAGCGCAGTGTTATTGCCATATAGGGCGACGCTACTAAGACGTTTCGGTTGGCCCAACCATCTCCCCAAAAGAGAGTTGATTTTCCTTTCCATTTGGTCTATGTGGGCCATTGTAAATTCATAGATAGAGTCCACAGTATTTGGGGGAGAATTGTGTGGTGGTAAATCCATGCTTTAAAACGGCCGGCTAGACCGGATTTGTCAACTTTAGTCAAACATTTTTTAATGTTGTCTTTTGTTTCCTGTATAGCTATCGTATCCTTTATGGAGCGGCCAGTTCGTTTACCCAGACTCTTAATTGACTTTTCTTGTATTGTAGGGATATTTTCACTCGACAATTCTTTCTCCATTGGAATACCCTTCTTTAGAACGAGTGGCCGGGATTTTGATGCGTTGAAACACACTCTAGCCCATGTGACTAGTTTTTCTATGCCTTTTAAAACCCATCCTGCGCCGATAGTGAATGTACTTGTAATGGTCATATATATCCATATAAGCCCTTATCGGGGGTTGTCTCACACCAGATCTGCTAATGGGGCCTCTACATTACAATTCTAGTTTTGATTAATAGGTTCATTGCTAGCGTGAATAAAGTTGTGCAGCCTGTTATGATGCCCCTTTCTAGATTATGCCATGCCAAAATTCATCCTTTAGTTATTATTCTCATCTTGAAAGCGTTATGATAATCTAGAACTAAGTCGGATATTCTGTCGGGGACATGGTAACATTTAACTGTTAATTCAACTAGCCTATTGGGAATTGATCAGTACACATTTTTGAGGTCCAACCATAATACTGCTAGATTACCCTTATTTGTTTTTGCTTCTTTCAGTAATTGGGAGATGACTCCTGTATTCTCCATACATCCTGGAATACCTGGGACACCCCTTTTTTGCACTGATGTATCAATATGATTGTTGTTTTGTAAAAACGATATCAATCCCTTGTTCAAAATTCTAAAAAAAATCCCTTCTGTATTTAATAGAGAAATGTATCTGAATTCATCGATTTTCCTCGCCCCTTCCTCTTTTGGAATCCATATTCCTTCGGAGTATTTCCAATATTCTACTATTTTACCTCTCCTCCAAATTATTTTTATTAACTTCCAAAGGAAACGAAGGAGTTGCGGACATCGTTTATAAACGTAATAAGGCATGCCATTCGGACCTAGTGCAGATGCTGATCTTGTTGTTTTAATGACCGCTTTGATTTCATCTCAGGTTGTTTTTTTTTTTTTTTTTTTTTTTAAATCAAACTCCCTTATTGGAGCTTCTGGTTTTATCAGGATTCAGTAAGGTCTCGGTCTCTATTTAGGTCTTTCAGATTATTATGGAGAAAGGAGTCAATTTCAGCTGGAGTACTTTCCAGATAACCGCTTCGTTTTTCCCCAAATATTTTCTTTGAGAAAGCATAAGGGTCTGTTAAAAAGGACATCCGTTTCTTTGCCCTTTTTTCTCCATCTGTGCCATTCTGCTCTTCTCACGAACCTGAGTTTAGGTCGAATGATGTAGTGGTACTTGTTCATTCGGTTTTGCTTTTTTATATTACTTTCGGAGGGATTTTAATTCTGCTCTTGGTTGCTTCATTTTTGTTTCTCTTCTATTTTCTTTACCACTAGATCTTTCCGTTATTTCCATATATCCATATTGAGCCTCTGCATAACTAATGATAATTCTACACACACACACACACACACACACACACACACACACACACACACACACACACACACACACACACACACAGACACACACACACACACACATATACGAGGTATATACGATAAGTTTCCAGACCTTTTTCGTATGAGCACTTTTATTGATAGAACACATGTACCATATTCGCAATTAACGCTATGTGCGAAATGGACATATAATGTTCATTACGATAGAACATATAAAGAACGTAGGAATCTCGAAATTCGAAAACACGTAACGACTTCTTGTTCAGATACGAAACCTTTTTATTAGCTTTGAGTTAAAGGTCTCGACATAAGGAGGAGAGACACAATCTTCTATGCTGTCTTATTCATTTGGCACCCATCTCGTGCGGCCCTCATAGGGAGCACGTTCGCCTCGCATCTGCGCGCTCCAAAAGTCGATCCTTCTCGTTTGGCGTCTAATTCTCAACTCTCTAACTTCCTTCAAATCTCCACAAACCTTGCGCGCTTCCGGTGCGTGACGTCACTCGTATTCCGTCACCCGTTTTGTCTCTGAGTATTGTGACATCTGAGTGACACCTCCATCCGCCCGTGCACGCCCGCGTTAACACCTGCCTCAATGTTGTACCCAACTAACCTATGTGCTGAGCCGAAAGGTTCTCAGCCTAACTAAACTCAAAGGCATGAACCGAAATCCCTCGGTTATTATATAACACACACATGGAACTCTAGTCCCCTTCGAAGTAATCTCCTCCGGCTGCAATGCACTTGTTGTACCGTTCCAACAACTTCTCGAAGGCCCTATGGAAGTCCTCTTGTGTGAGCGTGTCAATGACTTTCTCACAGCCTCTTTCATCTCCTCAATTGTCTCATAACGACAGCCTGAAGTCACAGGGAGCAAAGTCTGGACTATAGGGACGGTGAAGAACTGTCTTGACGCCCATCTTGCTCAAAAAGTCTGTGACAAGGATGGAGTTATGGACTGGTGAATTGTCCTGGTGGAAATACCACTGACCCGATTTTCTGACGGAATCTCTTCCTGAACTCACTTAAAACTTCAACATAGTAACCCTAACCCTAACCCTTTGGCCAATCAACTCTGGTATATTGACTTCCTTACTCCTCCCACACCTCTCATCATCCCTCACAGACTCCCTGCATTCCTTGAGTCTCTTATGCCATTCAAAAACTGATGCTCGATTCATGCAAGATGGTCGAAAAACAGTCTGAAGCATTCAATACGTTTCTGTGCCATTTTTTTTTTTTCAAGTTTAGAACAGAATTTTATTGCATATTGTTCTTCTAAAGTGTCAGTTTTCATTTTTGAAGTTCACCACTTGTGACAATCAGGATTTAGTAGGGTGTATCCCAATTGCTGCTGTAGCTGTTCATTTGAAGCTGAAACCATAAAAATTGGTCAATCATCTCATAAGATGTATAGCAATAACATAGTGAATTTTCAAGAGTCTATGACCATTTTAAATGCCTATACGAAAAAAGGCTGGAAACTTATCGTATGCTATTCGTATATATATATATATATATATATATATATATATATATATATATATATATATATATATATATAATCGATGAACTCAGACTATTTTTAATACGGGATTTTGTAATTTTTACCATTTAAAAGTTGAAGAAACTTTGAAGGAAAATATAAAAAAATTCTTATTTCATATTTGTTTGGACTCTTGGAAATTATTTTGAATTAGTTGTGAAAAAATAATATGGCTCTAATATTTGTCGCTTTTTGAAACACACACACACACACACACACACACACACACACACACACACACACAGAGCGATGTATATATATATATATATTAATGTAAACACCAAAAAAGAAAGATTATTATAAAAAAAAAACACGTGGAAATTAGTTAAATATAGATATTCAAATTACCTAATTATTTTTTAATTAAGTTCTCTCAGAATGAATAATCAGCTGTGTAAATCGGGCTAAAGTGAAATCATAACACCAATTTGGATTTACGTTTCGGTGTTCAAATGAAAATGAACAGTTGACACTTGTCTTTCAAATTTTTGCTCTTTATTTCATAAGTTTACAAGTGGATTATGTTCCTTGTTTTTTCTGTTGCACTGCTTTTTCTTTTTCAAAATCTCAATTCTTTCCATTTTTTTTTTTTTGCTTTTTTATTATTCTGAAGATGTAAATATCTTCCCAAAGGTGAAATTCTTTTTTCTATATTTTTTTTTTACTCTGCAATTATATGGGCATTAAATTATAGGAATTATTATCAAATCGCGGCAAGATATCCAGTTCAAGTAATTGGTGACTTGTACTTAGTCAACTGCACTTATCCACATTGTAAACCTTTTTGCTCGTTGACTTTGCAGTTGATTTGACAGTCCGAAAGCTCAGTTTCAGGTTTTTACTTCTTTTTATAGTTGTTTAGTTTCAAGTGAGCTGCGTTTAGGTTTTTGCTTTTTTTGTATGTTGGTCATTCGTTAATCTTTTTCGATGTCTTTGTTCTGGTCATCGTCTATCCATCTTTTATTTTTATTGCCAACTGATGATTAATCTTTTGATATGGAAAATTCTATGACATTACTTCATTATTTTGCATCTATTTTCGCTTCTTTGTGTAAAGAAGTGATTATTTATTTGGCTTTTTTTCTCAGAGTGTTGTTTTGTCACGAAAAAATAAGAACGAGTCTGAAATGATTAAACTTAGTTTAAAAAGTAATGCAAGCTTCGACCAAATCTCATTAATTGTCGAAAACTACATTGGCTTCCGCGACTCATTGTGTTCTGTGTTTTCAAGCAGATGCATTATGTCAGACGTGACCTTAGAACGTCGAGATAATTCGACGGAGGAAATAAAAAGATAAAGACGCCGTTTGATGTGCAAAAGAAGAGGTGAGTCGGGATGGGAAGCCGTTATGACATTGGTCGACTCTTTGAAACGATGATTCAGGCGCACAAATTATGGTTATTGTTCATTTAAAATTCCTTTATTTGTCCGCAGAAATCTTGAAACATTCACTCAATTACAGAAGCATTCTTTGGTCAAAGAATGTCATTCTTTTGGTAAAAGACATCAGTATCAGTCAACAATATATATATATATATATATATATATATATATATATATATATATATATATATACGCATTTGATTGTTTGTAATAAATAACAAATGCCAGAAAAGTAAATTTATGATCAAACTGACAAAAAGAAAGCGTCAAGAACGAAGAACTAATTTGCCATTTCCTCCCCCGTTTTTATTTTCTAATTCTTTTTAGATATTCTTTAAAGAGTAAATTCTTTGCAAATACCTAAATTCTTGTGGTAGTATATTGCTTTTGTGATATACTTTTGGTATTGAGAGAGAATTGAGGTGAAAATAAGAGAAGAAGAAAGCAAAAGGAATCCTTCAGCACAGATGACCTGTGGTTGCTTTGTTGTTTGAATAAAAGAACAAGTCTTACATCGACTACAACGAGAAAGAAAGAAAGGAATGAGATTTATTTATTTATTTTTTGCTTCGTAATAATTCGAAATAATAGGAATGGGAAATTACCAAGCAAAAGGAGCAAAACAAACTCAGTTGTTGTAAAAGGGAATTGAGTGCTAAAATTTTTCCTTAATATTCCATGAAAGCAAAGTAATTAAGTGCAGTCTAAAGGTGGTAATATATTGTGTCTATTTTGCAATGTCTCAGGAATAAAAACAGTTTATGGCATTCAAACAAAAATCGAAGAAAAACAAAGTCAGTTATCTTATCTATTTTTTTAGAAAAAATCAATCGATATGCATTTCCGTTCGATTAAGGACGTCCATTCTCTCTTTCTCTTTCTTTCTCTCTCTCTCTCTCTCTCTCTCTCTCTCTCTCTCTCACCTCTTACACACACTTACACAGGTTCGCACGTACTCGCTCACATACGCACGCGTACTCTCTCTCTCTCTCTCTCTCTCACACACACGCGCGCGCGCACACACTTTCAATATTGGCAATTATTTGTCTTAATCAAAATTTTAAAAACATACATATTCATCTTCTATTCATACATGAATGAACTGTTGCCATAAAATCCACTATAAAACAAGTTTGACATTTTTAAACAAGTTTGACATTTTTAAACAGAGGAAATTCCTAGAATTCAACCCAGAGAGAAAATTTTTTCCCTTTTTCCCCTTTCAATCATTTATGTTAAAAACAAAAATTGAAATGTTTATTTTCAACGTAGGAAGATCCTTCCTCCTTATAAAGTATGTAGAAGTAACATGGGTAACAGAAGTAACATAATCTGTTTTCCACATTTCATATAATTTTGTTTTGTGCAATTCTAAAAGTATACTTAGTATATATATATATATATATATATATATATATATATATATATATATATATATATATATATATATATATATATATATATTATTTAGGATAGCGTATGCATAGAATCAACAGTGGTTGGTAACGGTCGGTTTCTCATCTTCATCAGACCAAGTAATTTTGGGTCGCAGTTGACGTCTATTTATATTTTGCATGCTTGGAGTTGGGAAGACCAGAAAAGTTTGAAGATAATTCTGGATAGGATTTGCTTATCTAAGCGACTATATAGTGTTTTTCTTGTGATTTGTTAATTTATCTACTCTGCTATGTTTGGTTTTCGGCTTTCCGTTTAGAAAAAACGTAGGAAAATTTTTTATAAAACTTATGGACAAACATTTCCCAACATCAAGCAAACTATTCAAAATATTCAATTGGAATACACGAAATCTTATTTACTGTCACATTGAAAACGTGCAACAAATAATAGAAAAGCACAATAAGAAAATCTAAAGTACACCGAAAAAAAAAAAAACTCCTGCAAATGCAATACAAAATACAAATGTCCCCTTAGCAGAAATTGACAACAAACAAACGTCCTATATCAAGCAGCCAAAAGATCAAAACAAAGCACAGAAAAAATATATAGGTGTAACAGAAGGTCTCTGAAAACAGAGGAGCTACACACAAAAACACTATTTAATTATAAAAAGTATGAACACAGCACAACACTTTCTGGGACCTGAATTATCATATCAAAACACACCAGAGTCAACTGAGAAAGTGAGAAAAATGGCACCAACTTACAACAACATCTCAAAATACTACAATCTTTACCATGAATAAAAAATCGGCATAATCACCTTTCCCAGAACACAACAAACTCCTAAATAAGCAATCAGAACTCACCCAAATGCAGACACGAAAATAAATTTTTACTTAGCCACCTGAAAAATAACGACTCCAGAGATTAGGAAAAAAAAAAGATAAAATTGAATTAGATTAACAAATAAATAAATAAAATCAAAAATAAAAAGTAGACAAAAGGAATGAATAAAGAAAATGAATAAATAGATAAATTAAAGAAATGTTAGAATAAATTAATAACGAAAAGATGAATAAGCATCTAAATGTAAAAATAGAACAAATATTGTAGAGTAAATAAATTAATTAAGTACAATGGTAACACGATATAACCACATAGATAGGGAAGCCCGAGCCAGAATGATCAACAAGCTAGACTATAATCCTCGAAAACCAGTATGTATCAGACACTAACTACTAACTAAAATCACTTGTTCTGATAAACGCATAGGCGAGAAACAGTTACCAAACACCGTTGACATTGTTATGCTATTCTAATTTAAACATAACACATGCACTCTATGAATGATATTAAGCAATCTCTTTTTATAAATAACGAAAACTATTTTATCTTCATATTCATCTATGTAGAAGCGCTTATGATATAATGGTTACAGTTGTAGGAAATGGTTTGCATTTCTCATAGTGCTAATGCCCTTTGGAAAAGTATGAATCTAATTGTTCTCTCTCAAGCTAAGAGTAAATAGTAAGGCAGACTGTACTCTTTAACTTTGATAAGATAACCAGTCTAGGAGAAGAAAAACTCTGAAGTCAAACCTGTTCAACTCCGCTTAGAAATAATTTTTATCTCACCTTCCTTTGCTCAAATGTTGCTATTAGTTTCACGCATTTTTCATATAAAAAATCATCACACGGGCATTTTTGGCAAGCAATGATTTATTTATTTATGTAAAACAAAATTTATTATTTCTCCAAAAAGCATGTCTTAGATTGAAATTAAAATTGGCATGAGGAAAGATAGGATAATTATTTTATTTTAATTCTGCTCTACTTACTGGCATCCGGGCACTTTTTTATTCAGTGTTCTTAAATGATTGTTTTTTTTCGCATATTGTTTTTTCTTAACTGTTGTTTATATATATAAAGTTAATCCCCAGAGACGATATGTTAGGAATTATTCAGATATAGAATACTACATGAAGAGTTAGCATAGTAACTGTCCTTTGAGTTTTCGTTCATTTATATCTATCTATCTATCTATCTAGATAGATAGATAGGGGGATGGAGTCATAAATGATTTACGTTTTTTAAAAGCAAGTTGTATCTACTCATTTCAAACTGTCAATGTTTTCAATGCAACTGGAAATTACCTGATTAAAAAGTACCTTTGTCGGTCATTCTTATTTCAGTAGTGGAAGAGTGCGCATCATAATTTAATGTCTGATCTTACAACCCTAAAATGGAATATCTGAAAGGGCATATTCGAAATGTAATGCTGTGGGAGTTTAAGAATAACAAAAACGTTACAAAAACAGCTAAGAAAAATTGTAATGTTTATGGCCAAGGTGTCATTACTGACTGCCAAGTCCAAATCTACTTTTCAAGGTTTCGTTGCCGCAATATGTCACAGATGAACACAAATTATGACGTTCATCAAACCTCGATCAAGATGCTTTATGAGAATTGGTGGAATTCAATCCGAGCAAAAGTAAGAATTAAAACTTGACCTCAACACAGCCAAATCAATAATCTGCCACCACTTTAAAAAGATAGGAAGAGTGAGCAAGCTATGTGTTTGAGTTTTTAATTGATTTAGTAAGAAGAATAAGGAAGATCACACATCCATTGAGACAAATCTTCTTTCAATGCAGCGGAATGAGAGAACTTTCTGTAGGACAATTTTATGTGCTTTCAAGACGAATTGGACCTTCGGGATCAGTTTTAAACAAAAATATTTCGGGCACATCCGGGAGCGGTCGTTCCTTACGCTCTAGTATCCCTCGTTCATGTTTTGAAAACACTCTTGAAGTCAAAGGAGTTCACATGATGATTTTCATTAAGATTTTCCCATTAGTCAAGTCGTCAGTGGGTAGAATGTTCTATTTCTTTCCAGAATAATCGTCTCCCTTCCCAAAGTGGGTAATTCTTTTGAATGCCAGTTTTATTTGCTTTCTATTCAATTTCAGGTTTCCTGATCAATTTTAAAATAAAATCTTCCGAGTACCAATAAAAGGCTCTTTAAGGTGACAAGAATTCACATGTCAAATTTAATCAAGATTGGCGGATTAGCCTCAGAGTCCATTGGTTACAAGCAATCAAGCAAACGAAGTATATATATATATATATATATATATATATATATATATATCAGTGGTGACTCTAGCCTATTTTTGCCACTCGTGCCCCCCCACCCTCTGTCAACTTCAGTTCCCAACCCGTGGTCCGTGGACCCAAAGTAAGTCATCATAGTTGCTATTGCGTGATTCTCCATTGTATAGCACAGATTGACAAACGTACCTTGCATGGTGTTTTTTTTTGTAAACAATCAAGATACTATATAATTTGAAGTCTCGTTAATACAGTAGATAAGATAATTTTTTTCCTTTCAAAAGTATAGAAGAAAAGAGAAAATGTTCATTACTATGACGAGAAAAATATGTTTATTAGAATAAAGAAATTGATGACAATATTCACAGACACAGCTAGTAGTTTCAATTTCGCTTAAAATAAAGATTATTTGTTGAAAATGTATTCAAATAAACAAATTTTAGTTACAGAATGTAATATATGCAACATTCATTAAAGAAATAGAGATCTGTTAGTGAAAAAACGAATTAAAACACGCCGTTTAACCAACATTTACCATAGCGATGATGATGACGTCGGCGACTGCTCTAATCTGCTATCCCCCCTCTCTCTTTCTCTCTCTCTCTCGGTCCCTCTCCCTCTTCTCAAGACAGTTCTCAGTTGTGCTAATTTTTTTGAGCATGGTATTCTGGCTTGCTTTTTCTATTGGCTACAGCCAAAAGCGAGATTTCGCTAACATTACTGTTATTATAAGGGTCTAGTGCCTGGCACGGATTACGCGTGTTCAACATTATAGCCGATTTTATGGGATGTTCAATGGATCTGACGGTGGCCGGACAAAGACCATCCGTTCAAAACAGCATCGTTGTATTATTCCCAGATATATTTATGAACTTTTGGCTACTTAGTTATCGAAACTTGAATAGATACGTAATTTAATTGAGATCAGACTAAGTATGTTTGCTTGAAATTAATGGATGATTTTTAATCCATTTTGAATAACATTGACCGGGTTAATGGTCGTGCCGGGCACGAGTAGCACTAGTCCCATCCCCGCCCCTGATATATATATATATATATATATATATATATATATATATATATATATATATAAGGTATAAATGTAAGGTATAAATGTAATAAACGAAAGCTACCACTTAATGCCTTATAATTCCCGAGCTGATGTGGTTCGCTTGTTGGCTGAGCGGTATGATACTAAGTCTAATGTAAATTTAGGCGGGTTTCGATCCCAGCTTCAAACGTCCTGCGTGTCTAGCCACACTGAAAAGTTCTGATAAAACGAAACATTCTGTCAGTGGAAGACTATATATATATATATATATATATACGTGTGTGTGTGTGGTGAAAGAGAGAGAGAGAGAGAATATGTGTGTATATGTTTGAGTGTGTGTATTGTAACAAATGAGAGAATAGGAAAGCAAGAAAATCCTCATTCTTTGTATATTTGTATCACGCATGAGAAATTACAGGGTTTATATTTGTTTTTTTCTGCATGTCAGAAAGGAATAGAATTTTAGCCGTTTATCTACTTCCGTAACACTCCGATTGTATTTAGATTTGTAAAATTTCTTCCATACCAAAATTAACTTGTCTAGCGAAAATAACATAATTTGCTTTTTATTTCGAAAGGGAATCAAATCTCATGCTTGTAGCTTTCACTATAGGCGTTTAAGTTAGAACAATGAGGCAATAGCCAGTGCTGAAAAGGTCGGATCGATTGTATCTGAGAGTTGAAATAAAGAACTTGTTTAAACAATTTCTCCCCTTCTATATATAACAAGCCTCAGGATTCTCTTCCTTATGGATAGCTAAGCGGAGTCTTTATGTGCCGTCGCAGCTGAGAATCAGATAAACAATGAACTGACGAAGTCTTCACTAAAAAAGATCAACTGCAGCTCCAGCTTTTGCTTTCAGAGAACAGCAATTCTATTATTGAATGACTGAAAGCAATTTATTAACTTGCTCAACCACGGGAGGTCAGTAGACATTCATTGCCATCCATCGTTTGCCTTCGCCTTATTCAGACCTTTTAAACAAGCATAAAAATCTATAAAAAAGAAAGAAAATAAAACGATTAATTCATAATAAATGGGGTCTTCATCATTTCCTTTTAGTTCAAAATCTATTCAATTTGCAAATAGGAATCGAGACTTTAAATTTCGGATTCTGAACTCAAAAAACAAAAAACAAAAGACATGAATGAACATTTTCAGTATGTGGATCTCTTAATGAATTAATAATAAAAAATTACCACATCCATTTCTTAACACATAGAAATATCTTTGATTTTTAAGAAACAATGGATCCTAAATAAATTAGATGGATGAATTTTGAATTGAATTTCATTTGAATTTAAACTTGATTATTAAATTTATCGTGGATATGACACTACATTGCATCTGATGGTGAGGTTCCAATTCTGAAGATCTGGATAGTGTGGAATATCCCTTCATTGCCATTAATCCCCGGTTGATTCAGACCTGGAATAATAGGATCTGTTGGGGTTCCATCGACGGATCAGACCTTGGAGTAATGAAAAAGAAGGGGTACTCAACAATACCTAGATATTCAGAACTGCAGTCTCACCTTCAGATACAATTTGGTACCATATGTATGACTAATTTATGGGTCAAATAAATCTGTTTGAAAATGATTCCGTGTGCAATTAAAGCCTTTAAAGAAACGACTAGACATACAATGAACGTACAAAAGACGTGATTCCATTGCCTGTAAGCATAAAAAGACTCTGAATAGGAGTAAATACCATAAAATCAATCAATAACCCAAACAAAAACTGAATATAGAAAGCAAAGAAAGCTAAATCAGCAGCTAACAGGAACTCATAATAAAACTATATCTGTAATTTTGAACGAACGCCTTCCGCATTTCATTGTTTAAATATCGGATCTCATTTCATTTCTTCAATATAGGATCTCATTTCATTGTTTCAGTATCGGGTCTCATTTCATTGTTTCAATATTGGATCCCATTTCATTGTTTCAGTATCGGATCATATTTCATTATTTCAATATTGGATCTTATTTCCTTGTTTCAATATCAGATCTCATTTCATTGTTTCAATATTGGATCTCTTTACATTATTTCAATATTGGATCTCATTTCATTGTTTCAATATTGGATCTCATTTCATTGTTTCAATATTGGATCTCTTAACATTATTTCAATATCGGATCTGATTTCATTGTTTCAATATTGGATCTCTTTACAGTATTTCAATATTGGATCTCATTTCATTGTTTCAATATTGGATCTCTTTACAGTATTTCAATATCGGATCTGATTTCATTATTTCAATATTGGATCTCTTTACATTATTTCAATATTGGATCTCTTTACATTATTTCAATATTGGATCTGATTTCATTGTTTCAATATTGGATCTCTTAACATTATTTCAATATTGGATCTCTTTACATTATTTCACTATCGGATCTCATTTCATTGTTTCAATATTGGATCTCTTAACATTATTTCAATATCGGATCTGATTTCATTGTTTCAATATTGGATCTCTTTACAGTATTTCAATATTGGATCTCATTTCATTGTTTCAATATTGGATCTCTTTACAGTATTTCAATATCGGATCTGATTTCATTATTTCAATATTGGATCTCTTTACATTATTTCAATATTGGATCTCTTTACATTATTTCAATATTGGATCTGATTTCATTGTTTCAATATTGGATCTCTTTACATTATTTCAATATTGGATCTCTTTACATTATTTCACTATCGGATCTCATTTCATTGTTTCAATATTGGATCTCTTAACATTATTTCAATATCAGATCCGATTTCATTATTTCAATATTGGATCTCTTTACATTATTTCAATATCAGATCTGATTTCATTGTTTCAATATTGGATCTCTTTACAGTATTTCAATATTGGATCTCATTTCATTGTTTCAATATTGGATCTCTTTACATTATTTCAATATCGGATCTCATTTTATTGTTTTAATATCAGATCTCTTTACATTATTTCAATATTGGATCTCATTTCAATGTTTAACTATCGGATTTTGTTTCTTAGTTTCTATATAGAGTTTTGTTTCATTGCTTCAATATAGTATCTAATTTCATTGTTTCGGTATCGGATCTCATTTTATCGTTTTAATATATTGATCTCATTTCATTGTTTCATTATAGGTTCTAATTTCATTATTTCAGTATCGGATCTCATTTCATAGTTTCACTATCGGACCTAATTTCATTGTTTCAATAGAGGATTTCCTTTCATTGTTTCATTGTTTCATTTAATCTCATTTCATTGTTTTAATAACTGGAATTCCAAGAAATTAAAACTTAATTTTTGCATGAAACTACCTTTTGTTACTTTTTAATTTGAAGAACATGTTCAATAAACAATTATTATTATTGTCTTTCAATTACTTTTGTTGACTGATTGATTTAACTGCATGTCAAATCGTCATAGGTTATTTTATGCTTAGAGTTTAGAGAATTGCATACATTGTATGTTCATATTTACATTTTTCTATATTTTATCAGATTTCTTAGGTTATATATAAAGTATCCCTTATCAAATGCACATTATTTTGAAACAGATCTATTTGACCAATATATGGGACACTAACAGGTATGATTACTCTGGGTCCGAGAGAACCTGGGAATAATGACAATAAAGAAATACTTTTCATTTCTCAGAGCTCCAAAATTGCAGCCTCACTACCAAAAGTGTTTTAGTGTCATACTTAGGAGACTCCTTTTTGGGCAGGTCTTATTCTGCAGAAGATATTGTTAGCGTATTCTAAGCGTCAACAGAACTTTTAGTAGTGTTTCATTAAACTAAAGCAAGATCTAACAATTTTCAGGAACCCAAGACACCTGACATAAAGCAGTTAGTACATTAGTATTGCAAATCATTATGTTGAGAAATTTATCGGCACTTGGTGACAAACACTGGTGTTGGGCTATGCTAAACATTGTAAACGTTGATAGGTCATTTTCATCTGAAAATATCAATAAAATTCGAAAGCATTCGACAAGTTCAATTATGTCATTTACACAAGGAAACTATTTACTAAGCTTAGTTGAAGCCCAAAGCCGGAAGATTGAGGCACCCAGTAGAAAAAAAGGACTCACTAAAATGGTCTGCTAATCCAGGTTGCGAACCATTATAACACATTAGATGTCCAAACCTATTAACTAATTTTAGTTTAGCCGTTACTAGGACGGAATTATGGGGCGCCTAGTGAGAATCGAACTCATTAACAAAGGTCTGTTAATCCATCTTTCTAACCATTTCACTACATGAGGTGCCCTACTCAAGGAAATAGACAACACAAATATACATGTTGTGCCACCGAGAAATCTTTGAGAAAGTCTTCAAAAATGAACACAACATTTTTAAAATAATTGAATCAAGTGGAGCTTGCACATAATTCTTCATTTCGCAAATGTCTTTCTGATACTGCTTTTAAATCGTGTTAGAACTGTGTGTTCCAAAATGCGCTATTACAAATTGGAAGGAGAGTATAGTAGGAAAGAAATAGACACTAGAAACCTCTTTATATCCAATTATCACCCCCACGGCCCGTCCCTCCAAGCTCAATTTTGTTCCATCTCCATCTCCCTTGATCTTTCTACATACTTACTTACATGCCTACATACAAAATGCATACTTACATCTATAGATAGAGAACATCACGTGTTGCTCCTGTTTTTGTTGTTCTAACAAAACACATCTACTCAGCAGGAGACAGGACACACGAGATGAAGGGATTAAACTTCATTTTTCCTCTGTGTCTATAACACGAACCGCAGTTATTGCAAATCCAGGGGGTATATGTTAGTGGAACTTTATAACACTAATGGCTTTTACCCCCGGTCTCTTCCCTTTCTCTTTCTTTGCTTCCCTTTTTCTTTTTATTCTCCTTTTCTTTTGCCTTTATCATATGTTATTTTTTTTTATTTCTTGTCGTTGTTATTCTTCATAAACTTTGCTTTGTTTTTCAGCTTTTATTCTTTATTCTCCTCATTTAATTTTGCCTCCTTTTCTCGTCGCTATTCTTTCTTTCCTTGTCGTCGCTATTTTTTGGTTTCAAAAATAATCAATGAAGAAAAAGAAAAGAAGAAAGAAGAGGGAAGGGCGGAAAATCTTGTGAAAAATAATGTTGGAACATGAAACAAGCTAATTCACTTGTATCCACGGATTCATTCGCTCATAAAAGCCGAATGAGAAATGGATTAAAAAAAGATGTTTCTAGTTCAAACGGTTTGATTTCCAAATGGAATCGTTGCCGCTAAAAAGTAATCAAATATCGCGTTCTCTTAGCGAGAATGCCAGATGTTCTTTTTCCATTTTGGCAGATGTCGCCAGGCTTGAAAAAGGCCGAAAACAAGTCGAAATCTTGCTAAGGCACTTTTTACCATCAACATGGTGTACAAACATAATTCAACTCTAACTTATCGACTAATTATTTATATTTCCTTTCCTTCCTTTTCGTGACTTCCGAGTTTTTAGTCTCTACTAAAATGTATAAAGATTTTCTTGACTCATCGTCATGGATAATTTTTGCTCTAAGACTTGCATACGAATTTGTTTATAAGTATGTTAAATGAAGTTTGTTTATTTTATCAACAAATATGTATGTGAGAAAGCAAGAAAAAGAGGGAGGGAGAGAAAGTGAAAGTGTATATGTAAAATTAGGAAAAGTTGATGGATTGATGATGGATTCCATCTTTGACAAATTCCCTCTTTTATCCGTGTCGGTTTAAGGATAGAATTCATCTACAAAAATGAGAAATAAAACCCGAACTTCTGAGACTTTTTCCTTCTGAGAAAGACAAAATTTGAAGCAAAAGATAAAACAATTCATTGTTGTTGTTTTTTTATTCAAATTTGTTTCTCTTATTCCGGTGAAAAAGAATTTGTGCAGATTTAGATCAGAATCACTTAAGAAAAGAAAAATCTCAGAGAACAAAAGTTTCTTAATAAAGAAATTAGTTGAAAATCATCTAATGAAACTCACAACAAACAAAATACTAATTTACACTTAGATCTTTTTTCTTCTCCGATTTGGTGAAAAGTTAAGCTTATGCATTTTTTTGGTTTGCATAGATGTATTATTTATTTCTGTGCAATAATGAACAAAGAAATGTGTTGAGTTTGTGGTTTTGAGCGAGTGATATGGTTATGCACATAATGGTCACGTTGGTATCTAGCCAGGAAGATCAGAAAAGAGTTATTACTCTTTCACTAAAGCAAGTTTTAAAGAAGTTTCATCCAATCTGATTCACCTTAGTATTGATCTAAATATCCCTATTTGTCACGTGAGATACTAAGGTTCGACAAATCACTGAGTGGGAGTCGTGTTAGTTCTATACACTTCTTTTTTATATGTTTAAAGAAAAAAAAAAAAACGGCATATTGGTCTAGTGGGTAGAGTGTTCGCCAATGGTCCGGGAGACCTGGGTTCAATCCTAGGTCGCGTCATACCAAAGACTTTAAAAATGTTACTTGATACCTCCTTGCTTAACACTCAGCAATATAAAGTACGTATCAAGGGTAAAGTTGAGCAATCCAGGGAAGGGAGTAGCGCCCTCCCCTACATCTCGGTGTTGTAGCTATTGAAAAGAGAGCCTTCTAGTCGCTCTTGACTACGGTCGCCAATTTTACTCACTTATAGAAAAAATAAAATGGAATAAAATGAAACAAATATCTTGATAATCTTTTTTCGTTGTTATTTCTGGTATCCACTTTATACCAGTATTACATTTATCTACATATGTTGTCATTTGACTATACCAAATTCATTTCACTGTTTCTTTCTTTCAATCATCTTTCTTTCTAAACACCCCACTACTTTTAATTCTTAAAGGCTAATCGTTAAAGCATTTCTCGTTCTTTATACGCGCGAACAAATATAATCAATGTAGCCTATTGTAGAAACGCCAGGCGGGCAAGTCTTTGTTATTATAGCGCTTCTTGTCATGCAGGAAATAAAGGTTCGATTCTATCGACAGGAAGGTACAATCAATTTCAATTTTTGCCTTTTCTTTTCATGTGTGTGTGTAAAATTGTTATATATTAATTGAATCTCGGACGACGACACTTTTTCGCTTTAAATTAATCTGAAAGTGATTGCTGTGCTGATTTAATTTACCAGATACGGTCAAATCAAAAAGTGGTTTTATTTTTATATTTATTAGTCAAATGCCCATTTTAGCAAATATAAGTGTAAAAATAAATAAGACAAATAATGTGATCGACAAGCTCCTATTCGTTAATAAAAAATAATGTGAAAGTTATTAACTTAAAGGAATTCAACTTTAAGAGTAAAATTGTTCTGCTTTTCAGAGAGAAAAGCTTTTGAGAATTTCATGTACAAATTAAAAGTATAAATTCGTGTTCACGTCATAATAATCTCGTTCGATTAATTACCTTATATTGATTGATAAAAAAAACCAAACAAAAAACAACGGCACTTATTTTCTCAAGTCTTGTTAAAAAATGAATAAATGAATAAAATCTTTTCAGGGAAATTCTTTGAAAGAACTGAGAATCAGATAAGTCAAAAAATGGTTCTAATTGCGAAGACAATGATTTTTCATTTTATTAAAAAGTTTTGATCTTTACACTTGCAAGAGAACATCATCGAAAGTAACCAATTACTGAGAATTTATGTGGCAAAATTCTTTTAAGCTCAGGATGTTTTTTAAGTTTTGAAACAAAATGATCGGGCATACATCAAGGGCCACAAATGATAGAGTAATTGAAATTATATTGATTGAAAGGTAAAAGAATAACACTTTAGGATCTGCAATCATTTAGTCTCAAACATGAAGCAAAAATGTCAAGAAGAGTCCTAGAGTACATGTTCCATATGTTTGTCATTCAGTTGAAAGCACCGTTGAATGCGACGTACAAAGTTGTGGATAACGCGTGCTCATTTCTTCTGCGTATTCGGATTATAATTGGAGACACAGATGATGAGGAACCAGTTGGCCAACGATCTTCACAAATGCCATGAGCCTCAAAGGCCTTGAATAACTTGTATATCTATTTGGTAATTTGTTGGAATTGAACTTCCTTGCGTATCTTGCTTGAACGATCTTGAAAGACTTTGTTTCGTAATACGTTGTACCTTCAATAAGTTTCCAGACTTTTTTTGTACAGGCATTTAAAATTGTCGTAGACTCTTGAAAATTCACTCTGTTATTACTATACACCAGATGAGATGACTGACCAATTTTTATGAACAGCTACAGTAGGAATTAGAATACACCCTTCTAAAGCCTGATTGTCACAGCTGGTGAATTTCTAAAATACAATCTGGACATGAGGACACTTTAGAAGAACAATATGCAATAAAATTCTGTTTTAAACTTGGAGAAAATGCCACAGAAACGTATGGAATGCTTCAGACTGATTTTGGAGCATCTTGCATGAATTGAGCATCAGTTTTTGAGTGGCATAAGAAATTCAAGGAAGGCAGGGAGTCTGTGAGGGATGATGAGAGGTGTGGGAGGACTAAGGAAGTCAATACACCAGAGTTGATTGGCCAAAAGGTTAGGGTTAGGGTTAGGGTTACTATGTTGAGGTTTTAAGGGAGTTCACGAAGAGATTTCTAGGGAAGAGGCGAGTACTTTTCAAATCGGGTAAGTGGCATTTCCACCAGGACAATGCACCAGTCCACAACTCCATCCTTGTCACAGACTATTTGAGCAAGATGGGTATCAAGACAGTTTCTCACCGTCCCTATAGTCCAGACCTTGCTCCCTGTGACTTTTGATTATTCCCTAAGCTCAGAGGCTGTCGTTATGAGACAACTGAGGAGATGAAAGAGGCTGTGTGGAAGGTCACGCTCACACAAGAGGACTTTGATGAGGCCTTCCAGAAGTTGTTGGAACGGTACAAGAAGTGCATTGCAGCCGGAGGAGATTACTACGAAGGGGACGAGAGTTCCATGTGTTCAATTCGTTGCCTTCTCATTAAAGGTCAATCGTCTATGACTTCACACTTGTGAGCGAATATCATCAATCAAATTAGTCAATTGAGGAGGTTTTATGAGACTTAGTCACTGTTACGAAGTTGTTATTGCCCTGACTGAAAGACAAACAAATATATGGAAATATCAAATTAGATCGACTCGTGAAACTTTTAGATAATTTTGATTTTGCATTATCAATTGTCAAATTTCTTTCCGAGTGTAGAGTTTGTTGAGTGTATTTTAAATCATGTGTCACTTTCAACGGAATCTGACTACATTTGAAGAGTCGAAAGATTGAAAGACTGAAATATTTCCAATGGAGACATCTAACCTATCTTGAAAATTTGGATTCGCAATCCTGCTTTCTTACCCGAAACCGGTTGGAAAATACGCAGTCAATTAGAAAACACTCTTATTTCTCTTACTCTCCCTCTCTCTCTCTCTCTCTCTCTCTCTCACACACACACACACACACACACACACACACATACACACATGTGGATATATACACACACATATATGCACACTCACTCTTTCTGTCCCTCTTTCTCTCATACACACGTACGCACGCACTCTCACATGTGTGTATGCACCGAATCCCATCACACTAGCAGGATGCAACACAAGGTCAATTTTTAAACGGAGTTTAACTGATTTGTATTAAAAACGTTTTTCTCTTAGATTGGTTGCCATACCAAAGGTTAACGAACTCAGTCAGGGATGGGGAATCCAGATGGATACATTTACCCAGGGTATTAGCGCTATGTGAAATGCAAAATGCTTCGTTCAGGATTTGAACTCAATGCGTGTGTGCTTGCAAATCATTAGACAAGCGTTTGGCAATTAAACTAAACTTCATTTCTCTCAATTTGGGACTATTTTCGGTAATTAACATTTTATACTCAATTTAAATTCGCACACTAAATTCCTCTTTTTTTTCAAAGTTGCAATTCGTCTAGAAAGCTCGTAAGAAAATTGGATGTTTTAATCCATTCAGGTTGCTCATCATTACTACTTCCGGGTGACATTAGAAAGGTTAATGCTTGTGAAGCGCCCAAATTCTGAAAGATGTTGACCGACCAGATGTTCCTACTTCCAAGATAAACGGTGATAAAGTGCGAAAAAATAAGAGAAAACTTCACATTTGGCAATTTAACCTTTGGTAGGTCGAAGATACAAAGTGATGAGACACGTGTCCGTTGGTAAAGATTCATTGATGCCTTTAGATTTTTCTCTTAAACTATTGAAAAATCAATTCTTAAAATACGATTGTTTTTGTTTGTTCATTTTCATTTGTTCTGCTTTTTCTTTTTTGTTCTTTTTAGCCTTTCAGGTATACGTCGGAAGATAGTTGCTCCAGTTTTCAAAATAGATACTGAAGTAAGAGAGCTTAGAATTTTTAAAGTATGGATGACCACTTTCACTTCGTATTAAATTGTAGTATCTGTAGGTTCTGCTGATTATTATAGTATCTCTCATTTGGAACCTCAGTAGCCTGTAGTCATTTAGGGATAATGTTTTATTATTGAGTCTACTCAAGCTATCTCGAGTCTTTATCTTTAATATTTTTGTTTTGCTTCTAATTTTATTTCACGTTGTTAATTACCTAGTTGTAGTAGTAATTGTAGTAGTAATTGACTGATTGGTTGGGTTATTTAATGGCAAAGACATCATTTTTTTCAAGCATTTAACACAATCATCTCATTATTTTAATTAGATCTATTTTACCCATACATGTGACCCAAGCAGGTAGAATCACATCGGGTCAGAGAGGACCTGAGAGTGATGGCAGCAATGGGTGACTCCTCAAAGCTCCATAACAGTATTTAGTGTCATGTTCAGGATAAAATTCAATAAACATTTTAATGATTTCTTGATGTGTAAAGTACATAAGAACTTGCAAAGACACCAGAGTGTTAGAGTCCGAGAACATGTAAAATCTTGAAACACAAGTTGTTTCAACATCTTCACCTTTTCAACAAATTTTTCATCTTGTAATGTACTAAACTAAACTAACTTTAGAAAATATCTTGAAATAAAACATGGTAAAATTTCAGCCATTTTCAGTTTATATCTAAATCTTAAATACTGAAAGTAATCAATGGTCTCATGCCAAACTAGGAATAGCTTATTATTCATGAAGGTCAAGGTATGAACTTGTATCAGATGAAACTTAGCGTAATATTTTCTGAATTTTTCGAATAAAGCATTTTAAATTCCCATTCATTTTTAATAGCATTTCTTTCATTTTATTACTGCTGTTTTTTTTTATTGCAACATTCTAAACATGATTTTACGTGGAATGGAAATTCGTAATAAGCTTCTAACGAGATAAACTTCTCATGTCTCGGCAGATTTCTTTTTCCTTAGGTTACAAATATCCACCAGTTGCAGAAAACTATTTTCTGTGAAAATTTCTACAGTATGGTCTTTTACTACACCAAAGTAAATTTTATAAAGAAATATACATTGAAGTTTTGCACAGTCGGCTGGGGCTTTAGAATACACTGCAGAGGGGTAAGAACCTCCCCTAACGAGTGTCCTGGATATGACACTAAACAATCTGATGGTGAGGTTCCAGCAATGCTGGAGCTTTGGGGAATGCGGAGTACCCCTTCATTACCATCGCTCCCAGGTCCACTCTGGCCCGGAGTGGTAGCTCCTTATAGGGCCCTATCTATGGGTTAAATAGAACTAACAGCATTCTTATGCTAAACTGAATTGTTTGAGTAAACTGAATAGCTTGAAATAGAAATGTTTTTGACAATTAAACCGTACTTGCATTTAAACTGCATGCTTAACTGAATTATTTGAAATAGGACTGTTTTTCAACATTAAAATTGTATTTACACTTAACTGAATTGTTACATATAACTTCTTGAATATTTTGAAATAAATGTTTTTGACAATTAAACTGTGTACTTATTCTAAACTGAATTGTTTTAAATAGAACAGATTATTTACATAAAAATGGATTTGGCGTTAAATAACCTACAAAGGTTGATATGCCATAAAACCCACCAAACCAAACCAAACCAAACCAAACATTGAAGTAATTCACTTGCTGCCAATATCCACTGAAGAAATTTACTCGCTAAAAGAGAGTTGCCGTGTTTTTAATCTACCCATTTCGATTAAATTTACCTGTTGTCTTGTTTATTTGCTCGAATTCATCTTACACAATGTCTTCAAACTGATCCAAAGGCAAAAAAGTAAAACATTCCAATCATTTTATATTAAATACAAATGATCTCTCTTCATATTTGGTATTTTTATGAATTGGATTAAATGAAGTAATTTCTTTTTAAAGTAGTCATTAGTTATTTAACTGGATATAAATCTTCACACATAAAATCACATATAATATTCTTAAAAATTGTAGCAAGCGTTCATAAAATTTGACGATAATCCTGACCACTAAAGATCAACCATTTCACCAGATTAGCATCTTCATCGTTGTCGATAGCAATACAGTAACTATCACATGTTCCATTTTTAGCAGGTGAGTTCTATTTCAGTCAATCTTGAGGGAATTCTTAGACTCTCATTTGTGGCGAACTCTCCGAAATTCTAGTCTCAGTAGACGTCTTCTTGAAAATGAATTTGAAACATTACAATATTTGATTTGTGAGACGATCTTTTTAACGAGGTCGCGTTGATCTTTTGAGGCATTTGTCATTTCCTTCAACATCCTGTTGGATCTCTTTTGAACTTTTTGACCAAGCAATGTATTGTTCAGATGAATTTACTTGGTGAACATGGCTATCAAATCAGACAAACTGCAGCAGCGAAACGAGAAAAAAATCCTCAGATAGTAAACATTAGAAACCGGCACCACCATTTCACTTGGCATTTCTATGCAGCTGAGTAAATTAATGTCTTTTGAATTAATATGCATTAATTGGAATTAAATGATGGAAAGTGAGTATTAAAAGACATTTATGATTAAAAATAGAACATAAATTTAGCAATTTTACTGCAAGTGCGGTAAACCACGAGTTATCTTGTAAGACACATTTGATTACTAAAAATATACATGTATATTAGTATTATGAATCGGAGATCAATGAAAGCTTGTACTGAGAGTATGGAGTGGGGCTTATCTTTTGCAATGAAATTCACAGATATCCAAGGACAAAAATCTCATGACCATTGGAATATAGCACTTTTCAAATACTTTTGAAATTTTTAAAAAGTTGATAGGTTTCTCAAGTTTTTAGCTGTGGCAGTTATAATCGACATTAAAGAAACAAAGTTATTCTTTCTTCACATAATAATTTCAAGGTATTGTCTGTTATATTCTAGGCTAATGAGCAAAAACCTAAAAAAATGGCGACTACCCAAGAGATAATAGTTTATTTGAATTACCTTAAGTGAGTTTAATGATTTTCCACCGAAAATTCATTTCATTTTTGACAATTATATTCGTCTGCAGAGTAAACATTGGTTTGAGTTATGAATAATTTCCTTTTTAGTAAAATAGTATTTATTCATGAATAATCTCACAATTAATTATTTTCAATCAATTGTATATTCGCGATTATTTTGAATCATCTCTAGCCTTTTATCATGTAGTTTATTGATTCCTCTCAAGTGAAATTCAGCTGGTTTCAAGCGCAAAAGGTTTTCCACGAACGTTTTCACCTGACCTTGAGAAAATCTTTTGTCACACACGGCATTTTGTAAAGAACGAAAAGATGGAAATCACTTGATGAAAAGTCTGGTGACTATAGTAGATGGCATAGAACAGACCAGCCACAATCCAATATTTTTCTGTGGGATTTTTGTTGAATGTGGCATTGCGTTATTAAGAGAAGTATAACGTTTCTTCTATTGACTAATGCAAAAGGCGTTTTCTTAATAGATTTTCATGCGCTCGTTACAGCTATTGAGAATATTAGTCTGCATTAAGTGTCTGATTACAGATTAAAAACTCAAAATGAATAATAACGCGTTGATCCCACCATACACAAAGCGTTGAACATTGTCACTTGTAATGATGTTCTTAAGAAATTGGTCATTCCTTATAGTGAAAGAAGACTTGTTGCTATAGATATGCAATCTTCCTTATTCTTTTCTCAAAGACTATGGGGAAGCC
Organism: Sepioteuthis lessoniana; assembly: GCA_963585895.1. Classification (NCBI taxonomy): domain Eukaryota; kingdom Metazoa; phylum Mollusca; class Cephalopoda; order Myopsida; family Loliginidae; genus Sepioteuthis; species Sepioteuthis lessoniana. The sequence continues at coordinate 427,164 of OY757907.1, read as the reverse complement.
AAACGCATAGCCGGCTCACTTTTCTTATCAAGTGGCGGTAAATTATTGATTGGGATGTGTTGAGGTCTGCTTTCCTCTAATTCTCTTAAAGCATCTTGATCGAGGTTTAGGGAATGTCCTGGTCTGGGTTCATTTCTCAGTGACGTATTGCGGCAACGAAACCTTGAAAAGTAGATTTGGACTTGGCAGTCAGTAATGACACCTTGGCCATAAACATTACAATTTTTCTTAGCTGTTTCTGTAGCGTTTTTGTTATTCTTAAACTCCCACAGCATTACATTTCGAATATGCCCTTTCAGATATTCCGTTTTAGGGTTGTAAGATCAGACATTAAATTATGATGCTCACTCTTTCACTACTGAAATAAGAATAACCTACAAAGGTACTTTTTAATCAGGTAATTTCCAGTTTCATTGAAAACATTTGAAATGTGTTGTCATAGCTTGCTTTTAAAAAACGTAAATTATGCATGATTCAACCCAATAGTTTACTTATTTTCATCACTGAGCTGTAAGCTGATTAAATATTTGGAAGGTTTCGATTGCAACCAACGATTAACAGGTTGATACACAAGCCATTTCCAATGTATTCGATCCTCCTTATGAACTTGATAAGTGTAGTCCCATTCTCGACCCAGTTCAGTGCTGGAAAAAAAATGAATTCAAAGCTAAAGAACTTATTCATTGTAGGAACTGATTGCATTCAAAAAGTGTACTATCCAGACTTAAGACAGAAAAGGAAAAATATCAACAACTGCAGAAATATCAGAACTTTTTATATAAATTCTGTTCATGATTTTCAAAGGCTTCCATAGTAGAAACATTATCAGTTATCACCAGTTATTCCCATTTTATTTCTGCATTTTTACAGAAATAGATATCTATGAACGATTTTATTATGAATCGTTTAGACATTGTCTTTTTCCAATTATTTTCAGATCGTGTATACACGGGCAAAGTTTTAGTTTAGTGTTACTTCCGAAGTGAAGTGAATGAACTTGAAGCCAATAGTTCATATTTCAATTCGTTTCCTAAGAACAGTCGAGCCTCAATGATAAAACTACATGTGTTGTTATTAGGTGTCACTGTGCGTGTCTACGTAACATTTTACAAGTGCACTTCGGTCAACGTAATAAGACCGTTAGGTAACCAAATCGCTCTTCTTGGGTGGTTGTTACGTGACACCAGAAATCCAATGGCAAAAGTTGGCCAGATGTGTTTCGTTTTAGAAATGTTTTCTGAAAATTGATTTTATCAAATAATATTTAGATATTATTCGATTGAATCAGTTAAAAAGTAAAAATATTATTTAATAAAATCAGTAAAGTAAAAATCATATTAATAATTAGCTTAATTTAGCAATATTAATACAAAAGTAATTAATCTTATTTATTACTGCGAATTTTTACAAATTTGCGGCTTTTTATCATGTTTTCGTCATTTCATTCTTCGATTGTTAATGTCTTCGGTTCTGATTCGAAATCTGATGTTCATCTTATATGGAAGACGTTTTACCAATCGGATGCCAATTTGATTAAGATGAGCTTCACATCCTTAAAGATTTTGATTTTACATTTCTTCGATACTGTAATATTGATTAAATATCATTAATAACATGAAACTATTTTTGAAATTACGATACTATTGCGAGTATAAAATCAATTCTATTATTTGTTTTACAAGTTTTTCAGATTTTATAGATGATTGTGTGTAAAGATATAATATCAGCGTTACAAAACAACTTATGAGTCTTTTATTTTTGTAATTTTCTTTTATTCAAACTGGAAAAATGCTAACAAACAGACAAAATCCTTGGTGAAAAAGATAATTTACTAAATCATAGAGGTCGAAGACTTAGAAAGTAAACAGTGATGAAACCTACCAATATTAATGATAAAGAGAAGCGTTGAACAGAGGAAAAAAGAGATAATCAACTTTAGTATCTATCTGTTTATTCAAAATAGTTTGAGGAAAAAGATTTTTAAAAAAGAACACAAATATTTAAGAATACAGTAAATGATGTAACTAAGCAGAATAAAATGAAAGAAAAGGTGAAAAAAAAAAGAATTTCTCCGATCAATGAGGTTTTTAGAAATTAGACTCAACAGCAAAAAGCTGAATAAATGCAGTATTTTCAGTAAGTTATTCAGAGCCTCTCCTAATCTAAACAAGAAAAAATTGAGAAATTTATGTCAAAGAACGAATACACGAATAACTATATATAAATATTTATGCACATCAAGGATGTTGATCATTTCTAAAAGAAATGAGAATTTAGAACTATTTCGACTTGTTCATCAGAAAACAAATCAGCGACGAAAGATTAATGAGAGTACAACATTGCAATAGAAATGAAGGATTGATTGATTGATTGATTTTATCGCATGTCAACTTGTCCAGGGTTATTTTATGCCTAGAGGTTAGCTAATCACGTTCATTGTATGTTTATGTTTATATTTTTTGTGTAGTTGTTTCTTTAAAGTTTTTTTTTTATGTACACTTGAATGAGATCAAGTTTTCCTTTTTTTAAGATTTACAAACAGTTGTATAGTTTTAAGTATTCCTATTTAATAACAATCTTTGCACCGTTATATGGTTTAAATTTACTATTCCTTTTTGATAATTACTTGTGTGCTTGGCTAGTTCAATCGACCTCTTTTTAAACTCTTCCACTTGAATGAAATTTTAAAAAAAGCAGCAAGTATGGACCAGTAACTATTTTGTCAGAGCAGGGTTGCTGTGGCTTGATACTTTTTTAAGAATAAAGTACAACACACATTGCAACAGACCACAAGAGACTTGAACAGATTATTCTTGAAATGCAAATACAAAAACTAGTAAATCATTTCGGATCTTATAAAAGAAACATTACATTTTTAAGTGAAAAACATTTTTCAAATCTAATGGTTAATTCATAATTTGGGCTTTGTTTCTGCTATAAATGAATCATTCGCTTCTGTTAACATATTAACCTCCGTGTATATATATATGTGTGTGTGTGTGTGTGTGTGTGTGTGTGTGTGTGTGTGTGTGTGTGTGTGTGTGTGTGAGTTTGATACCCTAATAATTTTTCTTTCATGAAACTGGTTTGCTTACACTAAAACATTTATTTGAAAATTAAATTGTTTTGAGATTTTTCATGACTTTTATGATAAAATTTGTTGAAAATTTTAGCCACCATTTCTTTTCATGAAAATGTTCCCTGTTTTCTTAATTTGATTTGATATGATTTCATGAGAAAAAATTTTCAGCAAATTAATTTTAGTTCTTTTATGGAAAGCTGAAAGTTATTCATTTATTCTCTCCTAGGACTATACCAAGTAAAGTCTTGATAGTCATGCAGCAGGAATCATTTACTGTAGGCGAGCATATGCTGGGCTAAATGCTAAATGGTGTAAATGCTAAGCTACAATTGTGCTTATCATTAATTGATTTGAATTATCATTATCAGAAAAAGTACATTTATATAAATCAAGCAGAAAGAAGTGTACAAAAATACTCTTCAACGAAAAAGAGAAAAAAATCAGGAATAATGAGGCTTAGAGAAACAATAATTATGATTTTATTCGAATGTTTTATTCAAAAGATTTTATAATAAATATGGAGTTAACTTTCGCACATATTTGCCTTTATTTCATGGAATATTAAGAACATCATCATCCTCATCATCAAATTGTGCTCCAGCTATGTGTTAAATTCTTTTGTAGCTTCCATCTACCTTTTTATACATGCATTTCGTTAGTTCAAGTAGTGTATTCATATAGTAGTACCGATACAACTACAGCTTGGAAGAAATTCCGCTTTATTTTATCAGAGTGATCATGATCGACAGCTTGTCAGTAACAGTCAATGTCTTCCTCTGTGCCGGTTGACATTCCTTTCAAAAGATGAGATATTGCTGCTGAGTTATGTGAACTGGTCTATTAATTTCAGAGACTTGCTAATTAAGATGGAGATGGCTGCATTTTGTATACAAACACATGAACTCTGTTTTATTTGCATTCGTGTCGAGATCAAAGTCCCCAGATGCTTACTCTAGGTTATCCAGTTGGTATTTGGTTTAGGTCGGTGTATTCGCTCGAAGCACTGCGTAGTCTGAATCTGTCATAGTTTCAGCAGTATATCGTATCCTTCTTGTTTTTTTGTTTTTTTTTTGTGTGTGTGTGTGAAACCATTTTCTTTCATTAGACCCATTGACGTTTGTAGTCCGTAGTTTAGGTAGATTACGAACATATAGGATGCTCATGTATCTCTTTGCAAGTTTCCATCGAGAATGTCGAAGGTGAGCGAATCATTACTTTTGAGTCCTTGTAAAGCATCATTATAGCAGTAGCAGTTTCTTTGGGGACACTATACGATAGTAGTATTTTCACTGTATTTCCTCTGAGCATAGATTCAAATGCCTTAGATACGAACAATAGAGTTGTCTCGAGATTTTTTGTGCGTACTCCATCGATGATTCGACGTATAGTCAGAATCTGTGAGGTGGTGGACGTTCAAACTGTATCGCTCTTCATGCGCGTAAACAGAGGCGCCGAGATTGGAGCCTCGGCCCTAGTGTTTGAAAAAAAATCTACAGAGGCCAAACCAAGCCAAAAGCACTGACAAAATTACGACTTTTAACTTTAGAACATTAAATGTAATAAACCAGCTACGGGGACTTATAGCGACCGCAGCCGAGCAGGATATCGACAACATATGCGTACAGGGACATAGATATTACCATAGCGAACTAAAACTAAAATACCATCAACCCCGTAATGGATGGACATTTGTGTTGGCACAAAACTCCATCAATGCTTCTCAGTCCTCGAGCCCTAAAATTACAAAAATAGCATAGAGAAAATCGACCCGAGAATGATGTGTGCAACATTTAATGACAACCCCTCCTCAACAATCGTCTCTTGCCACAGTCCCAATAATACCAGTGATAAAACAGACATCACCATCTTCTACCATGTGCTATCTTCCCTTATCCGACAAACTCTCAAACTTAACGCGGAGATATGAATGCTTATATAGGCAAAGACGGAAATGAGTTCTGTTCATATAATTTACCTGATAGAAAGTGTGAATATTTAGCAAAGTTTTCTCTCGAGAACAGGTTTGCATGCCTAACAACTAAATTCCAAAAAAGGAACGGAAAACGACGGACTTACATATACTCAAATAACTGCTTGGTTGTATATTTATAAACAAGAACTAGATAAACAGCGCTTTGAACTGTGTGACATACGTCTCTTTTGAAGAAATATATTTCAGTCATAGAATCGTTTCAGTAAGGATTTTCTTAAGTCTACACAGATATGAAAAACAAACGAATAAATCTTCGCTATATGATTGGTCCTCGCTTGCTATTAGTGATATAAGCAATGTGTATACAGTAACTGCAAGAAATCAATTTGATACCCTTCAGGAGACATCTGAAAGACATAATATGAATAACGAATATGAAAACTTTGTTACTGCCCACAGAAGCAGCAGCCAAGAGCATAGTAACTAAACCAAGAGTCAAATGTAGAGTTCCATGGGAGTCAATAGCAGTTAGGGAAAAACGAGATAACATGAAAACATCATCATTACTTATTAAAAGAAACCCAAGAAACAGTAAAGCGTATAAACTTGATGAAAATCCAAAGAGAACTAAATGAAATGTACCAGAAAGAACCACGAGAATACATTCAAAGCGAAATCAACAAAGTAAAAAATTTGATAGAAGATAAACAATCACGAATTTCATGATAGACAGTAATCAAACTTAGCAGAAAGAAGAACCCTTGAGGGCAAAACTAAAAGACTTCAGAAGTGAAAAGTACATTTCAATAATCTGTTCGGAAAGCCTCCTGAAATCATTAATAAACCAACTGAAAAAAAAATATTGATAGCCAATTAAATACCAAACTAGGTCAGTTTAGGCGGAAGAACTTGAGCATTATTGAAATAAATAACACACCTTCATACCAATCGTATCCGACTTGAAGTCGAGAAAATTCTTATGAAGAAAATAATATACTAAACTTTTTGGTTTGAAAACCTTTACAGTTGTGTTTTTTGTTGCTCTAGGAGACTTAAGAAAAACAATTTAGCGTACATATCGTAATGATGTATCACGGAAACTAACAGAAAGATATCTATTAAAGAATTTCTGCAAACCTTTAATTTGACAACATTAAAGATTATTAAACAGAAATACATCTACTGAACTGGAATCTTGTGAAATTTTCAAATCTTTATGATTTATTCCCTTCAAACAATTTACATACTCTTAACAACAAAATAAAATATGTCATTAAACATTTCATCCTCTCAAGGACAATGCTTTTGAGTCCCACACTGCAATATAAAAAGTGATATTTTAATACCTTTGGGGATACAAGTTTCTTGGGCTTGTAAGTTATCAAATATTTACCATGCAACTTCACCCAACAAATATCAATATTTTGAGTAATTATTTTATGGATCAAAGATATATGGTTTAATATCAACTTTGAATTGGAAAATATTAAGAAATTATAATTTACTAAGCTTCTTTGTTTAAATGTGGAACAAGGCCGTATGAATGGGGTACCAAATGAGACTCGAACTCACTCGTGAAGGTTTGCTAATCTAGCTTGCTAACCACTACACCACCTGAGGTAATCGAGAAATTATAGTAATTGTTTCATTCAAATAGATATGTATAGTTGCTAATTATTTGATATCGCTTACAAGTATTGCTAAAAATTTTCTCAATAATTGTAAGTTATTAATAATGTAAGTCGCCACATACAAGCCACCAATTGCATGGCTGCCAGCCTTTACTTAAAATAACCGTGTTCTCACCAGAAGGGATTACAATGTTTATAATTTGATTATTTTTCTTAAAACAAATATCCCCTGAAGAAAATACAAATAAAAAGAAAACTTATAAAAAATCCTTGCTTTTGTAAGGTTCAAAATCTTTGAAAACACCTGTCATATCAATTACAAAAACTGCTTATTTGACGTTCATCTAAAAAATTTTCAGTGGTTAAGTATCTCAAAATCTATTATCGAAATTTCAATGTGTTATATTGATGTACAACATATTTAAATAAATGGCTTTTTTTAACAGAGTTATATTTTGATTAGTAGGTTAAAAAGGCTGCGATTCGGTTAGAATGATACAACCAAAATTAAAAACAGCATTCGAAATATAAATAATGATTTTGCTATAAAATTAGCATCAACAAATTTTCTTTTTGAAAAGTCAAGATGCGTGAGTGTATATACGACTTTCTTCTTTTCTGCAATTACATAATTTTATGCCTTTTGATCAGACTCGTGTGTCTGGGGAAACCGCTTCAAAATCAGTTGGCGTCAATGTAGAGTCAACTCAGTACTAAAAACTGAATCTATCTATCTATCTATCTATCTATCTATCTATCTATCAAAATTTTAAAAAATACTAAATTATTCCAGTAAATGGGGTTAGTAGTGAATTTGTTTCCTAATTGTAAACGAAATGAACAAATGTCAATATCGATTATATTGTTTGTATATTATTGGTAGAATTGATAATATATTATATATAAATAATTCATCAATGGAATTGAAAAAAATAGTATAATTATTAGATTTTATTACAACACGTGTATTGAGATAAAGATGGGCAGACAAAAATAGACGACTGTGATTAGGACGGGGGGGAGAGCGATAGGGATGAGAGAGTGATGGAATGGAGATGCTAGATGAGGGCGATGGGTATTTTGGTAAAGTGACAAGAGTTGAGGGGTACAGCGATGTGAAAAGGATGGAGGAACAGTAAAAATGGAGTTGAATTGATTGAAATGGGGGGGAGAGGGGGAGATACTGACATGGCGGGGAGTGATTGAGTGGCTATTGCAATGGAGGGATGCAACAAAGGGATGATGTTCTACATCACCCCTTTTGTTGCATCAATTTCTATCAATTCAACTCGTTTTGTTGCATCACCCCTTTGTTGCATCAATTTCTATCAATTCAACTCGTTTTGTTGCATCACCCCTTTTGTTGCATCAATTTCTATCAATTCAACTCGTTTTGTTGCATCACCCCTTTGTTGCATCAATTTCTATCAATTCAACTCGTTTTGTTGCATCACCCATTTGTTGCATCAATTTCTATCAATTCAACTCGTTTTGTTGCATCACCCCTTTGTTGCATCAATTTCTATCAATTCAACTCGTTTTGTTGCATCACCCATTTGTTGCATCAATTTCTATCAATTCAACTCGTTTTGTTGCATCACCCCTTTGTTGCATCAATTTCTATCAATTCAACTCTTTTTGTTGCATCACCCCTTTTGTTGCATCAATTTCTATCAATTCAACTCGTTTTGTTGCATCATCCCTTTGTTGCATCAATTTCTATCAATTCAACTCGTTTTGTTGCATCACCCCTTTTGTTGCATCAATTTCTATCAATTCAACTCTTTTTGTTGCATCACCCCTTTTGTTGCATCAATTTCTATCAATTCAACTCGTTTTGTTGCATCATCCTTTTTGTTGAATCCGATGGAGAGATAGATATGAGTGAGCGCTTTAAGAATGGAGAAATTGGGAAGATTTTCGGAGAATTATAGGTATAGAGTCGAAGGAAACAATAATAGGGATGGGGGAAATGATTGGGTTGAAAAAAGTCATAGAGATAGATAGCGATGAAAGTAGAGAGACGGTAGTTATGGAGAACAACGATGAAAGGGGGAAGAAGATATGTATTGAAATAAGGAAGGTATGTGGACAGAAGAAGGAACGATGGAAATGGATGAGTACTGAAGACAGATATGGGAGTGATGGAGGAGGCATTATGAATTGAGGTTGAATAAAATCAAACAAGGAGTGATATAAAAAAAATGAAACAAACAATTATTATTATGGAGGATAAATAGGGTAGTGATAGGGACAGTGCTGTAGAGAGAGGGGAAGATGATAGAGATGAATGAGGGAGATAGAGGGAGAGCTATGGGTTAGAATACTAATTACTATGGAGGATAGATATGAAAGTGATATGAATGAACAGCGATGAGTATGGAGGAAAGTGATGGAGTAGAGGAAGAAAATAATGGGATGGTAGAAGCGATGTGAAAAAAGATAGGAGAGCGTTGTATATTGACTGGTAGTGATGTGTACAGAGATGAGCATGATGTAGTTTGAGGCGGAGAAAGTGAGACTGGAAAGAAATCAGCAAATGAGAGAAAATCATCCTTATTTACATAATCAAAACAGTCTTTGTCGACGCAACTTTTCATTATTTAATCTAAAAGGTAGAGATATTAAAAGATGGGAGTTTTTAATTTATAAATGTTTCTTGATTTCTAATTTTACAAATGCATTTATAGCAGTTTTGATTTTTGAACTGTTTTTTAGCCTGAATTATTTTGAATTGTTTCTAAACAAATCTAAAATCTTTAAGTTCGAAATTTCACTTTTTGTGGGGAAAAGAATACAATTCGTAAATACATTTCATACAAATGTAACGGGCAAAAAAAAAAAAAAAAAAAGAAAAAAAAAAAAGAAAAGATTGCGAGATTCGGTAAATGACGTGTGTTTGAAGAAAGCACTCCTTCTGTTGAGTGAGTGTTATGTGTGCACGAAATCATCTCTTTGTGACATTAGACGCTTGGTTGATTCTCTTTGCTTCTCTTTTGTCGACACAACCCACTGAAATGGCCGGCCCCAATTACAGAAATGCAAACACAAGAGGTCGATTTGAATGGACAATAAATTTCGAATTCTATTTCAAAGTTGCCCGACAGAACGGGGACGCTGTCCGACACCCGAGTATTTGTTCGGCGCCGGATGTCTTCAAATAAAAGTTTTTAGTTTTTTAGTTTATTTTCATTTTCATTTTATTGGAGGCCAAGCGAGTCGAAATTAGTGCGTGCTCTCTCTTCACTCGTTCTTTGTGTTTCAAGTCAAATTCTAAGTTTTATTCGAATGTATGTATGTATGTATGTATGTGTGCTAGCATGTGTGTTTTCCTTGAAAGAAGAGGAATGAGGTCAAATGGGTTGAAGTTTTAAACGTCGAAGCGGTTTCAATCTAGCTTGACGATCATTTAAAAAGGCATTTTGATCAAAGACAACCCATAGATGCTTTATCTATCTGAACTCACACAAACTTCAATTGGTGCAGACGTTCGGTTAGTTCTTAAAGGAATTAAGATTTACTTATATTTATGACTATTATATAATAAAGTTGGGGAGCTGTGTCGTGCATTTAGAAATATATGAATGGGGTTTATGAAAATAAAGTTTGGATCAAATCTAAGAATAGAACAGAAATTTCAGACATACCGGTTCCAGTTTTTGAATAGAAAATCAAGCAACACAATTCCAAATACATGATCCAACCAATGGCGATAAAAGACCAAATATCTGAAATTTTGGTTGGGCTGAGTCAGCTAATGAAATCTACACAGACACTGAAAAGCTCTGTAAGAAAACGAAAAACACTGCAGTCAGCATCCAGCCAAAAGACGCAATCTAAGGACAATGTAGCCGAAAGGTCAATTACAATTCACTACCTCGGGTGGTGTAATGGTTATCAAGCTCGACTAGCAAACCTTCACGAGTGAGTTCGAGTCTCATTCATACGACCTTGTGCCACATCTAAGCAAATAGCTTCGTAAATTACAATTACAGTTCACTGCCTCACGCATAAAAACACAGGCAGACACACCTTCATTCGTAGATAGGCCATACGCCTTTTTCTGTTACTCCTTTCGTTCGTTACCTTAACTCACTCACTTGGTTAGCAGGCAATCCACCGAAATTGTCCACTTTCTCTATAAATAAGGCCGGGCGAATCCTACCACGATATCCTTAATTCTTCAACAAGTATTATTTCTAAATTTACATGATAGAAGCTCCTTTATATTCCAACTTTTAGTTTGATTTTATTAAAAACCAAAGAATGATCAAGAATTGATAAAGGAATTTATATACAATTGTTTCTCATTCAGTTCTCTCATTTTCTCAGTTTCTATCTATCAATCTATTCGCCTCGTCGATGGGAGTAAGAATACGCCGACTACATTACTCGCAACCCAAAAAGTGTGTGTCCTAATTCCAGGAGTGAGAATCCAGTTCTTGATTTACTTGGGAGTCTGAAGCCACCTCTTTATTGCAATTAGTTCCAGATTCATCCATAGTACAACATACAAGGTGTCCTATATATGAGTCGATGTGTTTGAAAATCATTAGCATTATGTAGAAATAGTTCCCCTGTCTCTTTTCTTGATCATTGGAGACAGTTCAAAGGGATATAAGAAACGATTCATATCATCGTTATCCTCATGTTTAGTAGCTTTTTCTGCTCTCTGGTATGATTTGCTTTCTGATATTTTCACTTAATGGTCAACTGAAACAGCCACATCCACTTGAGGATAAGATCTTCTCTTTTTTTTTATTTACACTGAATCTCATCTTTTTGCTGGTATTTGGTGAGACATTTATGACTCAAAATCTCAAATAATTTTGTGAGTTTCCTTTTCTTTGACAGATTCTGGTTTGCTCATATACCATTTGTTAATACGGCTATTTTTTTAATCTCTTGCACAGTTCTCTATGGATGACCTGAACTCAGTCGCACCTAATCTTGTACTTTTTTTACTAGTTTGCTGCATTCGTTTACCATGTGATTAACCGTTTCATCTCTATTTCCACATTATCTACACTTGCTATCCAGTTACATATAATCAATCTTTGCTTTAGTATCATTGGTCCTTATTTTGTGCTGCTATTGAGAGAGATTTAATTTCTCTCTTGAGGTTTCCCTTCTTCGTCATGTCCATGTCTTCACATGTGCAATCAAACCAGTTTATCGCTTGAAATATCCATACAGCTGTTTTTCTTCCCATTTTAGTTTTCTAGGGTTATTAGGGTTAGGGTTATTATTATTATTATTATCATTATTATTACTATTATTATTATTATTATTTACTCCTTGAGGGTTTTTCCTATCAGCGTTAGCTGATGGTCTTTCACTTGAGTTTGAGTGACAGCAAGTCTCCTCAAGTCTCCAGGACTATTCTCAGTATTCTGGCCGTTCTGTCGTTTGGATGGTCTCCACTCGGCTTCCAACTTCCAAGTCCTCAGTCTCTTTAATAATCCTTTAGTTACAGTACCAAAAGCACCAATCCCAATTGGTATAATTGTTACCTTCATGTTCCATAGTTTTTTCAATTTTCTAGCAAGGTCGAGGTACTTATCCTTCTTTTCACATTCTTTCAGTTTTATTCTGTGGTCAGCTGTTTTCGTAGATTTTTTATCTGCGTTTCTAATCGAATTTCCCAACCTGGTTTTGATTTTTTTCTTGTGCTTTTTGAGGGGATCCCAATTTTTTTCACAAACTAATTTCGCCCCTGCATAGATTTATTAATTTAATTCGGTTATATTATTCGTTGATTTATTAGCAGTTGATTTATTTTTTCCGTTTCCGTCTTAACTGTTCTCCATTCAATGTTACTTAGTGATGGTAAGGTAGTCTTTTTCCCGTTCATAATTCTCTTTAAATTTTCTAGATTTACTTATTGTTCTTTTATTAGTGTTTGCTCTATGTTGTTTGGTTGTGTGTTGTTTAGTTGTGTGGCGCTTCTATTTTCCGAAGTTGGTGGTCCATTTGGTTAGACTGTTTTGTTTGTTAATACTTAAGTGTGTCTGATATTGCATTACTATTTTGTTCATTATTTATTTTCTTGTGTATGTCTGGTATTTCAAGGTCAGAAAACCAACCTTTCTTTATTATTTTCCTGACTTGGCCAGAAAGTTTTTGGCTTGTTGTCTGAAATCTAGTGCAATCTTGCTAGATCTCTATCATTCTTTTCCTATGTCCTCTTTGTGTAGAGTTGCTCCAAAAATAAAATTGTCATGCAAGTTGGTTGTCTTCCGTAGTCCATGTTTTGTGCTTACATCTCTGATTTGTGTGCTTCCTTAAATCGTCATTCGTGTACCGGAAAAAAGAACAGCCAACATTTGCAGGATGACGATTAGGTCTCCCATGTTGGCTATCAAGAGAATATCTGCCGATCATGACACCCAAGCCTGCTGCCTGGGTACCAAGTTATGTCATATTTTGATTCAATATTTTTATCTTAGGCGGTATATTGTGGCTATACCAGACCCAGGGGTTGTTTATTACCAGCGCGTCTGACATAGATGGAACCGAGAACAGTCATGGTGACTGTTCATGAACAGCAGGTCACAAAAAAATTAAATGGATAAAATCTTGAGATTTTAACTTAGTTAAAGTTCGTTATCCTGCTATTTTTATACCTTATTTCTCGAACTAAGTACCTGAACTAGCTTCAGGGGTTCCTGTATCACCTTTATGGTTTTATATTTACTATCCTATTTTGAGACTTTATTTCTACTAAGGTTGCTCACCTTTTAATAAAGATTAGGCTGCTGATGTCTTTCCGGTTGTATTGAGGACGGTAATTGTTCTTACTTAAAGCTTTCAGACTATATCAGGTACGTATATTTTCATCACTTGAGAGAAGTCACATATGAGCCATATAGAATTTAGCGCGGTAAATTTTAACAAATCAATTTCGTGATTTTGGAATAGTTTAGCTGAAAATAATTTTGGGGATTAAAATGTCTTCATTTAAAGTACACCAAAAGATTATTATTATCAATGTTATCATTCTCTTTGAGAGTTTTTCATCTCAGCGTTAGCTGATAGTTTTCCCCAGGAGAGTGACAAAGAATCTCCTCAAGTCTCCGGGACTCTTTTCAGTATTCTGGCCAATCTCAACAATGCTGTAATTTGGACAGTCTCCACCCTATTATTATTATTACTTTTATTATTTCATTTCTTGCTAGTTTTTTTTTTTTTTTACCCCAATTCTACATAGTGGTCTTTCAGTGGAGTCTTAATTGTAATATAATTTAGGACGCTAATTAATTATTTTGTTAATTATTTTATTTACGTGATAAATTATGTATTTGTCATAAACTTTGAGTTTGACTTTATTAGTACAAGTTCGCTTTTTGCTTTCTGATAATTTCGGTGCGCTGGAATAGCAGAATATACAAGATGATGAGTTCGTTACTTCTTGGTAATTAAAAATAGGTCTAGTCTTCCGGCTGGGATTTGGTGATCCGTCTATATCTCCAAATTCTAAAGAATTTTATGCATCTTATTCTTTAGTACGGATTCTAGTTTGTGCCGAGACCCCATTCGGTCGTACAGTCGTTTATTAGTCTTGTACTCCTTTTGTATTCGCTGCATGCTTTTTTAGTATGTGATTATATTTGTCTCATCTCTAACTCCCCATTACTTAGACTTGCTATTCTTTTGCGTATTATCCATTTTCACTTTTATGTAATTGATCCTTATGGCATTATTTGTGATGTCATTAGAAAAGATCTATTATTATTGTTTGGCACCATGTAATTTCTAGAAATACTTGAAACCATAAAAGTGTGAACAAATTATAAGCATTAATGTCACTGAAATCGTATAATTGTTTAAATTATTAGCATAAGATAGGGATACTAACACAATATAGCAGTGTTAGTTGTCTAAATTTCTGAGACGAAGCTTGATGATTTTTATCATTAAGAGTTTTCGGACTATTGCCTTCATCTTTATTGTTATTTCTACAATGTTTCGGCCGATATGTCCTCCAGCCTTCTTCAGGTGTTTGTCGAACTCGGGAACCTACACGGAACTTCGAACTACGTCCTTTATTGAATCCACGGGAGTCGCTTGTTCTGATTCCGTTAGCCATAACCCGGTACAAGTGTTAAGTATTCCTGTATTGTTGCTCGCCTACAGTCAAGATTGAACCTGAAACCTCCAGATGATTGCCTCCTTAGAAGCCCAGGGAAGCAACGCCTATAACCGTTAAGCTATGTGTCCAGCAGGTTCAATCCTGATTGCAGGCGGGTAACAATACAGGAATACTTAACACTTGTATTCGGTTATGGCTAACGGAATCAGAACAGGCGACATCCGTGAATTCAATAAAGGACGTAGTTCGAAGTTCAGTGTTGATTCCCGAGTTCGATAAACACCTGAAGAAGGCCGGAGGACATGTCGGTCGAAACTTTGTGGAAATAACAATAAAGATGAAGACAATAGTTGGAAAACCCTTAGTGATAAAAATATAGCAGTGTACTAATTATTTGTACTATATTTGTCAATTCGAACTCATTAAAAGTATTATTTTTATAAGTGAATTCAGTACTTATTTTACCACTTATTATTAGAGCCTTATGACAGACTTAGCAAAATTTAGCTAATAAGTATCTCAATCCACATTTCTGGAGCTCTTATCTCACATAGAGTCAAATTCGATTGAATTCACAATGGATTTCGCTTTGAAACCATTCGACAAATTAAGCCGTTCAAAACAGCATAAAAAATTAATTTCAGAAAATACAAAGTTAAAAACACTCGTGAGAATTTTTAAATCAATGTTTAGCATAAACATCTCGACGGAACTAAATTATTTGTACCAGTCACAAAAGAATTATGTCGAGTTTAGTCTTCATGCAATTATATTCTATTCTTTTAGTGCTGTTATTGCTTTCTTGTTTCTTGATATATTCGTGAAGGAATCAAAGTTTCCACGATTGGAATTTTATCGAAAGCTAAACTCATGCTTGAACTAATGTTTTTGTGCATTCTTGATATTTCTTTTGTGGAGAAGAAAGCGGGAATTTAGTAGGAGTCGAAATATAACGGTTTGCAAAGGTAAATATTAATTTCGTGTGGGTCAATTCTTTTGTCTAAACTCACAGTGTTGTATACAAGCGTCCTGTCTGGGATCAAACTGTCTGTCGTGATCCAGTACTTTTGACTTGAATCAAAGCTTCCCTATATGACTTTCAGACAGTTATTAGACTGTATATTCCTACATTTCAGCCTCGTTCTCGTGTCTAGACTACAAGCCCGAGAAATAAACAAATACAGAGATACAAATAAGGATAAATGAGGTGAGCCTGACTCTAGGAATTTTGATCTCGTGAGTAATTGACCATTGCATGAAATAATAAGCTCCTTCGTAATACTGGTCATAACGACTGCGGAACCTTTGTTCACCACGTTAAACTGACGATGTGTCACATTCTAACCCTGTGAAGAGGTATTTAAACTTTAGATTAGAATCTAGTTTCCGTACCACTGGAAATCATACATTGATTTTAAAAACTATTAGATAAAAAATTATTAACGATTATTATTTCAAAGGGATAAAATTTATTTGGAGGCGCCCATAGCATTATTATCGTGGGAAACACACTTAGCTACCTGATTTCCAAACCTGAACGAGGCTGTTTGTATTTCACATAGCGCTAATACCTCTTGGGAAAGTTACGAATACAACCATTTTCTCTCCATCTAAGTCAAACATTAGAGCAGCCAAATTTCTTTAATCCTGATAAGGCAACCAGTCTAGGAGAAGAAAAACTGAATTCAAAGCAGTTGTAGACCTGGCAAATTATTGTCTCTGCAAAGGTATTCCTGTTCAAGAATAGCTTACTGGACAAGTGAGAGTGATAAAATTTAGAATTTTCTCAACTCAAAATATTGGGTTGTTTAGAAAATAATAGCCGTTATGAAATTCACTTATTCGAAGACAGGCCATTAATTTCCAAACAAATGAATCGATTAAAAAAAGGGGGGAAAACGCCCCGTAACACTCTCCTCCAAAAAACAGATTTATAAATGCACAGATGATTCTGATTTTCCATGTATACATTTTTTAAAATGTTTTTAATTTAAATATTTAATTTCTACAGGTAGAGATCCAAAGTAGGAGCAACAAGAAGTGACATTTACATCTTAGGCCAATTGTATTCTAGTTCTTACAGACGAAAAAATATTGCCAGCACTCGCAGGTACTCTCTGACACTTTGTGGTAGAACCAACAAAAAAACTGAGTCAAATAAAACTGTTGGATTATTAATATTGGATAAAAATCATATAAATGTGTGCAAGCAAAAGATTCATGTTATCATTTGAAAATAAAAGAGTAATTTCTGCATTAAATAATCCCATTAGGGCTGAGATGCCTAAATACAAAATGTGTCAAATAGATGTGTTGAAAAATTATTAATGTTAAATAGGAATACTTGAAACTGTATAATTGTATGTCAATTATTTGTATTAAGAATAGTTACTTGAAGCTGTAATTATTCAAAAAGGATAATTCTTACTAACTTGAAATCATGTAATTGTGTAAATTATCAGTTACTTTGTTGACGGGGCTTCAAATACACCGACTGCATCATGTGCAGATGGGTAAGATTCCAAAGTTAAAGGGGTGTACTGAGTATGACACAAAACTGCATCCTGTATGAGACCCCAGTTCTGGAGTTCTGGGAAGTGTGAAGTAACCGTTCTTTGCTATTACTCTCAGGCTGACTTTAACTCGGAATTGTGGTCATTGTTAAAGTCCTATCAAAATTCTTGGCATTGTAAAGAAATGCTTGAAAGCATCTAAGTGGCTATAAATGCTTTTTATTAAATAAGAATTGTTACTTCAAAAAATATAATTATATATAAATTATCAGTATGCGCTTGGAACATTTAAAACCATATAACTATGTGTGAATTGTTTATATCATATGCCATATAACTGTGTACAAACAAATGATTATTATTGAAAAATAAAACAAGAGCGATTAAAAAAATGGTTTCAATGAACTGTGAAAATATAAATGTTATTATCATAATGAAACATAAATTAATCAGATTTTGATATTTAATAAACCACAAAGGGTTAATGTGCTATTGAATAAAACAACTCCAAATTATTAGTTCTGGTTTCATTGTTTAATGATATTTCAACCTTCATGGGTTATTTAATGCCGAAGATATCCTTGTAGAAGTACATTAGTGGTACTATTTAACCTTTAGTGGTAGGAGAATTAAGAGGTTCTTATTTTTCACAGGAGTTTTGGTTCGAAAGTGAACAGAATAGCGCCATTGAAGTTTGAACTCGTTAACTAGGATCTTTTATTCCAGCAATTATTAGCCACTCATGTTTGAGTACAAATTATTTGTATTTTGATATCATACTGGTGCAAACAAATAATTATTGACAAATAAAAAAAGGGAAATTTAAAAATAAAATAAAATGGAATATTGAAAATATATTCATGATTAGAAGCAAACATGAATGAATCAAATTTGAATTAAGTAACCTACAAGAATTTGCAAAAACATTAAGAAATAAACCAAACTAAACCATTATTATATAGAAAAACAGTTTAGATGATAAGAATATTCAGAGAAAAGAAAATTGGAAATAATCTAGTATAGAACAAACATGGGCCCTTCATTTCCTTCTTCACAAATGTTTGTCTTGTTGGAAATTATTTTGTGTTAAGAAAGTTGAAAGCGGTAGATTTTTTTTTAGGAAGAGGGAAAACTTTGTCAATTGGCCACGAATGAAAATGAGGAATTTATTTTGTTTCGTTGTTAATTGTGCATGAAAATGAAGAATTCAAGTTTTATTTGCCTTAGCGTCAGTGATTTTAATGTACGAATTCCAATGTAAACTGGTTTATGCTGTTGCTGCTGGTATTCTTATCTTTATTTCTTTGAGAGTTTTTCACACCAGCATTAGTTGATGGTCTTCCACTGGGGTTTGAGCAACAGCAAGTCTCCTCATGTCTCCAGGACTCTTCTCAGTATTCTGGCCGATCTTAATAATGCTGTAATTTGGATGCTCTCTACTTGTCTTCTCATTTCCACGTCTTCCAGTTCTTTTACCAATCCTTTGATGACTGTACCGAGTGCACCAATTATAATTAGTATCACTGTCATCTTCATGTTCCAAAGTTTGTTTTTTTTTAGTTCTCTAGCAAAGTCAAGGAAATTATCTTCTTTTTCACTTTCTTTTGATTTTGCTCATGGTCTGTGGATGCTCAAAGTCCAATATTCGGCAAATTCTTTTTTCTTTTTTTTTTTTGTGACTATCACTAGGTCTGGTCGATCCGGAGATTAAGTAATTTGCTTATATCTCAGAATCCCAAAGAAGTGTGTCGTATGTTTTATTCTCCTGGACGGATTCTAGGTTGTGCATATACCATTTGTTCATATGGTTAAATTTAAACTTCTGGTACAATTCCCAGTGGATCACCTTCTCCACACAGTCATGTCTAGTCTTATACTTTTTTGCGCTAATTTGCTGCATTCGCTTATTATGTGATTGATTGTTTCGTCTCTTTCACCACATAACCTACATTTGCTATTTTGTTGCGTCTTATCTATTTTTGCTTTAACATTGTTGTTACTAATGATGTTGTTTTGTGCTGCTATCAGAAGAGATTCATTTTCTTAGAGTTTCCCTTTCCTAGCAATGTCCTAGTTTTCTCGTGTGAGATTTTGCTTGTTTCTCGCTTGAATATTTATGCAGTTATTTTCTTCCCACTTTTGGTATGTGTGTAAATCATTTGTTTGAATGGTCGCTTGCACAATCCCCAGTAGATCGCCTTCGTTCCTCAGTTGTTCTTGTTCTTGCACTCCTTCTATGTCAGTTTGCTGCATTCGCTTTTTATGTAGTCAACTGCTCTCGCTCTCTCTCTCTCCCTCTCTCTCAATTACTTTTTATGGAGATATTTTGGGTTACTGTTACTGGCAATTCAGGTTCTCTCTTCAGGTTTCCTTTGAAAAGTCATGTCCGGGTCATCTGGAATGCTGTTTCCTTTGTTTGTTTTCTGAAGTGTCCAAGTATTTGTTTACTTCTCTTAAAAAAAAAAAACCAAACTATTCCTGTTTTCCTGTTTTCCTCATCTTATTTATATTGTTGCAGTTATAGGCTACTGTCATTAATCTCTGCTATGTTCAGTATATTCTTCGAGTTCCTGATTTGTTACATCCACACAATCCTCAATGCTGGCTAGCCCACTTCTTCCTTCTTTTCTTGTAATATATATTTTGTCAACAAAATCCTTCAGGTCAAAGGCCTTTTGCATGGTCATCAATTTTCTGGTATGTGTTTCATATTTTTGGGCACTTCTCTTGTCCATTTTAAGAACGGTCTGGATTATCTTGCCAAGGAGACTACCCAGGTGTTTATTTCTTTGATTAAGTTCATTTCGTTCTGGGACTTCTTTTTGAATTTTCCCATGAGT
The DNA here is from genome assembly GCA_963585895.1 of Sepioteuthis lessoniana. NCBI lineage: Eukaryota > Metazoa > Mollusca > Cephalopoda > Myopsida > Loliginidae > Sepioteuthis > Sepioteuthis lessoniana. The sequence continues at coordinate 407,073 of OY757907.1, read as the reverse complement.
TCTATTTGTTTGATCGTTTCTTCTTGAATTCCCAAGTATTTGTATTTTTCTTTCACTTTGAGCATTTTGTTGTTGTTGTTGCAGTAAGTAGTAGTAGTAGTAATAGTTTTGAGCGAACTACTTATAATTATTTTATTCTATTCAATTATGATTTCCCTTAACCCACAAATAGAGAGAAGAATAAAATTGGCTTCGATTACACTTCAGTATCATTTTGCTTTTACGAAAGCAGCGTCTCTCCCGGCAAAAAAAAATTGTTCTTGAAGCACGATAAGATGCACATTTTTGGTGTAATCATCAAATACAACTTTTTTCGGAGACATTATTCATTAGCTAAGAATATAAGCCTGAATGATGTTACTTAGTGGTTAAAAGCTCTACAAACTGACTTTCTCAGAGGCGATTCTTGACGTTCCTCTATTTTCATGGTCGAAATGCAAATGACAATGACAAACAATCAAAGCAGAAGGATCTAATTAAGTGAAATGATCGAAGTGACTTTTTCGCTATAAAATCAAAAGTCGATGAGGTATCAGTGCCATTTATAGGATACATTTATCTCTCATACGTACGCTTGTGTGTATATATATATATATATGTGTGTGTGTGTGTGTGTGTGTATGTGTGTGTGGATCTAAAGATAGCATAGAAACAGTCAACGCCGCTGTTGACATTTAGTTTCTCGACTAAATGCGATCATCAGAGAAACATCATTGTTCTGATGATCGCAAGGGCAAGAAGCTGATATTCACCTAGCGCATTTGACTATGAGTTTGCGCTATCCTAACTTTGGTCTACACATACGCTATCACCGATTTTAAGCACTCTTTATTTATAAATATAGCAATCTACACACACATACACATACACACACATCTCTCTCTCTCTCTCTATATATATATATATATATAATAAAAGAAGAATTAGAGATTTTGCATATTTGGATATCTTTCTGCAAGGAACTTCCCATATTCAAAACTTAACCATCCTATTCACATTTCTTTCTCTTTAAAACCTTTAATTTGTTCAGAACAATTCCATATTCAGTTTATTTTTCTCTATATTCTTTTGAACGATCTTGCTTTATTTTTGCAATAAAAAGTCACTATGTTTGTAATTGTATAGATTTTATTTAAAGTATGATAGTGCTGTGCCATAACGATACTAAATAGACGTTGTAATATTACAGCACTTAACAGGACGTTGTATAGTTATACATCAAATGTACGGTTGACCACCTCGTGCTCGGACGAGTTAATGCGTGTATACTTACGTCTTAAGTAGTAGTCAGAACCTGTTGTAACTTCTGCGTGGGAAACGTTGACGAACACATGAAACTCTGTCTTAGTTCACGAACACAAAAATTTGTTCGCTACTACACTTTTTAACCGGCTCATTGGCCTAGAGGGTAGAGTGTTCGCCAATGATTCGGGAGACCGGGGTTCAATCCAGGTCGCGTCCTACCAAAGACTTTTAAAATGGTACTTGATACTTCCTTGCTTAACACTCAGCAATATGAGGTACGTAACAAGGGTAAAGTTGAGCAATCCAGGGAAGGGAGTAGCGCCCTCCCCTAATTCTCGATGAAGTAGCTATTGAAAAGGAAGCCTTCTGATCGCCCTCGACTACGGTCGTTAACTTTACTCTACACTTTTTAAGTAGCCTCCGAGAGAAAGAAAGAGTATAAAAACTGAGTCACCCGCGTTAGCTAGACAAAGAGAACAGCATGTCATGAGAGAAAGAGAGAGCAGAGACAAACTTTAAATTTTCTTTCTGTTGTAGTTCTAACGTGTTTGTTCGCTGGTTTCGTCTTCACAGGATCGCGTCCGGTGTGAGACCCCTTTTCAGGGCCCACCCTAAAATGGAGGCAACAACTTTCGACTATCTTCACATTGTCCTGGCTAGTGTTCACTCGCGTCTTTAACACTTCGCGTCCGGCTGCTAACTCTTGCAAACCCGTGTCGTAATCTTACTTCCGCCTGGTGGCGGAAGGAGGAATATCCGTTTCTGCTAGTTCCACACGTACTCAAAAGATTTGGGACCTCCTTTTTTATCTAGTAATTTTTAACTACTGTAGTCATTTACCCGTGATTAGCTGACCCACAACGAGTGCCTTGGTCCAAGTCACTCAGAGATCAGCTACCCGTACCGTTGACTCTGTGTCTGTCCTTTTCTTTTTATTATTTTTCACTTCTCCCACTCTTTTCCCAGAAATTAGCCTCTCGTTCTCTTTATAACTTAAACCTATCATATCACATTACAGTGCTTCAATAATAAACTGGACAATTTGAGGAATTTTAACGAAGCTTAATTCAAAATAGTTTAATAAATGAGGGTGAATTAAAAGAATCGGTCTGATCTTATCACTAAAATTTTTCCTTTCTTAATCCTTTTAAGTGTCTTTTTAGCTCCGCCATTCGACATCACTGAAGGATGAGTGCGTTGATGGGCCGGCAGCAGAGGATTTATTGATGACAAGGCAAAAATAAATAAAAGAAATAAAGAGGGAAAATTAAAAATGTGATGGAAAAAGAAAGAAACAAATGGAAACATGCGTTGCCGGACGAGAATTTGTTTTCATTTTTCAGAATTATTTCAACAACTGATTTTTGCCGTGACGACTCTCTTATCTGCAGTGATAAAAACGTAGTCGACTGAGAAGGCCGTGTCCAAACAATATTACACATGAAACAAAACTGAAATGCACGGGCCAACATCGGTTCAAATACATTTTTCCAGATCTTGGCAGCAATATCTGATTACGGGCCACCTGCTCGGGACAAAATATTTGGTTTCCGCGCACTTGTTTGACAACGCTGGAAGCAAGGTGGTCCACTGTAGAACAGGTTAAACAAACGTAAACAGTTTAATTGTGTTCACATCATGGTTACCGGACAATTTATAGATACATGACTAGAATGTTAAATCCTTGCTTATTGTCGAATTAAAGCCGTGGACAGGGAAGGGTGTAATAATACCTCTAGTTACACAGGCTTAGGCCAGCCCCGTCCCCCTGTGCTTATGAAGGACATGAAAAATCGGAATAGGGTCATTGAAGGGGTCAAATAAAAGTGATATGGAAGTCGACAAACGGAAGGGGTAGACGACAAGGGATAAAAGGTATACATTGTGTGTGTGTGTGTGTGTGTGTTTAGATTTGAAGAGCAGGAAAGAAATGGATGGGACAGGAAGCCATGTCTATAGTTACAATAATAATAATAATAATAATAATATCGATGCTACATTGATTCAAAAAATATTTGCAGGGATGAATTAAAATATTTACTCTTCTTTGCGTGGAAACCTTTTTCAATGTTTTTCTTTTATTTGGTGTCATTCTTATAAAAAAAATAACAAACGAAACAAATAGGATGAGTTTTTCACAAAGTGTCCATAATTCTTAATTCATACAATAAAACAAGCCCAAAGGATAAATAATGACTGTGTACTCTATCATCACTAAAACATTTTATATTTGAAATTTGAACTAAACATTTTAAGTGCATAATGAGTGAATAGTTGTTGACTTTAAACTGAATATCGGTGTTTGAAATTTATTTTGTAAAATCCTTTTTTAAGAGAAAATTTGAACTTTCTGTTGGCGTGAGATACGTGAAACAGAAAAAAATTCTTGTTTTCAAGTGATTTTGCGGGTGAGTACTTAAAAAATCTTAGTTGTTGATTTATAGGAAGCTTAGAATTAAGCAAAGGCCCAATATATTGATACTACAGTCAAGCAGAGATCATTCAAATTCAGTTTTGTCACAATGGAACATAAGAGTTATGCGGATCCTGCTCAAGTCATTCTTGAATTAAATTCTACCTCATAACAGCAAGCATCTTCGCCAAACACTTCCTTAAACTTCGAAACAAACTACAGATAGACTATAAATTTTGACAATATCATCCATACGTGGGGTTGTTTTGTTTCGAGCGTTGTTGAATGGTAGGATTTTTGTTGAATAGCAATTGGTAAGTAACAAACTTACTTTCGACAGCTTGTAAGAACAAAACGTTCACCAGTGAATACGAAAAGTGCATGTTTAATTAAATTGATTAAGTGACCCTCAGAACACTTGTGGATATGGCTCAGGATTAAAGCGTAGAACAGAAGCTTTCTACGGTTGTACGTTTGTTTCTATGATTCGTAACTGCAAGAAATAATAAAACGTTGAATAGAGGCATCTAAAGCAAAAATGAATCTTCCTTTTATTTGAAAAAAAAAAAAAACAGTTTAATTTGATAACAGTTAAAAAAAGTGGCATTATTGAAAAGATTTTCCATTAAAGTTGGAATTTCAAATGATGATAATTCTTTTTTCTACAATGTCCTAATTGTGCAATACTATGTGATGTACACTACTGTGTGTCTGCCTTGTTAAATAAAACTGGTCCACTAATTCTTCTAAATTCTCGTCATGAACGTAACAGTTAGAAATAACAGTTATTTTCTTAATAAAACTACAGATGGAATTTCTCATTGGGTGCCCTGTTCATACGGCCTTGTGCCACATCTCAGCAAAACGCTTAGTAAATTACTACTTATGGAATTTCTACTATGCAAACAACTAGTCAAACAGTGATAAGAGTTTCTAATGGAGAATTTTCGGCCGAAAAAGTTGAAGAGAAGGAGGAGGAAAATTAAAAGTGAGTCTAGACGAACAAAGCAGTTCAAAAGTAAAATATGTTGAGATGAGAAGTAATTTATTGGATGCTACTAAATAACAAAGACTAATTTGAAAATGCATCTCTCTCTCTCTCTCTCTTCCTCTCTCTCTCTCACACACATACACAAAACATAAAAAGAAAAACAAAACAAAAAAATAAAACAAAAATGATCAATTCTCGACGGCAGTTATCAAACGCTTCATTTGTAATTCAAATCAGTTTTGCCTACAGATAGAAAAACGTTAAAACCGATTCTGAATAAAACTGTAATTAGTTCCCAAGATAATTAAGAACAATCCAGTTTATAGACAAAGTCTGATGATAATTATACTATTTTTACATCCCTTTTTATTCCCTGCGAGGGAATATGATTTTGTCCGTAACAGTTTCCAAATGAATAACGTTTCACAATGCAAAGCTGGTGGCTATCTTAATAAAAATATTTCTACCTCAAAGTTATCGATCCAAATTGCAATGGCCACCAATTACAAAATAAATAAATAAATGAATAAATAAATAAATAAATAGATAAGAAAGAATAGAATTATAGGCAGAAATATGAACGTAGATAGCGATATACAAGGAAAAAGAAACTGATATCTCTCTATCTATCTATCTATCTGTTTGTTTCAGTCTGGTAAAATCTATTAATCTAGCCCCCCTCTCTCTCAATATATATATATATATATATATATATATATATTGAGAGAGAGAGAGAGAGAGAGAGAGAGAGAGAGAGAGAGAGAGAGAGAGTGAGAGTGGTCGCCAATGACCAGGGAGATCGGGGTTCAATCTCAGGTCGAGTCATACCAAAGACTCAAAAAATGGTACTTGATTCTTCCTTGCTTGACACTCAGCATTATAAGGTATGGATTAAGGGTAAAGTGGAGCAATCCAGGGAAAGGAGTAGTACCCTCCCCTAAACCTTGGTTTAGTAGCTATTGAAAAGGGAGAGCAGTATTTCAAATGAGGATTTTAAAGACACATAGACTCTCTTCAGTTAAAGAGTTAGTGCAACATAATCTTACCTAACAGTATATTCTAGTAATTCTATAAATTATCATTATATTCATACCAACATAATCGAAATATCTGGCAGTTCCGGTTACATTTATCAATCTTTTTCTTGCTGCTGACTTACCTCAATCGATTGATAATTGCCAAAAACGACAAACCAGTTATTTATAGTGATTGAAAATCTTTTGGAATAATCTCTTCATCAAAGACAACGAGAACGATAAGCTCAGTTCGTTTATTATTGTCATTTCTATTTGGTTAAGGTGTTTTTCATACGCCCAGAAATTTTCGTTTTCATACTTTTTCATTCTCCACAGTTCATGCCACCAAATAGTTATTTTTTCAGAAATACAAAAAATAAAGTTTTCCAGTCTTTTAAAAGCCATAAACAAGTTTTTAAATTTCTCCACGAATTAATCTGAAAATTTTTGACTTTTCCCGGATAGGTTTTTATTTGGGAGACACACACACACACACACACACACACACACACACACACACATATATATATATATATATATATATATATATATATATACTGACTGATGTATGTGCATATGTGTGCATATGTGTGCATATATATATATATATATATATATATATATACTAACTGACTGATGTATGTGCATATGCGTGCGTGCGTGCGTGCGTGCCTGCGGCACAAGAGTTATTGTACCCATTTTTTAAGATAAACTGTTAAGAAAAGCTAAAGACACGTTAGTTACAAGTTGTGATCAACACAAAAAAGATGACGATACTCGTCTGAAACATACATTTTCCCAGTTACTTTTTCCTTATATTCAATGCTGTTTTAATGTTTATTGTGTTTGTCTAAAGTTTGACACTATCTTTTTCTCTTTTATCTTCATAGTTAACTTCTTTTTTTTTATACCTACGTCTCAAATATGACTGTGTAACATTGCGATTATAATAGCTCCTTTTTTACGGAGATATCGACAAACTTTTTGGTTGGAAAATTTAGATATATACAATATTTTGAAATTGCAATTAATATGAACTTAATAAAATTAAATCAAAAATCTATATTGAATATGTTTGTATACAATTTGAAACTATAAAATAAAATAAATTTTAAATATAAATAAGCTGGTTCATTGAGATAATTTTTTTTATAAAGGATCGTGAAATGTATTAAGTAAATGGATTTTCCTCGTGAAATTGAAAATCTTTCGGTAAGTTTTACCAAACATTAAGAAAAATTCATTAAAAATCAGGATGAATTACAACTTTTAAAATATCAAGTAAATGAAGTGGTCTAATAAAAAAAATAACTAACCTCGTAAAGTAAAAATAATTGCGGATGCCGACTGCCATACTTTTTCATATACCTCCCACAAACGTTCCTGATATTTGTTATAAAATGAGAGTATTGATAACTTTTACAATTGTTCCCTTGGTCAAGTCATTCCAATGGCATATCGTCCAGAAACGCTGAAAACAAAAGCTTTTCCAACTATATATATATATATATATATATATATATATATATATATATATATATATGGGAGTGTGTGTGCAATGCGTTCCATGATTTTTTAATCATTTTCAACCATCCAATTTACAATTTAAATTTCTTTTGGACTATACTTCACGGTACTTGATAAAAGGATATATAATTTACTCTTTAGAGAGTTTTTCACATCTGCGTTAGCTGATGGTTTCTCACTGGAGTTTGAGTGTCAGTAAATCACCTCAAGTCTCCATAAATCTTCTCACTATTCTGGCCGATCTTAATAAGTTTGGATGGGTTCCACTCGTTCTCTTATTTCTAAGTCCTCTAGTTCCTGTACCAGTTGTTCGATGACTGTACCGAGCGCTCCAATTACAATGAGTATCACCGTCACTTTTCATAGTTTTTTCAGTTCTCTAGCAAAGTCAAGATACTTATCTCTCTTTTCACTTTATTTCATTACCCAATGGTTTTCAGTGGGTCCCTTTCCCCATCCAGTCGTGTCTAGTCTTATACTCTTTTTGCGTTAACTTACTGCATTCGCTTATTATGTGATTGATCGTTTTGTCTCTATCACCACATAACCTACATTTGCTATTTTGTTGTTTCTTATCTGTTTTTGCTTTGACATAGTCCTTATAGAGTTGTTTTGTGTTGCTATTCAGTTTCTCTCTCAGTGTTTTATTTTCTTAGTCTCGTCCAAGTTTTCTTAAGAGAGATTTTGCTTGTTTGTCGCTTGAAATCTCCATAGAGTTATCTTTCTTCCCATTTTTGTTTTTTGGTTATTTTTGTTTTGTTGATGCTTGGGTTGTCTGTATTGTTTCTGGTCACAGTAATCAGTCTTCCTCTGCGTTTTTAATGTAATCTTCGAGTCCTTAAATCGATGCATCGACGCTATCTTCAATGTAGCGAATCCTCTTCCTTCTTCTTTTTTTTTTTGATACTCACAATCAGTCAATGCTATCTCTGGGATGTGTGGCCTTATGTATGGTCATGTGTTTTCTTGTTGTCTGGTCCATTTGTTTATGTTCTTACCTCGTCCACTTCAAGAATGGTCCCGTGTATCTAAAAGGGGGGAGGCAGCACAAGTGTTTATCCTTTTTTGAGATTTCTGCTGTATAGTTTGGTTTCCAGTAGTTTCCTCGTTCTCCTGAAATATTCTTTTTAAATTTTTTCTTTCATCTCCGCTTGTTCATGGTGTCCGCTTCCAACATTCCCAAGTATTTGTATATTTCCTTTTCTCCGAGCATTCTGATGTTTTCTTGGTTTAGTAGTTCTTTTCCTTCTGTCATGTGTGGTTTTCTGCTCCTCATTATTAGCATGGCGCATTTTTCTATGCCGAATTCCATCTCTCTGTCTTGACTGAATATTTTCACTTTCTGTATTTGGGTTTCAAATTCTTCATTTTTTACAAACAGTTTGATGTTGTTTATGAATATTAGATGATTGATCTTTTCTTGCGATTTAGTAAGTTTGTATTTGCCAGTCTATCTACTCAGTATGTGATTGAGTGGCATCATCGCCATTACAAACTGTAATGGGGATAACGCATCTCCCTGGCAGATACTTTTCTGGATTTTCACCGCAGCAAAGCTTTTTCCTCCTACTGTTAGTTCCGCTCTCTAGTTTTTCATGGTTTTCTTGATAAACTTTATGACTTCGTCGGGTATCTTGTACAATTTAAGACAGTCTATTATCTAGCTTTGCGGAATCATATCATATGCGGTTTTGTCATCAATCCACGCCTTAGCTACATTTTTAAGTCTCATTTTGATCCTTTTGAACATGTGTTGATTAATATATAATAGTACTTCTGTTCCTTTGGTTCCCTTGTGACATATCTTTGGTTCCTCAGGTTAATTAATGAGGTGTAAATCTCCTCCTTAAGTTATGCTGTTAGTATTTTCCACATAATAAGTAGGCACGTTATAGGTTTATAATTGTTTAGGGTTGTTCCTTTTTGGGGGTTTTCTGGATCAAGGTGGGGTCTTTCCATTGGTCACCCATTCTAAGCATCTATTCATTTCGATAGCCAGTCAGTCATGGATGGAGGTGAATTTTTAAAACTAGAATCCATGTATGCCTTCATGGCCTGGCTTTTTCCAATTTGGTACTTTTTTGAGTGTTGCTCTGAGTGAATCGAGGAGGATTTTTGCCTTCGAACCTTTTTCTAGTGCTTGCAACTCTTTTTCCATGTTGGTTCTCCATTCGGCTTTTCAGTTATGATCTCTTCCTTTCCACATTTTGCTCCAAAATTGTTTTGCCTCTCTCACATTCGGTTGTGGGTATGTATTTTTACTTTTTCCCCCTGTTTGTAGGTAGAATTTTTTTTTCGTTCTTTTGAATGTCCCATTTGTATGTATTGTTTGATCCTGTCTCGATATCTTTTTAGTCTTCCTTCTTTTGCCAGTACCTTCTGATTTATTTCATCGAGTTGTATCGTTCGTTTTTAATTGTTGTGTGGTTTTTTTCTTTTCGTCCCAACATATTCTCGCATTTTTGTTCTGACTTAGAATCTTTGTATGTTGCCGAAACTTTCTTATTTGTGTTTCCAGTCTGATTTCCCATGAAGATTTTGAATTTTTGGTGGCATTCTTTCACTCGTGCATAAATTAGTTTAATTCTCTTAAATTGTTTGTTGAGATATCTGTTAATTATTCGTTTTTTGTTTTTCAGTTTCTACCTTGTTATCCAGTCTTGATTACTGAGAGATGGTAGTAATTTACTAAGCTTTTTGCTTAGATGGTGCGAAAGGCCATATGAATTGGGATTTCGGAGAAATCATAATGTGGTTTTCTTTTCAGACTTAATTCTTTTTATAGTCTCTACATCAATTTTATTAGTATTTGTTCTGAGTTTGGGTGTTTGGTGATTCAATCACTATTACTTTGCGCTTCAATTTTGTTAAAGTGTTCTTGTTTTTCTGAATTTACCGTCTTGATTATTGGATTTGGGTCTTGTTGACACGTTTCTCTATTCATATGTTGGTGTATTTCTAATATTTCAAGGTCAGAAAAATAACCTTCCTTTATTATCATCCTAGTTTAGTCAGCCAGTCTTTGGTTTGTTGTATTAAGTCAAGCACATTCTTCCCAGATTTCTATGATTCTTTTTCTATACACCCTTAGCGTAGGGTTGCGACTAAAATAGCAGTGAACTGCAAATTTGTTGTCTTCTCTAGTCCATCTCTCTCTCTCTATATATATATATATATACATATATATATGCTGTCGCTTTTGGGTTGTATTTTTTCTTTTTGGATTTTACAGTTTGCAACTGTTTAGGGAAAGTTCCGCAAAGAGGATTTTTTTGTATTTCATATTGCCTGGGGCAGCCATGAATCTTGTTAATATGTTTATTTTTCCCTTCTTAATCATACCAAGTGTTTCCACTTTTACTGCCGCAGTGATAGTTTTATGGGGCCACATTTTTTCAATTTCTGTTTTTAGGTATTTCTTATTTTATTCTATTCTTTGACCGATATGCTGTTTTCTGTTTTGAAGGCATGGTTTACTTTTATAGATCTTGATCACTATATCTTGTCTGTTGCTCTTTTATTTTTCTGTTTGTAAAGTCCCAGAGAATAGTATGGCTTCCGATATTGATTCAGGTTGGTGTTTCAGTATTCCATTGTATTTACATATTTTCCAGTGAATATAATCTCCTATATTATCATACTTTTCTTCATAATCTATTGTAATTAAAATTCGGTAATCGGACTCTAAGTGGTAAATTGATACAGTTTTTTGTTCGTACTATCAACATATTAGGCTTGATTCGTTTTTTTATTATGTTTGCCCAGTAGTTTCTAGTTTCTAGTTGGTTGGCTCTGATCCCTTGCTGGTGTTATTGACCCCTATGTCTCCGCCTTCACCTTAGCACTTTTTCAGTCGTTGATTAGTTTTTACTCTATATCAGCATTTCTAATTCTTTGTGCATGTTGTCCACGTAGGAGGTTATGTTCACAAGCGTTTTTTTAAATGATCCAGTCCTTGTGTTTTTGCTTCTTTCTTTGTGTTTTTTTGCTGCCTTTATTGCTTTAACTTTTATGTCTATTTCTTTCGATATGAAGTCGAGTTGATTAGCAAATTTATTACTTTTCTTAGTAATTGAATATTTTTCTTTTGTTTCTAATGTGTGTTTACTAACTGTAACATCCAATCTGTTGTCGTGTCTAAGTATTTCTTTAATCGTATGATGGTTATTTAGTAAGTCAATTCTTGTTGAATTAAACCTATTCAACTATTTTCCCTCTTGATGCAGACACGTTGTATATCTGCTCAAGGATAATGCATTCTGTAGCAGGTCAGTAGTTTCCTAATTTTAGAATACATACTTTTGTTTTAGCGAACGTCAAGTTTGTAGACTTTTTGAGCAAAAAACCAAACAATTGACTTCTTAGTGACCGGTTACTTAATCCTAACGCAAATAGAATATAAAGAAAGACATGATAAAATAGGAAATTGCACGCATGGGAAAGTGTGTAAATACTATGAAATAATGGATTGTGAAAAACTAACCTGAACCTGAAACAATAACAGAAGCAAAAGGACTTATTATTTTCTGGAAGTTTTCGATCCAATCTGATAGAAAAATAAAGAGCATTTCACCAGATAGTCATTAAGAACTATGAAAGAAAAACGTGCTTTCTAATTGACATGGCAAAACCAATAAGTAATGCCATAATCATTAAGAACTATGAAAGAAAAACACGCTTTCTAATTGACATGGCAAAACCAATAAGTAATGCCATATCAGTCAAAGAATATAATAAAATAAGTATATTCAAAGATACAAAGACATTGAAATAGAATTTGAGAGAATGTAGCACCTTAAAACTACAACCATGCTAGTAATAGAAGGAACCCTATATATGATCAAGAAATGGACAGATAAACATATTCACAAGATACCTGGCGATCCCAGCTCATATGATATAAAAAAAAATCCACTTAGCAGAACTGCTCCTATCATATGTAATAAACATATTCTACTTAACAGAACTACTCATCGCTATGTGTCTCGTAAATATCACCTAAAAGAAGAAAAAATACGTAGGATGCATAAAACACAACCTTTCCTCGCCCTATGTCATGGGTAAAGGCTCGTTTAAGGATTGTACAATGCCGAAAATAAAACTGAAAAGCACGGAGGAATACTGATCACAGCTACCAGAAACAATACTGAGGACATGAAGATCAGCAGACCGGAAATATCCAGTAAACAAAAATGGGAAGAAAAACAACTCTATGGCCGTTTTAAACGACAAACAAGCGACATCCCACGCGATAAAACGCGGACGTGTCTAAGAAAGGGAAACCTTTAGAGAAAAACTGAATCGCTTTTAATAACAGCACAAAACAATGTCATAAGGACTAACCATATCAAAGCAAAAATAGATAAGACGTAACAAAACAGTAGATATAGGTCATGTGGTGATAGAGACGAAACGATCAATCCTATAACAAGCGAATGTAGCAAATTATGACAGAAAGAGTATAAGACTAGACATGACTGGATGGGCAAGGTGATCCACTGGGAACGGTGCAAGAAGTTTAAATTTGAGTGTACTAACAAATGGTATATGCACATCCCAAAATAAGACGCACAAACTCCTTTGGGATTCTGAGATACAAACGGGTCACCTAATATAAACCAGACTTTATAATAATCCACAAAAAAAGAGAACTTCAGAATTGTGGACTTTACTGTCTTTGCTGACCACTGAGTAAAAATGAAAGAAAGCGAAAAGAAGGATAAATACCTCGACCTTGCAAAGGAACTGAAAAAACATGAACATGAAAGTGACGATTATAACAATAGTAGCTGATGCTCTTGGTACAGTCACCAAAGGATTGGTAAAAGGATTAGAGGACTTGAAAATAAGAGGACGAGTGAAACCCTTCGAAACTACAACGTTGCTGAGATTGGCCAGAATACTGAGAAGAGTCCTGGAGACTTGAAGAGACTTGCTATCACTCAAACTCAAGTGAAAGACCCTCGGCTAACGCTGATCTGAAAAACTCTCAAGGAGTAAAAAAACACACCAAAAACTGGATGCAAAGGAAGCAAAACAATTTTGGGATAAAACATGGGAACAGAAAAAACATGACAGAAAAGCCGAATGGGTAAATAACATGGAAAAAGAATTACAAGGATTCTAGGAAGGACCTGAGGCGGACATACTCCTGGAATCACCCAGAGTAATACCCAAAAAGTACCGAACTGGAAAAATTCTGGTTTAAAAAATTCTCATCCATCCATGTCGACTGGCTCCTGAACTGAGTCGATGCTTAGAAGAAGCAAGTATACTCGAATGGATGACTTAAAGGAAAACCAACTTGAACCAGAAAGGCCCCCAAAAGGCTCTATCCCCAGCAACTATAGACTGATAACCTATGATGCGGAAAGTTCTAACCATTCTGATTGGGGTGGAGACGTATTATTCGCTTGTTTGCGGCGAACTGTTTCCGGAAGAACAGAACGGATGTCAAAAGGGAACAAGAGGAACAGAATACTTTACACTGATCAACACATTCTGAAGGAGAGCAAAGCGAGGGGGAAAATCTAGCAATAGCGCGATTTGACTACAAATAGACCAATGATATGATACCGCAAACTTAGAAAATAGATTGTCAGAAAACGTAAAAAATATCCGGAAAAGTCATTCATCATGGAAGCTATGGAAAACTGAAAGTGAAATTAACAGTCGGAAGAAAAACTTTAGGAGAAGTAAAAACCAGAGGCATCGTACAGAGAGATGTGCTTTCGCTATTAGAATTTGTAATAGCAATGATGCCACTCAATTACATACTTAGGAAATGTACTGGGGGCTATAAATTTAAAAATCACCAGGAAAAATTTATCACCAAATGTACATGGATGGCATGAAGCTATTTGCATGGAGTATAATAATAATAAAACTCATCAGGATGGTGTCCCAAGGAGACCTATACTCTCTGTGATAAGTTCTTTCCGACACAAGGTTGTGAAGTGGCTTACTACTATTTATGCAACCTGTGTTGAATTACTACAGCATCTACTGTATCAAAAACTTGTTAAAATTCGGGTAGCCATCTTGATAATTTGCCCTTCCTCTTATATGCTTCGAGGCGTCGTTGATGGGCCAATTTGCTCCTACTCCTGCTTCTGTATAAATAGGATGGATGATTCTCAATTAAAAATTGGTTTTATTATTTTATTCATTAGAGTTTTTCACATCAGTTTTAGCTGCTGGTTTTTCACTGGATTTTTAGTGACAGCAAGTATCCTCAAATCTCGAGGACTCTTTTCAGTATTCTGGCCGTTCTCAATAATGCTGTAGTTTTGATGTTTTCCACTCATCCTCCAACTTCCACGTTCTCCTTTAGTTTCCATACCAAAAGCACCAATCATAATTGGTATAATTGTCACCTTCATGTTCCATAGTTTTTTCAGTTTCCTAGATCCGGGTACTTATTTTTCTTTTCAAATTCGTTCAGTTTTATTCTGTGGTCAGTCGGTACAACAGAGTCGACCCAGTCGTGTATAGTCTTATACTCCTTCTGTGCTAATTTACTGAATGCGCTTATAATGTGATTGATGGCTTCGTCTTTATAACTGCATAGCCTACATTTGCTATTTTGGTGTGTCTTATTGATTCTCGCTTTGATATGATTGGTTCTTATTGCGTTGTTTTGTGCTGCTATTAGGAGAGATTCTGTTTCTCTCGTAAAGTTTCCTTTTCTTAGCCACGTCCAGGTTTTCTCGTGAAATATGTTATTTATTAGTCGTTTAAAACGGCCATTTTTGTTTCCTAGTTATTGTCATTCTGTTGTCTATCGTGTTGTCAGTATTGTTTCTAATGGCTATAATCAGTCCTCCTTCGTGTTTTTCTATGTAGTTGTCGAGTCGTTGTATCGATGCATCAACGCTGTCTTCAATGCGAGCAAGTACTCTTCCTCCCTCCTTTCTTGATACATAAAGTCTATCAACGGCGTCTCTAGGATGTAATACCTTATGCATGGTCATTAGTTTTCTTGTTCTTTGGTTCATTTGCTTATTTTCTCTGGTCCGCTTCAAAAAGGGCCCCAAATATCTAACTAGGGATACAACCCTAGTATTCTTTCCTTTGATAAGGTTTCTTCAAGACAGTTTTAACTCGGGTAGCTTTCTAGTTCTCCCGAGATATTCTTTTCGAATTTTTTCTTTCATCTCCACTTGTTTGATGGTGTCAGCCTCCAAGATGTCCCATTATTTGTAGGTTTCGTTTTTTCTGAGCGTTCTAATTTTGTCTTGATTTGGTAGTTCCATTCCGTCAGTCAGATGTCGTTTGCCGCTTTTCATTACTAGCATGGCACATTTTTCTATGCCAAATTCAATTACTATGTCCTGACTGTATATTCTAACTGTGTGTATTAGAGTTTTCAGTTCTTTTCGATTTTTTCAAATAGTTTGATGTCAAAAAAGTACACCAAACGACGAATACGAAAATTTCGTCAATGCACACCTTGAGGCAGCAGCAAAATACATTCCAACAAAAATTAAAACTAAATATAGAGTCCCATGGGAAACCTTAGCGGTGAGAGAAAAACGTGCACTAGTGAAAACAGCCTCCAAAAACTATCGAAAAACCCCAACAAACACAAATGCCTTAAAACTAAAAACGGCACAATATCAATTAGCAGGCATATATATAAAGGAACAGACAGAATACATTCAAAATCAGATAGATAAGATCAGAGACTCGGTAGAAGATAGACAATCTAGAATTGCCTGGCAAACAATAAACGAAGTGAGCAGAAGAAAGAACACAGCCAAAGCAAAACTTAAAGCAGCAAACCAACAAGAAAGAATAAAACTGTGGAAACAGCACTTCGAAAACTTACTTGGAAACCCACCAAAAATAACGCATGAACCAATCACCAGAATAATTAGCAAACAATTAGACATTAAACTTGGACCGTTCACACAAGGAGAACTCGACTCGGTTCTCAGAAAAATTAAAAATAGGAAAGCTGCAGGACTGGACGAAATTCCCCCGGAAGTATGGAAGACCAGACAATTCGACGACATACTGCTCCGACACTGCAACGCAGTATACAATCAAAATCCGATAGATAGATGGACGAAGGGATGCATACTCCCCTTCCCTAAAAAGGGGGACCTCGGATTAGCCAAAAACTACCGAGGCATAACACTTACATCCATAGCTGCCAAAATCTACAATGCCCTACTACGAAACCGCATAGAACCCAAAATCGACAACATACTTAGAAAAAACCAAAATGGCTTCCGAAGAAATAGATCTACGACCTCACAAATACTAACCATCCGCAGAATCCTTGAGGGTGTACGGGCAAAGAACCTACAAGCGACATTAATATTTGTCGACTTTACCAAGGCTTTCGACTCCATTCACAGAGGAAAGATGGAACAAATCCTACTAGCGTACGGCATACCTAAAGAAACCGTAGCGGCAATAACGATTCTCTATAGAAACACTAAAGTAAAAGTACGATCACCAGATGGAGACACAGAATACTTCGACATTGTAGCAGGAGTACTACAAGGGGACACGCTGGCTCCGTATCTCTTTATCATTTGTCTAGACTACGTACTTAGAACATCGATTGACAAAATCAAAGAGAATGGCTTCGAACTGACGAAGAAAAGAAGCAGAAGATATCCCGCAACAACAATTACCGACGCCGACTACGCCGATGACATAGCGATACTGGCAAATACACCTGACCAAGCCGAAACACTTCTGCATAGCCTGGAACGAGCAGCAGCAAGCATAGGCCTCCATGTTAATGCACACAAAACGGAATATATGTGCTATAACCAAACGGGGGACATCTCCACTCTAGAAGGAACCCCACTTAAACTAGTAGACAAATTCACGTACCTAGGAAGCAGCGTCGAATCAACCGAAAAGGACATCGAAACGAGGTTAACGAAAGCATGGACAGCTATCAATAAGCTATCGACTATATGGAAATCAGACCTAACCGATAAAATGAAACGCAGTTTCTTCCAGGCAGCGGTCACATCGATACTGCTATATGGATGCACTACATGGACGCTAACAAAACGGCTGGAGAAGAAACTAGATGGCAATTACACAAGAATGCTGCGTGCAATCCTCAACAAGTCCTGGCAGCAACACCCCACAAGACACCAACTGTACGGCCACCTGCCCCCTATCACGAAATCTATTCAAGTTAGGCGAACCAGACATGCAGGACATTGCTGGAGAAGCAGAGATGAACTCATAAGAGATGTACTCTTATGGATCCCCACACACGGCCGCGCAAAAGCAGGACGACCAGCACGAACGTACATTCAGCAGCTATGTGAGGATACAGGTTGTTGTCCTGAAGACCTACCTAGGGCGATGAACGATAGGGAGGAGTGGCGAGAGAGGGTCAGGGATATCCGTGCTGCCAGCACGATATGATGATGATGATGATGATGATGTACATTAGGTGATTGATCTTTTCCTGCGATCTACTAAGTTTGTATCCGGCTGCGCATTTTCTAAGTATGTGGTTAAGTGGCATCATGGCAATTATGAATGGTAACGGTGATAGTTGGCGGTTTATTTCGGTTGGGCTGTTTTTGTTTGTTAATATTTGATGTGTCAGGTATTGTATTACTACCTTGTTGATTATTTATTTCCTGGACTATTTTTTGTATCTCAAGGTCTAAAAAACAACTTTTCTTTATTATTGTTTTGACTTGATCTGCAAGTCTTTGACTTGTTGTCAGAAAACTAGAACATTCTTGCCAGATTTCTATCATTTTTTCCTATATCCTCTCTGAGTAGGGTCGCTCCTAGAATAGCAGTGTAGTGCAAGTTAGTTGTCTTCCCTCGTCCATGTTTTGTGTTTACGTCTCTAGTTGGTGTGGTCCCTTAACTCGTCTTTCGTGACCCTGAAAAAAGAACAGCCAACGTTCGCAGGATGATTATGAGGTCTTCACTGTTGGCAATCAGGAGAGCACCTGCTGATCATGACACCCAACCCTGTTGCCTGGGTCCCCCGTTGTGTGATATTTTGTTTCAATATTTTTCTCATGGGTGGTATATTGTGGCTATACCAGACCTAAGGGTAGTTTATTAACTGCGTGCTTGACACAGGTGTGACCGAGAATAGTCATAGTGACAGTTCATGAACAGCGGGTCACAACCTCCCCTAAATTTTAACGTAGTTAAAGTCCATTAAGCTATTTTTTATTGTTTATTTCTTAACTGAGTACCTGAACTAGCTTCAGGTGTTCCTATATTACCTTTATGGTTTATATTTACTGCCATATTTTGAAACTTTATTTCCGTTAAAGTTGGTCATATTTTAATGAATACTTCGGTAACTGTTCTTATTTTATGCTTTCAGGCTACGTATTTCCTTAGATTAATAGTAGTCATAGATGAGCTATATAGAAATTAAGGTGGTAAATTTAAACAAATCTATTTCGTGATTTCGAAAGCTTAGCTGACAATAATTTTGGGAATTAAAAAGTCTTCATTTAAAATACAACTGTTCACTGAAAGATATTGCAAGTAACAAAAAAATCAATATTTTTAAATAAAAGACAGATTCTACTGACCCAAATTTCTTCGAAGACCACGCAGCAAAGATTCGTTTGGTTATACTGGTTGAAGCCTTGGTGTAGTATTGTTTTCTTCTATTTTTAATATATATTTATATTCTAAGATATGGACGTCACGTGGCATTCTAGAATGTTCGCTTCTAAAGCAATTTCCTTTGGGGGGGGAGGCGAGAAGGTATTTTTATTTATTTATTTATTTATTTATTTCTAATTTTATTTTTAAAATGATTTAGTTCCCTCCGCCCTACATAGATTTTCACACAGCCACCCCACCTTAATACTTGGAACACGTAAGACATAGAAATTGAGGCGGTAAATTTAAACAAATATATTTCGTGATTTCGAAATAGTTTAGCCGAAAATAATTTTGCGAATTAAAAAGTTTTTATTTAAAATAAAACTGTTCTCCGAAAGATTTTACAAGTAACGAAAAATCAATGTTTAGATAAAAGACACATTCTACTGACTCAAACGATTATTCTTTGTTTCCCTCTCTTCTAAATCTTTGAGAAAAAATATAACTGATACAAAACATGGTTACTCATTCAGTTTTTTTGCTTTTTTTTTTTTGTTAATTGGCTAGTTTAATGTCACATACAGGACACTCGTTTGGGGGAGTTTTACGCTTTTGCTGAGATGCAGTCGACGTATTCGTCTGTCCCAGTCAACTGGACTTAGATGTCTAATTTACTGAGTTAAGACTGAATGCCCACTATAACCCCTATAAAAGTATTTAATTTTATTCTGGTCATCGGCTTAGTAAACATGTCAGCTTGATTTTTTCTGTTTCCATGTATTCTAAAAGAATATACCCTTTATTTATTTCCTCACAAATAAACTGAAATCTTATATGAAGATGTTTCGATCTTTGATGGATGATTGTTTTTCTTCCAAAGCAATACTTGATTGATAATCACAATAAATAGTTGTTGGAGGTGCCCGTGGTGTAATTGTTATCGTCGTAGGAATGGAACGGCGACAAGAGTTCAAATCCTGGACGAGACTGATTGCATTTCACATAGCACTAATACCGTTCGGAAAGGTATGAATCCAATTATTCTCCCTCCAGCTATGGGTAAATAGTAGGACAGACTAGGTTCTTCAGCCTTGGTCAGGCAACTAGTCTAGGAGAAAGAAAACTCTGAATTCAAACCTGTTAAACTCCGCTTAAAAATTGACCTTGTGTCATATCCTGCCCGAGCGGAGGGGTTGGTAAATAGGATAAATAGTTGTTGGGTGTTTAAAGAACTCTAGTTCTGTCACAGTTCTCAATAGTGCCTTAAGATACAGGGCTTCTTGATTTGCTAATGAGATAGCGATATATTCGGTTTCGTATTTCTACAGGATATTGCTCGAAATTGTGTGTAATTGAATATGTATGGAATGTATAATTCCAGGTTCGACAGCTCTGTTTCAATCCAAGTAAGTATTTTCTAAGTTTCCAAACATAATTCCCATTTTTACCTTCAAAGCTTTTTGGTGGGTCAACATATATTTTGTAGTCTAAGTGGGTATTTGAATATGTGCTCTTAACATTCATATGACGGATTAACAAGTCATATTGGACTGCTACTCGAAATAGCAATCTTATAGAAGATATATTTATCGTTGAGGCAAAAATCTCTCCAAAATCTTTACCATACATTTACGAGAAGCCCTTAACCATAAATAACTTCCGTCCAGTTTATATTTCAGAGCATATACCGACCTGCTTCCTACAATATTTTTATCCTTCGGGGCTTTCTGCAATTCAAAAGTAATATTTTCTACTTAGGAATCAAATTCTTTTTTCAAAGTGCAAACCCAATATTCTGAGTCTTCTGAGTTAATTCGTGGGGATTTTAGGAATTGTATAACAGTAGTCAATTCCACTAAATTCAAAATTTTCAACTACAAGAAAATCGCGTTTTCTTCTGTGTCAGGTTGGATAATGTCTTATTTGCCCTTCCTCTTTGGTGTTCTGGTTATCTTTCAGTTTTTCGCCCTATGTGTTGCTTATATAGTGCGATAATCCAGTCTGTTCTTCCTGTTTCCATTAAGGGCTATTATAATAAGAATCGGCGAATTTTACACGCCTAACTTTTAATAATCTTTGATTCTGGAAAATAAATAAAATAAGCTGGACTTTACTTATCATTGTCGACTAAGATGTCTTTTTCACAGCGAAATTCGTTTTGTTTTGTACATAAAAGCAAGTCGTACCAAAAGTATGCATCTTATTTAAATTTGGTTTCGAACCGGTGAAACTTTCATATAGAGTTTTTCTTGTATTTCTATCATAACAGTGATTTATAACACTGGGCAACAATTCTTTTACTTTTTGAATGTTATCTAGATTTCTACAAGTGATTTAGAGTATTTTTGCACCGCTGAATCAGGAAATGGCATCCGTTTCTCTACATCAGGTCAGGTTTTTGTACTAAGTTGATTTGAAAAGAAAATCAGATCTTGTGACAAAATCGATTACATTTTTGTGGCATTATCAGCTGATTTTTGTCAACATATATCATCCTAAATATGTTTTTAAGAGAAAAAATGTTTTGCCAATAACATATATTGATTACCTGATAGAAACATCGATTACTGTAAACTGAATGGTGGCCGTTGATAAAAGTAAGTACACGTAAATCGTATGTTGCTTCACCATTATTCAAACTTCTGGGCTAGAACTTCCGTTTCTTCGAACTCCTGGAATGCTCAGCGGCTGGGAGGTCTCTCTTCAGATTCCAACTGTGGTCAGCCATCATGACTGCGTCCCAGCGACCCTGATACCTGGTTTCCATCTCTTTCAGGTCCTGATGGAATCTCTCCCTCTGCTTGTCACTCATTGAACCCAGGTTCTCAGGAAATCGGTCCATATGTGAAAATAGGTAGTGCATCTTGACGCTCATGTGGCAGCCCAGGTTTCTGAAAGCAGTCAGGATGTTGTTGACAAGTTCTGCGTAGTTTCTGACCTTATTGTAGCCAAGAAAGTTCTTCACTACCAGAACAAATGCCTTCCACGCTTCCAGTTCCACTTCGTTCATTGAGTTTTCGAACTCTGGATCTCTGATGAGCTGCCGGATATGAGGACCGACAAAGATGTCAGCTTTCAACTTCTCCATGGTCAATCCTGGAAAAGCCTGGCACAAGTAAGTGAAGCAGTCACCATGCTTGTCTAGAGTATTGGTGAACTGCTTGATTAAGCCGAGCTTGATGTGCAGCGGTGGGAAGAGTATTCTGTCTGTTCACCAGAGGGTCGTTGATGACGTTCCTTTCTTTTCACGGCACAAATTCTTCCCGCAAAGGCCAGTCCTTCTTCGTGTAATCCCTACTATCCCACATGTACAGAAAACATGGGTACTTGGTGAAGCCAGACTGTTATCACAACAAAAAGTTCACCATCTTCAGGCCAACACAAATAAACCACTTATGCTAATCATAACCAATTTTCTCCAGCACATACTTCACCGCTTCATAGTTCTCTTTCAATGTAGTCGAGTGAGCGATGGTTGCCGTAGTGTAGCAGAACACATTTCAGTGATCGCTTGCTGATGTCAATGAACAGTCTCCAATCTTTGGGTTCGTACTGTAGCACTCTAAGCTTGAGCAGAAGCTGCGCCATATCTGCACAGTACACCAAGTCCTTCACTGTAGAGAAAAATCGGAGGTACTCTTGATGCCTGTTGCGGAAGAAGCTGATGCGAGCACTGTCAGAGAGGAGTTTTTTTTTTCTTTCAATCTGGATGCCAAAAGTTGTTGGATTCATCTAAGGGATAATACATTCGCTTTGTTTCTTCATAACTTCTTAATCATACCTTAAATTCAGAAAAAGTTAAGGTTTTTCTTCTTTTGGGTTATAACTGTTGGAAAAGGTTTAAAATTAGGAGGCAACCCTTTTAGAAACATAGCCATTAAAAGTCCGTCACTGATAATTTCACCAGCTTCTTTCAAAGATTTAGAAATATTCTCTACCCTTATGTATTCTGTAATCTCCTCAAAGATGTTAGCTCGGTGTAGAGGGAAATAACTTTCGGTTTTCCTTTGGATAAATAATGTTCTCTTATTATCCCTAATACCTCCCGCCCATTGTCTTAGGCATCTCTCATTACTAACGATAAACTTTTGGCGTCTAAATACTAGATAAGCTCGGCGAAGACGATTACGTTCTTTTCTACTAAATCCATACCATCCCTTTCATCTGTTCGTGACAGTATAATATGATGTAACTGTTCAATTCTAAGATATCCTCGGAACTTCACTTCTCACAATTCGTTGTCGTCAAAGAAGAGTTTCGCTGTCCAGGACCCAAAGCCTGAGAGAATTTGTTCTCCAGTTGTGGAATTTTTATACAAAAGATACGTTTTGCCAGCAGAAGACTGCAGGATCGGTAAGAGAATACGGATAATTTGCCCAACCTCTTATATGCTTCTAGGCGTCGCTGATGGGCCAATTTGCTCCTGCTGCTGCTGCTGTTTCTGCTGATTGGTGAATCTATAAATAGGATGGACGATTCTTATGGCCCCAAACAAGTCCAGCAGGACTCCTTGGGTTTTTCTAGTTTCATGAAAGGATATTCCTTAACCGATAAGTTTAAGTGTTCCTTTGATGTTTGTTGTCTATTTACCTGTGTACATCTTCTTGAGACTATCGATATTTGTACTGACTTACTATATCGAAGTCATCTGTCCCCGCCCCAGATTTCTAGAAACACATTTATTAAGTTAATAACATTTGCAACACAATCTGTAGAATTTAGCTTCGACAATATTATGTACAAACAGATTGATGGGATCTCATGGGGTGTCCATTGGGACCTACTTTGGCTAATATTTTCGTGGGGTTTACTGTCCAGCCCAAATAAACCGGTAGTCTATTTTCGTTATGTTGACGATAAGTTTTGTATTTTTAATAATGAGAGTAAGGTAGACCTGTTTTACTTCACTCAATAATATCCATCCAGCCTTTAGATTTAGACTAGATGAGGAAACTGATTATACATAGCCCTTTCTAGATATTTTAATTCATAGAAGTCTTTTACATGATGTCACGTCGATGTATCGTAAATCTACATTTACTGATCTTTATACCCGGTGGTATAACATTCGTTTGAAATGTTTGAATTTAACGAAAAGGGAGGATGAAGATTTCTTTACATAAGCCGGTGTAGTAAATAGAGAATGTGAGTAATTAAATGTTGGAGAGTTATCACCTCATCGATTTAAATGTTTCCTTTTTGTGCAAGGGTTAATTTCAAGCAAAGATACCGGCTCAGATTCTTATAACACTGGAATAGGATCTAAAGCGAACATTACCGGCTATAGTAGCTGAATGTAATGAATTATAAGTATGAGACGTAATTCGGCAAAAATTGAAGAAAAAGATTCCACACGTTCATTTTGTTAAAACTAAGACGATTCAGGAAAAAATAAGATAACCAAACCAAATCAATTATCATTCATGTACTGGGTTACATTTTAAAAGTGATTGTCCACGAAAACTTTGTTATTTCTGTGGAAAATCAGGACATGCTTCCACATTGTTGAAGAAAGGAGCAAAGGTTCGATGCAATATGAATGTTGCGATATCCAAAAGACTTGGCGGCGATTCGCAAAGTAGAGAATTCATTGATATTAAAATGAATAATAACGTTCGTTATCAACTCGACACCAGGAGTTATCTTTCAATCATAAGGGAAAACACCAGGAAAAAAATGTTAACTGAAATTGACACATAACGGAAAAGTTGCAAGATGGTAAAAAAATTACAATTGAAAGCTAAAGTAATATGAAATGTTTCATTTGTTGGAAAAACAGTGAAAGCAAAAGCTTCTGTGTTGAATATGTCAGGCTTGTTTGGTACTGACTGGATGGCATTGTTCGACCTATGGGGATTGAAAATTTAAAAAAAAAAAAAAAAGAATTCCCAGATATTTTTTCGGAAGCTTTACGCAAGTGTACCAAAACAAAAATGAAAATACGAATTAAAGAGAATACGATGCCATTTTTCAAACCGAAAAGTGTGCCGTATGCGGCTATGGATTCGATAAACCTTGAATTAAACTGGAACGAATAGGTGTTATTTCAAAAGTACAGTACTCCCGATGGGCTGCATCTACAGGTTAAATCAAGAAGAAAAACAAGCATATACGTGTCTGCGTGGATTTCTCGACAGGTTTGAATGCCTGAAAATTTATGAATATCCGTTATCTAGTACCGAAGATATTTTTGCAAAGCTATACTTGTCCAACGCATACCAAACAAGATGTAGTCGATGAAGAAACTTGCTCACGATTAACACTCATAGAGGCTTATAAGTTTTTACTATTCGGATATAAAGTAGCACCGAGTGTATTCCAAAAAATAGTGGATATGTTGGCTGAACTGAATTTCACTATGACGTATTCAGATGAAATACTTATAAAACACGTAACGCTTGAACAGCAAAAGCTACACGTGAAAGAGGTATTAAAAAATAGTGAATGTGGGTTCAAACTCAGCAGGAATAAATACAAATTTTACATGTCAAAAATTAAATACTTTGGTCAAATTATTAATGCAAAATTTTGAAGACTCCACCCGGAAAGATCTTGTGCAATTCGGAATATGTCCGCCCCTACAAACTTTACAGAATTACAAGGGTTCTGGAGCTCAGCAAACTATCACCAAGTGTATATAAATAAATGCATGATTTGTGTGCCCTACTAAATGAACTAAATGAAAAAAGGGAATTGGACTGAAAAATGCCAGGAAGCTTTCCAAAGAATAAAAGATGCACTGACCTCAGAGCTATTCCTTACACCTTTTGATCCAAAGGCGGGGTTAATTCTTGCAAGTGATGCGAGCAATATCGGTTTTGGTGCCGTGTTTTTACAAAAAGACAAATCAAGGGGCATAAAGGTCGTTGCGTACGCAAGAAGTGGATTAATTTCAGTTAAAAAATAATTAGTCAGATTGAAAAAGAGGGTTTGTCAATGATATTTGGAATCAAGAAATTTCTCAGATTTGTTTATGGTCGACGATTTGTACTGCAGGCAGATCATCGTCTGCTTATTTCAATTTTTAGGTCTAAAAATCGAATATCCGCCCACAAAGTAAATAGATTGCTGTGTTGAAGAACTATTTTGCTAAATTACGATTTTCAAATGGAATATGTACCTTCAAAATATTTTGGCCGTGCTGACGGTCTTTCAAGTCAGATACCGAAATACTGCGAGCCGTTAGAAGACACGGTAATTGTATCTTTGTGCACCGAAAGTGAAATAAAAGACGAGTTGGTAAGAGTACGCAAATTACCGGTGACAGCCAAAGAAATAAAAGTAAATTTAGAAAGAGACGACTCTAAAAAGAAAATGAAAGGTCAAGTGAAATTTAAAGAGGGGAATACAACGGATCTGTCTGGATGCAATTATTGGTGCATTTCCTCATAGGATTTCAATATTGGCAGAGTACTAAGCGAATTCTATTCGGGACGTCGAGGGATGTCTAGAATTATGTCTTTCATGAGATCTTATGTGTTTTGGCTGGATATAGACAAAGACACAGGAAAGACTGTGAGAAACTATAGAAGTTGTTCTCTGGGAGCGAAGTCAAACTCGGAGCTAAAAGTAGATATGCCATGGTCTAAGTTTGCAGTATCACTTAATAGATCACATTATTTGGTAGTGGTGGATAGTTTCAGTAAATGGCCAGGAATTTTGAAGTGCAGAAAGCTGAATTCTTGCAGAAACATTTCACAAGGTATGGTTGGTCAGACGAAATTATTTCAGATAGTGCAAGTCGGTTCACAGCAGGTGAATTCAGAAGGTTTTGTGAAGCTTTCGCTATCAAGCATATAACCACTCCTGCATATCACCCGAGGAGTAATGGCCAGGTAGAAAGGTTCGTAGACACCTTCAAAAGGGCTCTAAAAATCAGGAGGTGTGAATAATGAAGAAGAAATAATACAGCATTTCCCGCGAGTGTATCGGGTGACACCTAATAGAAGTACTACGTCGAACAGCTCCCTGGCTGATCTGATGTTTACCAGGAAAATAAAAGCTGTTTTTCATAAGTTACAATACGAAAAAAAAAAATGCTGCAATAAGCTAGACTGGAAAAACCAAAGAATTTAATGTTGGAGACAAGATGTTTTTCAAGTTATATTGGAAAGGTAAATGTTTTCGGCAGAATGGTGTGATCCCGAAAAGGATTGGACGACTTGTTTACATGGTACACGGACCAAAATAGGAAAATAAGCATCATATTAATCAGTTTTGAAGAAGATAAGTCGAAAACCAGACGAGACCAAAAGTTCAGATGGAGGCACTGTGTGATGCATTTGAACTGCTAATCCAACAAAACGTTACTACTGAAGAAAGAAGTTCGAGAGAATAAAAAGAAATTTTACAAAATTGTTGGACGTCAACCCCAAAAGAAAAAAAGTATATTTCCAGAAGGAAATAAAACTGAAAGGAGGTGTTGTTGGTTAGTTGGTTGGGTTTATGGCATATCAACCCTTGTGGGTTATTTAATGCCAAATCCATTTTTATATAAATAATAAGTTCTGTTTCAAACAATTCAGTTTAGCATAAATACACAGATTAATTATCAAAAACATTTCTACTTCAAGCCATTCAGTTAAGTCAAACAGTTCTAATTTAAACAATTCAGTTCAGTATAAGTATATATTTTGTTTACATACAGTTAAACGTCAAAACAGTTTTATTTTACACAATTCAGTTTAGCGTAAGTACAGTTTCAATGTCAAAAACAATTTCATTTCAAACAATTCAGTTTAGCATACAAAAACAGTTCCATTTCAAGCAATTCAGTTTTGCATAAGTACACAGTTTAAATGTAAGTACACAGTTTAATTGTAAAAAACATTTCTATTTCAAGCTATTCAGTTTAGTCAAACAGTTTTAATTCAAACAATTCAGTTTAGCATAAGTACTTAGTTTAGTTCTATTTAACTGATAGATATGGCCCTATCAGGTGCTACCACTCTGGGCCAGAGTGGACTTGGGAGTGATGGCAATGAAAAGGTGCTCTGCATTCCCTAAAGCTCCAGCTTTACTAGAACCTCATCATCAGTTTGTCTAGTGTCATATCCAGGCCACTCGTTGGGTGGGGGGTCTAGCTCCTCTGCAGGGAAGCAGTCGGGATATTCCACAGCTCCAGGCGACTGGGTGTCGCACCTTTCCTGGTACTAATGGAACTAGTCAATGACTACTTCTTTACTGCTGTTTAAAGCAGTGGGGTGTATCGAAAAAGACCTTTAAGCGAACAGTCATTGTATTACCCATTCTCAGCACTTTGCTCCGAACTGTTCGTACAAAGTATAAAGAACGTTCCAGGTTCCAGTATACAAAAACTTTGTGATTATTTTTGATGATTATTAAATTTTGTACTCGTACAAGTATCTATTTTCATCAACATATTTCATTTTCTCAAATAATAATAAATACTATGGATACATGTACTATACTTTGAGCATCGATGGATGTGTATGAATTATCCCATCAATTTTGAGTTGCTTACTTCGTTTCAATGTGCCCGTACTTTCGCGTATGACCATCTAAACGTAATACAATTTTTTCGAGAACATTCAAACACACACACACACACACACACACACACACACACACACACACACACACACACACACACACACACACACACACACACACAGATATATATATATATTTATATTCGGGTTATCAGAGTGCATGTGAGACTATATTTGTTTACTCATTGACGCTTGCGCACGCACATTTGAATAGAAATCCAACATGATAAATAAAGTAACTTAAAATGACTTAAATCAAAAATTTGGAAACTGTTGGTTATAAATTTCTTTTTACGGTAAGGAAAAATAAATCAAAAAATATCACAATTTTCCGTCAATATTTTTCTTTGTAGGTCATTTATTTTGAGATTTCGTTCTATGATTTATTTGAACATTTTTTTCAATCGTAGAAAAATTACTGTCACTCAAGGAAAATATTAAAACGGGTATCAAACGACTGCTGAAATGATCTGTTTAGTAAACAATAAGGATGTTAATACTTTTTTAAAAACATTCTTTTGTACGTTTTCTTCTTTGCTTGACAAATCGATCTCTTAAGTTAGATTATAATAAAAGTTAATTTAAAAGAATTACATTTTCTATTTATCAAGTTGTGTCAGATATCCAAATATATAGCAACTTTATTTTGTAGCTTCTTACTCATAGAAAACACTTCAAGTGGAAAAGAGATCATCCACACTAGTTTACCCTGACATTAATTGTTGAATTTCATGGGTTGTTGAGTGCAAAGCTTATAACGAAACACATCTCGAAATGTAGACAACTGATTCCAGATGTGCTGGAATGAAAGGAATGTATTTATTACTTCACCACATTACGTACATTAAAAATCTGTTTGCATGTCTCTCTCTCTCTCTCTCTCTCCCTCTCTCTCTCTCTCTTTCTCATTCTCTCTCTCACTCACTCTCTCATTTACTTATTCACTCATTTACTCACTCACACAAACACCCACATTCACGAACAATTACATAAATTATGTTCATAGAGACAAAATACTCATATACTTGGAGACGAGTGGGTAGAGTCTGAAATTATTGGGTGAGGGTGTGCAAAGGTAAATTGACAAATTCTCAGTCTATTCAGGGTGTATTTCTAAATATTTCAGGGTGGATTTTTAAATAATTTCCTTTCTTGACAGCGATAAGTTATCTCTTTTGTTGCATTCGTGTAGCCCCCACTTTATGTACTTAGAAGGACACATATTAATATCTGAAAGCAGGATAGTTTCTTAGAATTGTTAAAGATTAGGCCATAAATATATATTTGTGTTTATAACAATACGTATATTTTTTTCGTGAGAGAAACTTTATGCAATAACTTTGTTGACACATGTCACATATTTAAATATCAAGAAACCTTTTAACTTCATTTGTCAAAAGCTAATAGAATGACCCGAGTCTTTACAGAGAGATTCACTATTGTCGATTAAACAAAACAGATATGCACACCTCACCATCACTACGCTTGCATGAACATTTGTGTGTCATATGCTGAACAATAACTATCGTCGATAATAAAGAGACGCGTAAAAATTTAAAATTGGCTCTAATTGAGATGGCAAAAGTGACATATTTTGCCCCATTTACGGGCAAGATTTCAGAAAATAATTCATTCATCCGCTTACACACACACACACACACACACACACACACACACACACACACACACATATATATATATATATATATATATATATATATATAACATTAAATACAGTTTAATCAATGGTTAGCGATACAATTATATGCTGCTTTCAGATTTAAATTTGGCCTCACCCTCGTACGAAAAATTTATAATTCCATTATTTTTTAAGTATAAAGACATATAAATGCATTTTCTGCATGTCATTCTCTGATAGTCCTACGTTCTGTCAGTGGGGCTCAGTATACGCTGACTGTATCCCTTTCAGATGGATAAGACATTCCCCCAAAAGAGTGTCCCTGGTATGACATTAAACTCTGAAGATCAGTCCTGAAGCTCTGTAGAGTACAACGTCTTTGCCATTACCCCCACATAACTTCTGATCGGAAGTGGTAGTACCTGTAAGACTCATATCTATGGTTCAAATAGATCTGTTTAAAAATTATTTGATAGGAATACTTGATATCATATACCTGTGTGTCACAAAATCTAAAAAGAGACGTACAATGTATGGAAGTTTATGAAGAATTATAAGTGTCCATTTTTTAAAACCTGAAAATATTTGGTTGTCGCTATTGTCTACGTCCATATCATTCTCCATACAAATACCAGAAAGACGTCCCAAACAAGTTTTTATGAGATTTTTTTGTCCCTTTAGTCCACACACATCTTATATCAGCAAGAGTTGCAACTACTTGAGAGACTATTAGATGATTCATTCTTTAGTGACGCTGATTGTTTCACAAATAAAAATGTCGGCAGAAGTCAGTTGGAGTGTAACTTTAAATTGCTGAAGTTTGTTGTGCTCCAGTTGGCGTCCAACGCACTAAATGCCATGTTTCAAGGCAAGGGTCGTTACACACCAAACAGTGGTACTCCATCACTATTGGTACAGATTTAATCTCAATTCACACACCTTTTAACTAGCTAGCTTTCTACTTCCACCCCGGCTTTATCTTTTCAAAGAAATTGTCGACACACAATCAAAGAAACAATTAAGAATAATGAAAGTTATTATGTGAGGTTATTTTGTAAATATCCAACTAGCAACCTCTCTAATCCGTTATATTCAAATGAAAAATTGAAATGTGGGGTAAGGGAAAAGAAACAATAGTTTCCCCTTTTTGACGATCGTCTTTGTAAACTAACATGCAATGAACGAAATCAAATATACAAACCAAAATAACATATAAAAAGCTGAAACATTTAATGTAAATACATCTATTCCGCAGACTATTATGCAAATAATGATTGAATATTGTAAGTGATCCTTCCAGCTTTGAATCATGCATAAACTATGATCCCTTGTAGCACACGAGAGTAATATATTTTCGTCGAGAATAAAAATAGAATGTTTGAAAAAGGTTTTGAATATGTTGTATATTTTACTGATGCAAATATAGCAACGCATTCCACCATTCTTTAGACTTATTCGAAAGGATATTTTTTAGATCAGACAAATTACAGACAATTCACGGGAGCAACATTGGCTAGTGGAAATACGAAGAAAATATCTGGAACTTGAAAATATTCAATTTATGAAGATCAATACTGACACTAAACGATCTTTTTGATGGGTACATAATTATTTTTCCGTAAAGAGATCTTATATATTGAATTAACATACGCATGCACTCACAGACATATCCATACGTATGCATGCAACCATATAAACAAACAAACAAACAAACAAACAAAAATTCAAATTTTATTCACGAACTAAGAAATTTAGCTGAAAGGTTTTCTTTATTCATTTATTTATTTTTTATAAATGAAGAATGTCAACATTACAGACTGTCAAGCGGTCGGTTAAAACGTCTGATTCAGCATATTTATGCCTGTACGAGTACATGAAGAACTATTCAAAAGTTCAGGAAATTTGACCATAGAAATTTTATTTATTTATTTTAATATCGGGTTACCACGGTTTCCTTCATAGTAATCTTCTTCAGTACAGAAATGGTAACTTCAAAGAATATAATTCATTGGATACCACTGCGCTATTCAAATAAATCTGACGTTAATCGAATACATCTCCCCACCCCCCACACACAGTCACACACTCACATATATATATGTGCGTGTTTTTATGATTGTATTTTAATCTGTATTTATATGTCTCCATGTACATATGTCTGTGTGTGTAGATGTATGCAGTAGAGTTGAGTGCATAAGATCTGTGAGAAAGAGCCTGGTAATAAACTAACAATATTTCCCCAATAACATGGTAAGAAGGAATCTTCATCAATGGATTTGAATGCTGATATAGACATGATATCGGGTACTTTTTGAAGGTCCTTAGGTATTTTTTACATTTGCTTTTGCCCGTTGCCATTATGTATGTTCCCTCACACAAAGACATACAAATGAATGAGTGAGGGGAGATAGACTAATAACAACAGAAGAAATAATTGCAAAGACTCTAAGAATGGTGAGTGCAAAAACACAAAAAAAGAAACTGATTTATTTTTAGTGCATGTTTCTTTATAACAATTTAGATGCTTGACATTTGTTATCTTTGTGCCAAGTTCTTTCCGCATTTTTCACTTGATGTTCTTTCTGAAAAATTATGGAACAAAATGAATATAAGTAAAAGTAAAGTTGGTGACTGTTGTCGAGGGCGACCAGAGGGCTCCCTTTTCAATAGCTACTACACCGAGGGGTAGGGGAGGGCGCTACTCCTTTCCATGGATTATTCCACTTTACTTTTGAAACGTACCTTACATCACTGAGTGCTAAGCAAGGAAGTATCAACTACTATATCTAAAGTCTTTGGTATGACGCGACCTGGGATTGAACCCAGGTCTCCCGGACCATTGGCGAACACTCTACCCGCTTGGTCAATGAGCCGATAATGAATGTATAAAACATATACAATGTTTTCTTCTTGTTATTTTCTTTCCGAAAGTTTTATTAGCAAAACTGTCAGTTTATGGTGGTGGAATATTTTTAGATTCCATCTGAAGAAATCCAAGCCCAATATCAAATATTGAAAAATAACAGAAGTAATTCTACCAAAATCGGTGTCGGAAAAAGCGTGAATTCTGTTGACGATGTCTATAATTCACCCTTATTTTTTAGATCTTTTCAATATCTTTTTAAAATGGGATCGCTATCAACCTTCAAAATGTTGTACGCTCAAAATTCTCACCGTAAAATTCCCTTATAAAAGAAGTTTATTAGAGGGTTTACAAAAATTGTCAACTGAAATTGTAACATTTTTATACTGTATTTTAAAGCGCGTAACTATTGCCAATAATTTTATTGTAGACGTAATTATATTATATAACAAACGTCAAATCCCGTCTAATTTCTTTATTCCTTCATTTAGTTTCACAATAACGGTAACATATAAATAATAAGTTCCGGAATTCCTTTGATTTTAGAAGTCTTAGAATTTTTATAAATCATCAGAATTTATAAACAACGACAGGAAATACAGACTTCATTCTATTTACAAAGAATTATAATTATTCAAGGATATCTTTTGGGACTGAATGGCTATTATAGAAAACAACGCTTACATGTATTAAAAAAGAAAGGCACAATGCCAAAAAATTCCTTGAGAGAGAGAGAGAGAGAGAGAGAGAGAGAGAAAGAGAGAGAGAGAGAAAATAGGGGAGAGAAACTTTTTATAATTGTAAAAAGGATCTTTCGAGACGAATTTAGTTTTTGCCTTTTTTATTTAACTCAGCATTAAGGAAGAACTCAGCAGTAATAAAACCCGAAATGGTCATGCCAAATAACATCTCTATAAATATCCACTTTGCAGGCGAGCGAGATTAGTCGACATGAAAACTGCTGCGTCTTTCTTGCTCAATGAAAATAAAGAACGTTATTCTTTTTTCACAGTTCTGCTGATAACTAAAAGCGATGGCCAGATGCATAACGGAGGGAACGATGATAAAAAGCTGAGAAAATAAAAAAGCATGAATGACACGCGTTCTAATTTAGATTATAAAACTAATAATAACGAAAAAAAAATGAGAGAGAAAGATAATTTGATAAGTAATTCCTTTCAGTGTCTCTTTTGGAATAATTTTTGACTATCAGTGGCGTCATCAAACTTCCATAGCTCGGTAGAGAACCCAAGTGACCTTCTGCAAACAAAAGTGTTTATATTTTGAATGATTTCAAAGTGTTCATTGTGAGAAATGGTAGTTTTATGAAGAGGCAGCTTAGAGATGGAATCAGTTCTCTCTCTACATTTTTTCCTCTTTTTACCAGTTTGTCCTTACGAATTTTTGCTTCAGCGTTTGATTTTCTTTTTACTATTTGTTTATTTAATATTCGGACGGCTGCTCTTTTCTCCGAATGATTATGCCTTATTCGCACCATTTGCACATTACCTCCAAATAACTGCTATGCACTGACATCTGATTCAATTAATCGCTTCGATGAAAACTAAGAACTGCCATGAACGAATTAAACTTGCAATTCTTTTTCTGGTCAAAACTCTCCGTCTGGTCAATGAGATTTATATCTGTATTCATTTCAAAAGTAAATTCCTAACAATTCGAATTCATTGGTAAAATCTTTTATTTGTTTCTTATTAAACAAATGTTTTTTTAAGCATCAAATAATCTGTAAATCAGTGGAATTGAATAGAGAAAATATAAATTCATCTGAATTCTGAACAGTCAAATTAGATTGAACAAACAAACAAACAAACAAAAAGGATTGAACTAATAATAACGAAATCAACACATTTGTCCGCTGATAGAAAAATATATGACCCTCAATGAATGAATTAAATTATTATTTTTTATTCAGTAGAACAAAAGAAAGAAAGAAGGAAAAAAGAAGTAAAAGAGAAAGAAAGAAAATAAAAGAAATGAAGTCAATAAAATATCTAAAAGCAACATTCCTGTTAGCAGTGAATATTCATCGAAATTTTTTTAAGCATTTGTCTCCCTTTGTTTATGCGCCTCCTTTAAATTGACCGTTATGATTAAGAGTAATTTTCGAATATTCATTATTTATCCACCACAAGTTGAAATGAAATAGTTGAACTTTTTACCTGGAAGTAATATTCACAGAAAAAATAAAGAGATGGCACTTACGAAAAGTTCTTTAATTTCAAATTTCTTAAGAATTGGTTGATAAACCTATTCAGTAATTAAATGAGTGACCGCTTAAGAACAACAGGTTCCATAATCAATCTGAGATCTATGTATCAAACTAAGCAAAGCTTGGTAAATAACAGCACGATTAAAATTGGTTACTCAAAACTAAATATAGACATTAGATTTAGATGTGTTTTTATTCTTTTATTATAACTGAAATAAAATGAGTAAAACTGAGAACACGATTTCTTTCTAGTTATCCTATTCTGATGAGGATGTCAATAAATACCGAAATATTGACAGAAATAGCCTCCTCTTCTAACAAAAACACATTTTCATTTACAATGAATGAAGCAATCAATCTCTCTTCCTCCCTCCCTCTCTCTAACTATTCACACACACACACACACACACATATATATATATATATACTCATGAGTATTCATCTTCATTTCATAAGAATTATTTAAAATCTTATTCTCTTATGTTCATATAAAACGTTCAAGATTCTCAATGTATCACATACAACAAGAATGGATGATCATTCTATATTCAGTTGCTAAGATATAAAAGATGTAACACTATGATATACAATGATTATTTGAAGCATTCACTTTTCAATGATTTCATTTAATTTGAATCTTAGAATATGGATACTGTTTTCTTTTTTAAATACTGTTAATATTTATCAAAGTTGAATTTTTTTGTTTTCAATTATTTAAAAGTTAAAAGGGTATTTAATTTCTAGAATATTAAAGATCTTATCCTAAAAAGACGAATGCAAGATACTTACGGCTAAAAATTAATGGTTATGAAACATGGTGAATCGCTCGAAAGGCAATTAAAGAAATTCTGTACATTTTGTCGGATGATGAGAGACTGTTTTTAAAGCCAGATGAATGCGATAGATGAAATAGTCGAGTGAAATCGTAACTTTCAAAAACATTTCTCTTCTTTTATGGACGTTGGCTAGTAAAATTGTTGTTTCTTATTGAATTTTGGGTAAAATGATAAGAGTATCTCATTTGTTACGAATGACGAGTTGCGAGATTTCACTGATAAAGATGAACTGGTATCACTGACTGGATGAGTGAATTTTGACTTAGTCGTCATTTAAATAGACGTCAACAGAATTGACTTTTGCCTTATTTCTGCCCGCACGCACGCACACACGCACGCACGCAGAACTTAACATATACCCCTACCAAACACATATCACCACACGTAAAACCGACAAATGGAATAATGAAATAAAAAGAAAACAATCTCGGTCATATATTGCTACACCTGAATTCTTACACACACACACACACACACACACACACACATATACATTTATATGCGTGTGTTTATGTATATATATTTATATATGGGTGTATATGCTTGTATATATATATATATATATATGAATACTTACAGCGTAAATAAAGAAAGCGCACGTAGCAGCTTATGATAAAAAGCTCCTCATTTATTGGTTTCCTTTCATTTCTATAGAAACACTGATTTCTTTTCAAATATAAATAGATTTTTTCTGATATGAGCTTCAAGAGAAAGCAAACTGATTTAATCAACAGCGAGTTTTTTTTATGTTATCTTTTTTTTTTCACTTTTCTTTAGCAGGTCGGGGTGGGGGTGGGTTTCCTCTTTCATCATTTAATGGTTTTATCTTAACATCGTCTGCTTAACATCGTCAGAATTGTAAAAATGACGAGAATCTTAAAACAAATATGCTTTTTAGAAATTTTCGAAAACGTGTGATTTCGAACAAAGCGCATATTGAGTATTGAGAACATTTTCATAATAATGCTATAATAAAATTCTCCCAAAAATTTTTAGATAATTTTATGGAAGATAATTTTACAATAAAGAATATTTATCATGGTATTGTTATTTTTCATTTTTTAAACATACTTTTCCCAGTTTCCAAAACATGACAAAACATTTTAGAATCCATTTGAATTTGTAGTTATAAGGATTTTTAAAGTCCATTTCGAATATATCGACATTATCAATCAAACTAAACCACAAAGCGAATTTTTTTTAGCTTTGACGAGAATCAGCCACTACATACAGTTTCTTAAACAATCTTACAATAGTTTGTTCATAAATTGCCCTTTAGAATTAATTTCTGCCTCACACAGTTTAAGAATTAAACGAATATTTTCAAACAAATAATTTTGTTTGGGATACATGTTTGTTGCTTATTAAAACCAATTCAAAAGAATTTTCTCAAAACGAGTCTGAGTATTGGTGGAAGAAGGCTTCAGTTTAACTTTTCAACTTGAAAATATCCTTTGTATAAGCTAGGTAATTTTTATCAAGTAGAGTATTTGAATTATTGTCTTCACCTTCATTGTTATATTCACGAGGTTTTGGCCGCTGTGCCCGTCGGCCTTCTTCAGATGTTTTATGTCGAACTCGGGAACTTATACTGAACTTCGAACCGAACACTTTATTTAATCCACAGGAGTAGATTCTTCTAATTTTATTAGCCATGACAGGATCCAAAACATTAGCATTTCGATAAACAACCTCCATCGCAACAACTACCCAGAGAGCATAACATCGGCTCCAAGAAATCTGGATTAAACGACAAAGAACAATACCCGAAAATTCACCACAGTCTATCTCGCTAGTGTCAAAGGCCAAGCCGAAAAGATTCAAATAATATGTAGTTCATATAATGTCAGGACAATATTCAGGTGTGGCACGACTCTTAAAAATATAAAGCCCCAAACAGAATACAGTATATACTCCATCCAATGCAGTTGTGGTAAAGTATACAAAGCCCACTAAAAGTTAGGCCAGAGGAACATCGAAAAGCAGTTAGTCAAAGTGAGGTGGAAAAGTCGAGTATGGCTGACTATATACGGAAAGAAAGAGGAAACCATCTGCCCTTATGAGATGATGATAAGAGGAAAGATCATAGGAGAATAAGACGTTCTAGAAAAGCAATAGATATATTGGGCTACAGGACCTGTTGAGCAAAGCAAGTATAGAGATGAACACGATATGAGAACCAATAATCAAAAAGCTCGATGAAAAAAATTGCTGTATGAGCTAAGTACATCATAGTAGTCAGTAGTATCTCACGGGTTGATAAAGGTTATAAGGCCCAAAATTCACTCTGAATTATTCAGAAGAGCAGATTGCACAAAGAACATAGGGGTTTAGTTGAAAAGTGCTACTAAGTGAAATCATCTGAAGATGGCAGGTTAAATCCCGATTACAGGTAAATAACAAGTGATATTTACTGTTTTACAGTTGTAGCCGGAATTATAACAATCTACCCCCGTGGATTAAATAAAGGGTTTAATTCGAAGTTCTGTGTGGGCTTCCGAGCTCGACATGAAATACCTGAAGAAGGTCGAAGGACGCATCGGTCGAAACGTTGTGAATATAACAATGAAGATATAGACAATAGTCTAATCACTTCAAGTGATGAAATCTAAAAGTATCATTTTTCTTCTTTTGAACAATTTGTTCCTCATTTACTTATCTTGCTACTGTTAGCAGAGTTCATAATTAACGCCGTAAAACAGCTTGTGAGGATGAAGCCACTACTATAGTCCTGATCATAACTTGTTAACTTCTTTTCAATGTTGGGTCTCCCAGGTTCCTTGCTTTGAGGATTTTTATAACAAAAACTTCACAAATTGAACTTTATATGCACCACTCGAATCCAACGTAACGACCGTCTGTTATTTTAATACTTTTAAGGTTTTTAACACTGTCTCATCAAGATTCCAACAAAATAACTTTCTCTGCTTACACGACCTTCGATTACTGTCACAACATCGTTATTCAATTCATCCTTCTTTTTATTTATTTATTTATTCATTTTGCTTTCGAGATAAAACATTAAGTCAACAAATAAGAACTTCAACAAAAACTCTTCCTTCACCTCCTCCTAAACAAACAATGCCAGTAAACATGTCTACTAAGAATGGCATTAAACATCTTTTGAATTTTCTTCTCTCTTCTGTCCACTCAATCAAATTTATTAGCACCGCTGCGAGACAGAATGAACTATGAAAATATTGTAATTTCAGAAGCGTCCTCTAGAAAAATAATGAAAAGCTTCAAGCAAAGAGAGTCGGGACTATTAAATATTTCATAGTGGCAACTATTTGTCGAGGCGGAAGGATACCAGGAGCCTTATTGCAGAAAGTCATTTGGCTCACTGTTGATTCGCAATATGTGTGACTGGCATTATTGAAATTTTCTCATGGACGAACACTTTCCAAATCTCTCTGCGAGGGGAGATAAGAAATTTTTATTTTATTTTATCATTTTTCCCCTCTTCTCATTAATTCTTTGTTTCTGTTTTATTAATTAATCTCCTTCTTTAATTCTGTCTTTATTTTTCAATTTATTTTGCATTTCTTTTCGTTATTTAGTTCTTCAAGTTTCTTTGCCAACTTTCTATTCACATCGTATAGAGATTCAGGCAAAATTATGAAATCAGCTTATTTAATCGTTAATCTCACTCTTTCTCTCAAATCTTTCTCTATCTCTCTCGCTCTCACTCACTTTTGTTGAAAAGGCTTTATTATTAAAGCTTAAAGAGTCTCAATATTAAAAGTCAAATTGTTTTTATTATCAGCATTTTTTACTGTAAGAAACAAGGAAATGTGTCCATGTGACGAAAAGTATAGGGAGATTTGCAAAGAGATGACAGAAAAAGAGATTGAGAAGTAGGAAAACAAAGAAAAGGAAATTAAAGTAGACGAAGAGAAGAGAGTCAAATGAAATGCCTGAAAAAATGGAGGGAGATAAGAAGGTGATGATAGTGGAAGGAAAGGGAGAAAAAGATAAAGAAAAGAGAGAAAAGTGAGACAAAGAAGTGAAAGAAAGTCAAAGAAGGACAGGGAAAGGAGAGGGTTAGAAGGAGGAAAAAGAAGAAAAGGGGAGAGACACACACACAGAGAGAGAGAGAGAGAGAGAGAGAAAGAAAGAGAAGGGAACGAACGAAAAGAAATGAAGGAAGAAAGAAAAAAGCGAGGAAGAAGAGGATTAAGAAAAGAGGAGGTAAGAGAGAAAAAGGAGGAGGGCAAAAAGAAAATGGGGGGGGAGGAAAGAGAGAGAACATAAGGAAAAGAGAGAAGAGAGATAAGATAGAGGAGAGAGAAGGTAAAGAAGGAAAGTGAGACAGAGAAAGCGAACAGAGAAAGAAGAAGAAAAGAGAGGAGAGGAAAGGACAAATAGAAGAAAGGATAGAAGAGGAATTGATGTTGTGTTTAATAAGTAGGAGAAAGACCGTGTGAAATTTTGATAAAGGAAATTAATACACACACACACACACACACACACACACACACACACACACACACACACACATATATATATATATATATATATATATATATATATTAAGAAAATCTGAAGCAAAAAAAGACAAAAATTGTGATTATTTCGAGTATAAGCAAAGCAAAAAAGATACCTGCCTTTTTTTTCTTTTCTTTTCTTAATTGACTTTTTGAAAGAACAGAGAAAATAATCGATTTTGGCAAAAGATGAATAAGACAAGAAATTGGAAGAAAAAGAAAAAAGAAAATAAGAAAACTGCTAAGAAAGAAACATGAATTGGCGTGATTTCATTTAGTGCTGTTCACTATGGCCACCATTTTAATAAGGCAATGCCTCGGCACTATTTTAAAAGCTGTATTACATGTGTAATGGGAAGACAAAATCGAAAGCTAAAAAATACCAGTCATAAAATGTCCCAAGAGACAGAGAAGCTCTAATTGACGTGGAGAGACGAAAAGGATGAGAATAAAAAAGAACAAAACGAAAAACAAAAGAAATTAAAACAGCAAAAACAAACAAATAAACAAACTCAAATTGAAAAAAGATAAAACAAAAACAGCAATTATTAGGTATTTTATACTCTTAAAAACTAAATTTCAAAAAGCGTAAAATATTAAAGGAATTCTAATCTCTACATTCCAGAGAAGACTGCTTAAAATGTTTGTTTTTGGTTGGTTACCTTTCTCAGTATTACACATAAAAGTAATAAAATCTGCAAGCAGATCTGCCATTGCATTTCTTCTTTCTGACGTTTTTGCCTTTTGCCTCTGGCGTTTTTCTTTTCTTTTTTTTTTTTTTTTTTAATTCTTTTTGATTTTCTTTGACTTTTTCTTTCAGACATCACGAAATGAACGAAACCGATAACATGTCTTATGAAAATAAAAGTCAGAAATTTGATGGAATTTGATGAAGAATAAATAAATTATTTGAAGGAGAAAGTTTGATGTGAACATAACCTATATGTCTCCTTGAAATTGCTTTGTCCTCTACGCCTGACCGTGTTGCAAAATGATTGCCCTCGCGCCTATTTTGTTTTGAGCAGTTTCAGAATAGAAATCGATATTCCAGATTGTTTTCTTCTTTGATTTCCTTATCAGAACAGAACCAAGAGGGATAATAATAATAATAACAACAACAACAACAACAACAATAATAATAATAATAATAATAAAAGCAAAAAAGTCCGATCGTACAAATCGAGGCTAAAAAATTGAACTTAATCAAGAGTCACATTTATATCTTCCTGTCTCTATGTTTATGTATTGGTGTTTGCGCGTACAGCTGCTCTAATAGTAATTTCAAGACAAAAAATACAAAATCTATCGAAATATCTTGAGATTTTTTCAAAATTCCTATTTTGTTAGGTTAGTTTACGTCGTTAAGTTTGAAAACGCTCAAATAAATTCCGCAGAATTTATTTACTAAATATATGAGTGGCCATTTCTGTTCAATAAAATGTCAAATACAACCAAACTTGTACGTTTTATGCATTGTTTAACAAATCAGAGAAACATTTTTCAATTTTCATTTTATAATTGTATTTGATAATTTGCCCCAAAAGCCACAAAGGAAGTTTTTAAATCCAATATTTTTGTTTATTTGTATTAGTTTTAAAAAAAAAATTTCTTTACTTAAAAAAAGAAACGGCGATCAGTTCCCGTAATAAAACAATTGTGTCGTCTAAGAAGTACCGGCGTTTTTTATTATCATCCCTATTTGGCAGAAAACAGGATTGGTGTTTCTTTTAATACAAAAAGCAATGTATTATCCAGCCTCGAAGATGCTTGACAATTTTAAAAAGATTTATCTTACGAAAAAATAGTGTCTTTGACGCAGTAAAAACGAATAGTTTTATTTATATGGTCATTATCATTATGAAAATATCATATTAAATGTCAGCTTGTCGGCTGTGGCTGTAAAATACGCTAAATATGCCTTTGCAGTGAGGTAAGACCCTCTCCTTCAATGAGTTCATACGTTGGTCGTGGGTGGCGATCTGTAATGCTTGAGAAAGTATACTCTGTTGGTTGAGCAGTTCGTAGACCCGGCAACCGATGTTGTCTCGTGATCTGCCATAGTCCACTTTGGCCCTAACCCATCCCTACTGTCCATCGCTACTTGCAGATCCTCTAGGCTGCATTCAATATCTGCAAAGAGATGATGTATGTAAGTGTTTGCTGGTCTACCAATACTGGTGTGTCCATTTGTTGGAGTCGATAGAAAAAAGTTGCTAACGAGTTCGTCTCAACTTCTTCAGTAGTACCCAACATGTCTTGTTCGTCTGACTTGGATGGTTAGCGAGATGGAGGGTTAGTGGCTGCTGTTTTGTGGCATATTGCTTCCAGGATTTGTTCAAAACAGAACGCAGTTCCTTGTGTAGTTCCCATCTAGCTTTTTTTTCCAAAGCGTTTAGAAAGCGTTCAGGTAGTGGATCCATACAATAGTACGGACTCAGCCACAGCTTGGGAAGAAATCCTGTTTTATTTCATTAGAAAGATCTAAGATCTTATTTTCTTATGATCGACTATCTATTAATAGCAGTACACATCTTTCGTATCTGTATATTGACATCACTTTCAGTAGATGAGATATTACTGTCGAGCTATGTGAGCCGGTCAAATAATTTAAGAGGCTTGCCACTTAAAATGAAGATGGCTCATTCTTGTTCAAAATACATGAATTCTGTTTCAGCTTAAGTAGATATATTTACAAGAAGTGTTCGATCATCTGCGTAATCTGCCTCTGTCATAGTTTCTGCAGGATATTGCCTGCTTCTTATCTTTTTAATGTGAAACCGTTTTCTTTACTAAATCTATTGACAGTCGTAGCACGTAAAGTAAGTAAGTAAAGTTAGCGACCATAGTCGAGGGTGACCCGAAGGCTCCCTTTTCGATAGCTACTACACCAAGGTGTAGGGGAGGGCGCTAAGGCAAATTATAAGCATATATGATGCTCATGTATCTTCTTCCAAAACTCCAGTAACAATATCAAAGAAGTCGGTGTTATCATCGGATGAGCGAACAATTGTTTTTGTGTTTTTATAGAGAATCATTATAGCGGCAACAATTTATTTAGGGAGACCATGTGCTCTATATTTCCTCTGTGTATGGAATCAAATGCATTGGAGAAACATACAAACAGTAGCGTTGCCTCGAGATTTTTTATACGTACACCTTTGATAATTTAGTCATACTGTTTTAATTAAAATTTAACCCTAACCAGAATAGTCACTTTCACTTAAAAAATTCTATCATATATATATATATATATATATATATATATATATATATATATACAAGTGAATGTGTTTTTGAGCATGGATATGTGTATACGCACGCTCGTGTATGTACATATGTATTTTAAAAAGTGCCTACTGTAGCGTGACGGTCAATTAGCTTTTCTTTCAAATCATTTGCCAAGAGTACTGAATTCATTCCTCATTGCAAGGAAAGGAATGTCTTCTCCTAAGAAATATATATAGGGAGAGAGGGAGAGGGAGAGGGAAGGAGTAGG
The DNA here is from genome assembly GCA_963585895.1 of Sepioteuthis lessoniana. NCBI lineage: Eukaryota > Metazoa > Mollusca > Cephalopoda > Myopsida > Loliginidae > Sepioteuthis > Sepioteuthis lessoniana. The sequence continues at coordinate 363,247 of OY757907.1, read as the reverse complement.
GACAGAGAGAGGATGACCGAATGAGAACGAGAGAGAGAAAGAAAGAGAGAGTCATTGTGTGTGTGTGTGTGTGTAGATACAGTGAATTCCGTAAGGAAAACTTAAAAATCAACGATACATAAAAATCTTCCAAAAATTAATGTTTTTCATTAAGTAAAGATCATTGGTGATTCTTTTCAAAATGACTTACATTTGCAAAGGAATTTGAAAATGTCTCTACCTGCTCACTGCAACATTCCCCAGTCCTTAACAAATATTTCATAGAAGCTGCATGGAGCACGACAGTTGCTCCCAATTGTTTAAGATTTTTTTGTATTGACTAGATATATGAAGGTGGGTCATTAAATTTGGAGCTGAATTTTACACTAGGATTTTTATTGTGTAATATTTGATCTGAATAATTAAAGGATAAGTGTTGGATTAATTTCATTGACCGGGAAGAAGATTACGGATATATATATATATATATATATATATATATATATATAATTCAATAAGGACTGTCAATATCCAAAGAATGAGTGCTAAATGCATGGCTTTTTAATACAAAATATACTTGCAGAACAAAATATATATTTTTGGTTCAAATACAATCACCAATTTTCTTGTATTTTAACCAATACATATATGCATTTTAACCAATATATACGTTTTTTAACGAATATATATATATATATATATATATATATATATATATATATATATATATATATTTCTTTAAAAATCTAAACCGGTCACATTATGATTATAAATTTATTTCCATCCTGTTATGTGTTTTTGATAAAATCAAAAAAACACGAAAAAAATTAACAGGACTTCTTCAGATCTTATGGTTAAAATAAATTTATAATCCTAATGTGACTGGTTTTGTTTTTTTATTAAAGAAATTATTGTTCTGTAATGTCAGTTACATTGAGCTCTTTACCAGGAAAATTTAAAGGTTTACTGTTGAATATTTTTTGTCCTGATGGAATTACTCCCAACTCCGGTTTAACTGGACCGAATAATACACACACACACGCACACACACGCGCACACACACACATATATATATATATATATATATATATATGTGTGTGTGTGTGTGTGTGTGTAGTTGGGTAGCAGTCTTTCATTTAAGCGTGTTTGATTAAATTATAAAGACACATTTTGTCTGTATAATTTTATTAAGATTCTTTCAATATTTCTGATAATTGTCTTAGTTTCAGGCTGGAAATACTGATTTTGGTAAATTCATCCACCAATTCCAACATGAAACCAAGACACTTTTCGGGAAACTTGAAAGGAAATGTGTCATTATTATTTAATCAAATATATATATATATATATGTGTGTATGTGTGTGTGTGTGTGTGTGTGTGTGTGTGTGTGTGTGTGTGTATCCATTTTATACCTATTCTATGAACCTTACGCTGTGAAAACAAAAAAAATGATACAATTTGTAAATAAGAAATATCATATAAACTGATATTTGGGGAAAATCCATAAAAAAGAAGACTAAAAACAATCGTACTGCTTGAAAATAATCAACCAAAATCAATGCCTAGTCAAAGGAAAAACAATGACAGAATACCGTAAGCTAAACCGAAGATTACTCAACGCACTAAGTAGAGAAAAATACGAAAACTACTCAGAATTTATCCTGACGATCCAGTTAGGTGAAACCTACTTAGATTACATCTGACTCTGCTGGTATATATATATATATATATATATATATGTGTGTGTGTGTGTGTGTGTGTGTGTGTTAAGTAAAATAAATGGCTTTTTTATTTCATTATTAGACTTCGAAATTATTGATTTACCAACGTATTTATGCCATGACAAAACTTCCAATTTCATCAAATTTGATGACGAATTTTAATGCACCACTGATTTTGGCGTTTTGAATATTTTATGAGAGCAAAATATTTTCTTTGAATATTTTAGTTTAAGATTTTGGATTTTATCAATTCAATTTGGGAGCAGTCAGTGAAATGACACTGACGTGGTGAAGATTCTCAGAATAAATGACCTGGACCTCAAGAGGCCATGACTCCAGATACTACGTTCTCCTTTATCAAAAAGGAATAGAATCGGGTTTATTTCCTAACGCATAATACCTTGACTTCCCTTTGGAGAGGGGTACCAAAGAGAGAAATACCGACAAAGTCGAGCTATTTTTGATTCTAAGCTCGGCTATGCATTTGTATGTGAGAGAGTCCACGTTAAAATTGAACATGTGTCACACTCTATCCGTGGCCGGCAGGTAAATTTTAGAACCATTCGTGAGCAGCCCTGGAGTAGATTTGGGATCAATGTTTTCTTAGAATGTAAATTTGTTACTCAAATATACATTTCTGATTGATTGTAAAAGATTTATCGTAAGAAGCGTTCAATGTTTATACAACTCTCAATAAAAATTTTTCAAAGTATTCCCATTTAAAGAAACTTATTACAACGTAGTAAATCAAATTCTGCCACAAATTATCAACTTTTTTATTGGAGTGATTTACATCCATATTACCCAAATGTCTCCTCTTGATGACAGTTGTGTATTTCTAACCAGCGCTAGTGAACGGCGTTTGAGTGCAGATAAAAACAGTATTTTAGAAGCTGATTTTCAAAAATAATCACGGCTTCTACACTTTGCTGAAATAAATTTTTCATCCTCCGTTTATTATTGTTCTAAAATAACCAATTAAAGTTAATAGATTGTTTTTTTTTTTTTTTTAAAAAAATGAGTCCTTTATTTTCATGCATGCATTTTCACACAATTTCTGACTCTATTTAGAAGATTCTTAACAAAGAGATCAGTGCTTGTTTCAAAAATATATTTCTACTATGGTATCTATCACTGTGTCATGAATCGAAAGATTGGAAGCCGCGAACTTAGCAATCATTCATTTGAATTAAAACAAAAAAGAAAAAAAGAAAACAAAAAAGCCCCCACAAATTTCACTAATTTAAACACTAAGAATTTAGCTTTGGAATATTCGAGTGTCAACAACGGCGACAAATGAAACGGAACGAAGTGGCGGTGTGTATAAAAATAATACTCACGAAACGATACACCGACATATGAAATAACTTTCTTTTACTTTTGTGATAACACCACAAAGAAACGAAACAGCAACACATGAAATACATTTCTATTGTGCTTGTAACGACACAGTTTTTGGCATACACACGCACACACACGTAAGCGTGCACGCACACACACACACACACACACATATATATATATATATATATATATATATATATATATAATTTGAAAATCAAGGAATTCTAATTATTTAAATATATTATGACTAATATTAGAATTTTAAAAAGATAACCTTTAGTCCATTATACTACATATTTCTTGGATCTCCAGTAATATAAATTCAATTCCGCTCTATATTCCATGGTTTTCAAGTACAATTTTCATAATTCATCCGAAAATTGTTCTGTCGGGTCAAAAAGGCATGAAACTACTTATTGCATCATGAGTTTTGAATTTGTTTTATCATCCCAATTGGTCATCTGTCACAGATATCTATCGCTCTCAAACATTTGTAGATACTTCAGCATTCGGACGCAGTAATTATATATATATATGTAAACATATGTGTGTGTATGTGATATGTGTGGTGTATGTATCTATGTGTGTGAGTGTGTGTGTATGCGTGAGAATGCGAGCCCGTGTGTTAGTGTGCGCGCGAAAGACTGTCTGTGTCTATATGTCAGTGTGTATGTGGTGGTGATAGAGCAAACGAGATCATGTTTTGCCTTTGTTTTTCTGTTGAACTTCATCGTATTGTTAAGTATTTTGTATTTGTTTAGTATATGTTGGTATCGTCTTGTATATAATCTCTCTTTTTCTTGTAGGTTTTTGAGTCCATCGTAACAATTCCTCAATGTGTGTTTGTGGAAATTATATATATATATATATATATATATATATATTAAATCGAATTCTATCAACATTATCTTCGTGATCTACTATTAAATAATAATAAAGTAGACATGTAGATATTTCTGAAGGAATGCTAAGTATTCTAATAAACGTTGAATCTGTAAATGTTACAAAATAGATTGGTGAGATCTATTGTTGACATGCAGTATAGCATTCAAATTAAGTTCTGGGCCGTTAAACGATAGGAAAAACACAATTAGTTAATCAGTATGACTGATAGCCATTGAGCTCAAGGTCAATCTGTGACCACGGCTCTCATTGGATGCAATCGGCTGACCAAAATGGTTCTAGAGTAAGAAATAAGCAAAAAACGCTCAACTTGGGCGATCAAAAAGCTCCATCTTTGCTCTATCACTAAATCCCCGTTTAGTCGGACGGATGATGGAAAAGAGAAAAGTCGCCAAGAAATAAAGGTATCATATGCACTTAAAAATGTAGTCACGTTGTTATTCGTCCTCCCAGCAAATAAAAACTTTGAACAATGTGAGATGATGACAGGATACAACGAAGAAGAAATAAGTTTAGCGACATGAAAGAGACATCAGAATGACATGAGGTGACTGACAGAAAGAACAAAATGAGGAGAAGAGATGAACACTGGCTGATCGTTGAGTAAGGGTTATATAACATAGACAGGACGAGTAAAAGGTTATATAGGAAATAATGCAATATATATGATATAAAAGGGTTACATAAAATGAATGTTTCCGTCAATCATTCAATAACTTCTGAGGCAATTTTCTTTTGCTATTCTTTAGCATTTTTTCGTTATATATCATGAGCTCGCCTTTCATTGCAATGTTTCGGTTTTTATATAATCAGGTGTCTGTTTTATCAAGTAATCTTCAGGAAATATTCAGCAAAATGTTTCTTTTCATCCATGTGGTAGGGACTGTGTTGTTCTCTTTCTTTTATTACAACCAAAACTCTTCCTGGTATGTCCAGATTAGAAATCAAATCTTAAATTATCTCTTTGATTTTTTCATAGGCTGATCTACTTCAACACTGCTTGCATAAAGCATTAAAGACATAAATATGAAGAAACAATACCAAATCTTATACATGTTTATATGGCTATATACTTCTGTCAACCATAACTCTTTCTTCTGTTCATTGATTAAACTAGAAATTTTGAATAAAATACAGTGCACTTCTTTACATTACTAATTTTTGAAAGAATAAAAATGTTGAAAATTCCTATCCTATGAATCTGACGACGAAAATAATCAGATCTGCCTCTCAGTGATTTCAAAGTAGATATTAACATATAAACTAAATATTTGAAATGCAAAATTATTTTGATATAAATTTTTCACTCAATGCTGACGTTTTCAGATAATGAAAATTGGTTTTCAAATTTTAAAAATGATAAACAAAACTTATTTGTGTGTTAATATAGAATATATTTATGCTTCTTACATCATGGACTCGGCTTTTATTGCAATGTTTTGACCCCTATACTCTCAGGTGACTGTTTTATCTGGTAATCTTCAGGAAATATTCAACAAAATGTTCCTTTTCATTCATGAGGTGAGGACTGAGCTAAGATCAAACTAATTATATTCTCTTACAAATGCAGATGTGATTTAATAGTAATTTATCTCTGCTAAGAGAGGATTCTAAGTTTCTACATTGAGTTTCACCTAGATTTAACTGTTCAATCAATGCGGATTTCCTTCACAGTAATAAGGCCAATGTTAGCGGGTCGAGTTTGAAATAAAATCTAAAACAACATCTTTTTTGTATTCATTTCTGGTAATCACCCATGAATGAAAGATGGACAGGTTTCTCATAACGAAAGATAACCATAAAAATCGAAGCAATAAAGGGCACAAAATAATTCATGCATGAAATTATTTTCTGAGTAAATATGGTTCAGTTTCGATGAAATCAATCCACGCCCACTTTCAATATGTCAAAGACAACAAAACAACAACAACAACAACAACAATAATAATAAGAATAAGAATAAGAAGAATTTGTTAGATAGAAATAGATAAGATATTTCTCTTTATAGTCTAAACACTTTCAAATCTTGACAAAATAAAATATACAATATCGAACTGACTCTTGAGTAGGAAATTATCCTTTTCGGTAAAAGGCAAAATGTTCAACTGGCAGAACTCATTTATTCTAACTCAATTCAGTGGAGTGATATTTCTTGAATAATCATAACTTAACCCTAACCCTTTTTCTTTTCTGCTTTTTAAAAAAATTCTGCATCCGACTGCCACTACTCATTGACAGAAATAATACAAGTCTTCGCCTTTTGTCTCGTTAAAAATATCTTGACACAATTTTGTCTATTATGTTAAAGGGCACTCCGATTGACAGGCCATGCAAAGGACAGTTGAAAATAACCATTTAAAAAAAAGCTTAACGAATACAAAAGGACATTTATCCGCCTCGACTGCTTCCAGGAGTAAAGTTTAAACAGGTCTTTTTTCTTAATAGATAACCGAATAAATCAAAATTGATATTTATATTTTACGACTTGAATATCTTGACAGTTTTATTTATTAATTTATTTATTTATTCGAACATAATATTTACAGTTATTACAACGACCATCGCTAACATTGTCAGCATCATTATTGCTAATCACAAGTGAGTAACTTAATACACATCGATTCTTATATAATGGTCATGAAGAGATAAAAAAGATTTCAAGAAGATTCTCAAGTTTTTAAACTAGCAGTTTTGATATCAAAAATTTTTAATTGCTGCAATCTCAACCCCGTTTCGCTCAAAACTAATGTTGCTGGCTCCTTGCTAATGGAGAACCGCACATTCTGTTTTTATTGTATCGTATATGTCGATCCTAACTCGTATTTCAAACGATAAAAACAGGTCTCCATGTTTTTTTTTCAAGAAAATGAAAAAAATATAGATCAATTACTTTTGAATAGTGAAATTCAAGTGCTAGTTTTTTATGCTGCATGTGCTTTTATAAGCTTTAAGAATAAGGTTATGTGTTATGTATTATTATTATTATTATTATTATTATTATTATTATTATTATTAATCGAGTTTTTCATTCTTGTAGTAACTGGTGGCTTTCAGCTCTTCAGGATTCTTCTAAGTGTTTTTGTTGATCTTTTCAGTGTATGTTTTTATTTCTTCCTCGGATTTTCAGCTCACTTAATCTTTTCAAGGTTTTTCTGGAGCTCCAACAATGACTGGTATCACTGGCATCTTCATGTCAGTTTCCCTGACTTTTTAATTGTCTGGCAAGGCCCTGGTATTTTCCTAGTTTTGATTTCAATCAAAGGTTTAATGGAATGACGAGGTCTACAAATAGACAAGTTATTTTCTTATTAACTAAAACTGGTCTGGTCTTCTGACCTGGGTTAGTTTGTTTTTCGTTTTCCATCACCAAATTTCAAATTCAATTAAAATAATTTCAAACAGACCTCTAAGATTTAAGGTAACTAGCAGATTTAATCAAACAAACGAAAAAGGCTAGGATCTAATAGGGTGTATCAAAAGTATTACCGTCTTTTACAGGGTTTCACCTCCCAGTTTATTTCACGTACAGACTGAAATACTCTCTCTCACTCTCTCTCTCTCTCTCTCTCTCTCTCTCTCTCTCTCTCTCTCCCTCTGTCTAATAATAATAATAATAATATAGACATGTTATATATGTGAAGAAAAGAAGGAAGAAGATTCTCCAGCATTGAGCCTTGTTTAGATGCGTCAGAACGAGGAATCGAAAAATACACACACAAAAAAAAAAGAGCAAAGAAATTTCAGCTAGCAGTAAAAGCAATGGCAAGATAAGAACAAAAAGAAGAAACCCAGCAAAAACAAGAAAATTGAAATAGAAAGAATAACAACTGTATGGATACTTCAAGCGGCAAAATGCAGAGATTGCTAGTGAAAAAACCTGGACATGTGTAAAAAAAGAAATCTTCAAGAGAGAAAATAACTCTGTTGATAGTAGCACAAAATGATGCTATAAAAACCAATTCTATCAAAGCAAAATTTGATTATACGCAAAAGAACAGCAAGTTTAGGTTATGTGGAAGGAGAGACGACACAGTTATTCACATAATAAGTGATAGCAACAAACTAGCACAAAAGTAGACTAGGCACGACTGGGTAGGAAAAGGGATCCACTGAGAATTGCGCAAGAGATTGAAATTTCACCATTCTACCAACTGGTATATTCACAAACAAGAATCTGACATAAAGAATGACACGCATAAATTTTTTTTGAAATACAAACTGAGCATCTAATCCGAGACTGAAGACCAGGCCGAGTGTTGATAAACAAGCAAAAAGAACTTGCCATCTTGTGGATTTTGCCGTCACGGTAAACCACAGGGAGAAAATAAAAGAAAGCAAAAAGATCGACAAATACTTGGAAATTACCAGAAAATTAAAAAAAAATGTAACACGAGAATTGCTGTTGGTGAACTTAAAATGGTTTCCAAGGACTTGGAAAAAAAAGACTGGAGGAATTGAAAATAAGAGCAAGAATCAAGACCATCCACACCACAGTATTGTTAAGATCGGCTAGAGTAGGTAGAAAAGTCCTGGAAACCTGACAAAACTTCCTGTCCCTCAACTCTACAGAAAGACCACCAGTTAATGCTAATGTGAAAAATCAACAAGGAGTGATCTTGTAAAATTGTCAACTTTGCTGCCTCGGCTGACCACAGAATAAAACTGAAAGAATGTGAAAAGAAGGATAAATACATCGACCTTGCTAGGAAATTGAAAAAACTATGGAACATGCAGGTGACAATTATACCAATTGTAATTGGTGCATTTGGAACAGTAACTAAAGGATTACTAAAGGGACTGGAGGACTTGGAAGTTGGCGGACGAGTGAAGACTATCCAAACTACTACATTATTGAGAACTGCCAGAATACTGAGAAAAGTCCTGGAGACTTGAGGAGACTTGCTGTCACTCAAACTCCAGTGAAAAACTATCAGCTAACGCTGATGTAAAAAACTCTAATGAGTAAATAATAATAATAATTATAACCGAACTTAAGTGGCTTAGTAATGAGGCTGGAGGAGTTAGAAATCGGAGGAAGAGCCTAGAACATTCAAACTACAGCATTGTTGAGGGCCAGAATTCGGGGAAAAGTCCTGGAGACCTGAGGAGACTTACTCTCATTCAGACTCCAGTAAAAGACCATCAGCTAACTCGGGTGTGAAAAACTCGCAAGGAATAATAATAATAATAATATACATCAATCATTAAACTCGGGAGATTGCAAACGAGATGACCTGGACATGGCAAAACAGGGGAAACTTAAAAGAAAATCTGAATATATTTTAATAGCAGCAGAAAATAATGCCATGAAGACCAACGAGAGCAAAAATTGGTTATACGCAAAAGAATAGCAAGTGTAAATTATGTGGAAGACAATAAAATGGTTAATCCCAAAATAAATGAGTGGATCATTCTGGCACAAAAGAAGTACAAGACAAGGCACGACTGGATGGGTCAGGTGATCCACAGGGTATATACACAAGCCAGAGTCGATCGTAGCAAATGAAACCCATAAAGTTCCCTGTGATTTTGAGCTACAAACGGATCAGCTAACACATGCCAAAGGACCAAACCTAGAGTTAATGAACAAGAAAAAGACAAACTTGTTATCAAGTAGACTTTGCTGTTCCAGTGAACCACCATCAAGATAAAAGATAGTGAAAAGATACACAAATACTTGGAGTTAGCTAGATAACTGAAAAGGCTGTTTAATATGAAAGTGACAGGGGTACAAATCGTAGTGGGTGTGCAAGGTCCACAAGGGCTTGAAAAAGATACTGGAGTAATTGGAAATCAGAGGAAGAATTGATATCATATCGATTACCGCATTATTTAGATCGGCTAGACTCCTTGGAGACCTAAGGAGACTTACTGTTACTCAAACTTCATTGAGATACTGCCATTTAAAACTGATGTGAAAATTTTGGTAGGAGTAACACAATGATATACATTTTGTTTCAGAGGTTATCACGCCGAATTGAGATTCTGAGAATTTCTAGGAATTATTTAAAACTTTGTCTCGAAGCAGCATTCTGTAAGCATAGGAAAATTAAATATCTTTCTGTACAGCCCAAAACCAGCTTGTTTTAAGTGTAAATAAAAAAAAAGTTTATCATTAAATGACAATTAATTGTTGATTATGATACTTAAGAACGCAAGGTAGGGGTTAACCCAACAAATATCACACGAAAATTTTTAAGATTTAAAATCATGAAAAGCTAATTTGAGTAAAGCATTACATATGCTTATTGAAAATATGTAGATCTTGAGGCGTTCCACAGGAACTCATAGTTGATTAAAAAACGAAAATATCACTAATGCAACCAATATTTTTTTTTATCTGTCTCAGAGTTTTAACAATCAATGTCTCGGTTGAAAAAGAAAATGATGATGACTCATAGAACAGTACGTCGATTTGCCCATTTCGTCGATTTGAGGTTGAGAAATTCACATTTTAATGACTGAAACATCTTGATATCATTTGGTAATTTTTGAACAATTCTCTATCAAATAATTTCACACTTAAATAGCATATGTAGAAACAACTCAGAATTCTATGTTCAATTTTTTTATTTTTTCCGTTTTTAACGTATAGAAATGCCATTCACAGAAAAGGAAAAGTCGTTTAAACATTATACATAGAATTTCTAAATATTTCTACATATACTGTTAAAATATGAGGTCCTTAGAACGAGAATTGGTCTAGTTAATTAGATTATGTAGTGATATAATATTTTCTGAAACATATAGTACATCTCAAATGATATCAACTTCTTTCTAAATACTCTGTATATCATTTCATGAAATTCTGTGTGTATACAGAATGAGGATTGGTCAGATATGAAACCAGTAAATAGAGTACAATACAATATAAAATGAATATGTATTTACATACATACTTTTGTATGCAGGAAAGAACAAAAACGCTGATGTATAAGAAATATAAGCTGCTTCTTTTCTTTTCTTTTTATCAGTGGAAATGTACGGAATGGTACGGTTGAGTTGCATACACAGGCCGAGATATAAATCTTCAGTGAACCGTTTTTTCTTTGTTCTGCTTTTGCAAGTCTGGTATTTTTTCGAGGCATCAAATCATCTTAGTTTTTACTCGCTTCCCGACTTTCGTGAGTCTCTTCAGAGCCATGGCAAGGCGTAAGGCTAGTAGCTTTTTTGCAGGTCGTCTTCGTTTTCTGCTTATCTCTCCTGGGTCGTAACCTTCCTTGGTTTACATAATTTTCTGGACGCCCACGCAATCCTCATGGTCACACCTCTAGCCAACGCATTGCGTGGACACGTCACCTGTCTAGAGTGCCAGCCATACAACTTCTGCAGCACTTCCGCAGCGAAAACATCTGCGTTATGCTTACTTTTGTAAACAGGTCTATTTACTGTTATGCCACCTATGCAATTTACGCAGGGCTTTCTGTTCAATATTCAACATATGCATCACAAAAAACAAATAAAATAAATTAAAAAATAAATACAAATACCGAAAAATATTTTACTCATTTATGACTTTATGATATATAATAATTCTTTGTAAAATCTTTTACTCCCGATATATTATTGACCATTAATCCCAACATGGCCTCGATGATTGTTCTTTCACCCAAAATTTAGTAGTTGTATATAGCATAAGAGAATCAACTTTTAGAGAGAATGTCGTCTTTTTAGGCTTGTTGGTCTTTCATCCTTTTCTATTTTTTCAATTTTCTTTTAAAATAAAGTAGTCAATTTCTTTAAGTTGAGTTTTAAAAGGAATGGAAATTCAGCATCTTTGACATACTATTTTCTTTTCTTTTCTTCGCGCATTTGTTTAACAAGAAATAAAACGACACTGGCAGTCATTTTATTTATGACAGAAAATAAAACATCATCATCATCATCATCATTATGTCAAGCTGCTCGCACGAATTTCCCTGATTTTATTTCTCTGTCCATCCGTCTCTATCATCCATCGCTCCCGGTAGGTCTTGAAATAAAAACATGGAGACCTGTTTCTATGATTTGCAATACAAGTTGGGATCGACATATATGATATGATAAAAACTTTCTGGTTGGCCAACACTAGCTCGGCTATGTGAAGGGATACATAAGAGAACATCACTTATGTGGTCACCCTTGCTTCTCCAGCAGCATTCCGCATATCTAGTTCGTCTTACTTGGATGATTTTAGAGATAGGAGGTTGGTGGCCGAAGAGCTGTTGTTTTGTGAGTTCTTGCTCCCAGGGTTTGTTCAATATAGCTTGTAGCATTCTTGTGCAGTTTCCATCTAGCTTTTTCTCAATGCCTTTTGTCAGTGTCCGTGTGGTGCATCCATACGGTAGTATTAACAACATCGCTGCTTGGAAGAAACTCTGTAAAGACAAAACGTATTTAAAATGAATATGTGATATTTACCCAGAGAAATGATGATTAGAAATCAATCGAACGAGTTTCAGATAATGTGTGTCATGTTTGCAACATGGACGCTTAGAAAATATGTTTCCTTGCCTCCAAATATTTGAACGTTGCAAACCATGCAAAGTAAAACTAAATGAGACAAATACATCTGAGTAGAAGTATATGAGGTAAATAGAAAGATAAAGTTAGAATTTGTGAATATCAGTGATTAAGCACTACAAGTCAGAGCAAGTGTTCAGTCCTTGGAAAAGGGGCGTCATTGAAAGGAAATGAATCAGTATCAATAGTTTCGTCCCAGTATGATTCTCTCTGTTTTCTGTCATATATTAATCTTTTCAGAGATGATTGTCAAGTGTCAAAGACACAATAGCGTGAACCCGACAGATTGTAACATTTTTCTATAACCGTTTATATTTGATTCAGTCCCCCGGGTTTTTTTCCGTTTCGTGTTTCTTCGTTTCATTTCTAAATCTCCCCACCTACCCAATTATTTCTGCAGTTGCTTTCCTTTTTTCATTTTTGAAAATTCATTTCACAACAATACAAACACACAATATCAAATGTATGGCAATATTAGATATGGTTTGAAATGAACCATTTCTAAGAATGACTGCGCGATAAAATTTCTTGATTGGCCATCAAAGTTTGTAATTCATCAAAAAATCGGTTCAAGAAAAATGAAAGACAAACCCAGAGTGGGATGGCATAGTTATCTACAAGAGCGAGATTGGTGAAAGCACACATATTCATGTCAGATCAAAAATTCTAATTTCATAAAGTTATCCTCACCAAAACGTAATGCTATATCCTTTTTTCCTTTTCGCATTTCTCGTTTTCCCTTTTAAAATGTTTTTTTTTTCTCAAAAACGAATAAATATTTTCTAAAACAATGGACTCCATATTGAAATCTAATTTTATTTGAGGCTAAAACTCCAGGATCGCCCCCGTATAGTTTGCATGTGGGGATTTGTGAGTGTGTATGTGTGTGTGAGAGTGATTACTAATTCAAATATGTGGTTAAAATAGTGCACATGCGTGTGTACATATGTGTATACATGTGTGTACATCCATGTAAGAGGAAATGTATGCATACATGTCTGGATCAACGCATTCGTGTGTGTGTGTGTGTGTGTGTGTGTGTGTGTGTGTGTGTGTGTGTGTGTGTGTGTGTGTGTGTGTGTGTGTAATAGTGTCGAACATGTTAGTATTAAATGCCATTTTCGTAATGGACAGTTGACACAGAAAATGCTGCGTTGCTTATTTCGTGCTTTCATCGTTCTGAATGTCATTTTATCAATGAAATCCTTTGTTTTATTAGAACAAAAACAATGAAACAAATCTATAAAGATTTTAAATGCAAACAAACATCTGCACACGTTTGAATTTGTCAGTGCTTGTTTGCTTTAATTGTTTGCATACATGTTGCTGTCGGTGCTGATGGTTGATGTGTTGGAGATTGAGTTCTTAAGTAAGTTTATGCATGACGAAAGAAAAAAATAAAATCAGTTAGAGAAGATCGGTGCCGATGTTTAAAGGAATGTTTCGCGACATTATTTGTTTTCTTTGTTGCTGAATTCTTGAGATGCGCCAAAGCTTCAATTCAAATTGGTGCATTGTGTCTAATTTATCAAGATTTTTCTTTCTTCGTCTATTTAGATGATCGGTGTAATTAGTCTAAAAGCCATACACATTCCATATTCGTTTAGTTTTACAAACTTTCTTGCATAAGTCTTCAGGATTTCTCTATTTTCTCTGGTCTTTCAGTTTTAGATTCTACTTCTCCGGCGGATAAAAATCAAGCCAGAAAAATGATTTTCATAAAAGATATGTTTATTTCTTAATTAAAAAGTCTAAATGAAATTTAATTAAAACTAACAGATTTGTAAAATATCAGAGGATATGTCACACGCTTGAAAAGAAAAAAGCAAAATTTATTAAAAAAAAACAAGTATCGATGGCCACAAATGAAATTGCTTTCTTTTCAAACCGAGAAAGATTGATTTCATTCACTTTAATTAAATGAGTCATCAAGTTTGCTTCTAAAATCTTTGGTCTTTATAGATTCAGACGTAAATTCAAGATCGTCTTCAATTTGAAAGAAAAAAATGTCGTTATTGCCTACACTGCTAACTGTTGCCTTCATTTATCTTTTTATATTTGTTTTGTCTTCACATTTAACAATTAACTGAAAATATAGAATTTTACAATAAAAAAAAAACCAAACAATTGAAATACAATGCTTTCAAAACGAATTGAAAATGAGAAATATATACATACATACATTCGCAATGATTGATTGGTTGATTTTAACATATCATTGTACGTTTATATTTACATTTTTTGTGTAGTTGTTTTTTAAGAATCTTTTGTTCACGGTCCAATTGAATATAAATAATATATAATAATATAATATCTATTTCACCCATAGATGGGACCCTAACAAGCACTACCCCTCCGGGTAAGGGCGGAGAAAGGAGTAATGGCAATAAAGAGCTATTTCATTCTTCCCTGATATCATAAACCTAACAACTTCCTGATCTGACCATCAGCATTGTGTCATACTAAGGACACCCCTTTTCGAACGGACTTGCCCTTGTGTAGAGGACACAGAATAAGCCCCGCTGATGGGGCTAAATACAAGTACATACATACCCCAGTTCATATAAATAAAAACTGAAACAAAAATAAAAGAACAAGATAGAAAAAAATTGATTTTCTTTGAGACGATCAGTTGATAATTTTGAGCAACGAAGTAAAAAGAAAATCCCTAAAACACCAAATGAATAAAAAAGTAACTTTTGACTGGAATTCGTTGACAAGGACCTATAAAGACCTCATCATTCTACTTAAGTAGTTCTCATTTGGCATTAAAACAAACAAAATTTTCTTTTCTTTTTACTTTTAATTTTCTTCTGCTTTTAAATTTCTCTAAAGTCGCACTATACACGAAACCCTATAATTATTTGCATTTAAGTGTCATCATAAAAACAATAAACGTGTTTGTTGAAAGTTTTCTTCTTCTTCTTCTTCTTCTTCTAAATTTTCAGTTATTTTTAAATAAGCCCCAAATGTGGATATTTTAATGCAATTTAATCAAACGTGAAATGTACGCTCGGTTAATCCATTTAGTTCGTTATTAATCTTTGGATCTGATCATCGGTCATTGATTTCCTCTGTTGCCTCAGAAGAAAATCTTTACATCTCTAAACCAACTGTCTTGTCTAACAAAACACAATCACTGCGTAAAACTGTTCCTTACTTCGTCATTATGTCTCCTTTGACAAGAAGAAAAAACTAATCGATGTAGTAATTATGATTGATCTCTTCTTGATCAATAAGAAGAAGGAAACACCATCCGACTTGGTCAAAACGATCACAAGTGGCACCCACCAACACAGTTAAGTGGCTACTTCATAAAACATTCCTGTTTTTGACTAATTACTTATTGATATCACACTTTTATCACTGAAAACATGTCAACCTTGTACGATGGGCAGCAATCTTAACACCTTAGTACTTATTTATTTCCTTAATATTTAGTTTCGATGAAAAAATGTTGGGTAATTTTTCTAAAACTTAATTACTGATTTCAGTCATTTTTCTAGTGTGTTGGGTGTTATCCAGATCAATAGATCAATACTAATTACAGTCATTGGAAGAATCCTTTTTTATGGATAGTCTTTTTCTGAATACTATATTCAAAGTATAACCTTCAATTAAACTCCATATTAAACATACATATTTACCAATCTCAGCTTAGTCCGTCACAAGCTAAAGAAGAGAAAAATGAGCCGAAAGATCATATTCCACAAATCACGCAACTCCCTTGAAAATCAACAGTTTACTTTTTGATCTTAACTGAATTATCCCTGGCACTGATCAGAAATATATATCTGTCTCAAATAAGCGGTAGAACTTTATGCAGTTATATGAAAGGTTTTCAAGAAAATTACTCATTTTAAGAAAATCATTTTCTTATCGACCTCATGAGAATGCATACAGGCTTGGAGAGGCAAATTAAGGAATACAAGAGTTTTGCTTGGAGACTGAAGGAGTTTCATATTTTCCACCGGCATTAGCGGTTGACGTTCAAATCCAGGTAATAGTCAGGATATTGTAATGCTGAATTTCAAGGTTAGCAAACCTTTCCTATTTAAAAGGTTTGCAAAACACAATCTTCTTAATTCATTTCCCTGTCTTTGTGCGAGGTTAGTAGAAGCTTATAAAATGTAAACACAAGGAAAAGAAGTAACTTTTGTAAAAAATAAAATGATGGTAAAATCAGTTTTTTACTTTTATGAACCTAGAAATATATATGTATAAGAAAGCTAGATTGATATGAATATAATGAGAGAAAGAGAGATAAGTCATTTTACAAAAACGGGAGTGGTGTATTACTAATTTATTTAATAGATTTTAATTTACAATGGAGGCATTAAAATCTCATGACCTAAATTCGGATGACCTAAGATAGTTCCTTATTTGTTCTCTACAGAGTGAATGAAAATTTTCTCTTGAAATTTGCTTTCAAATTTACAGCCTTTGATAAGTGGCTACGATTTCTTTCATAAAAACTTCCACAGTGACAAAACTTGGCTGCAAAAAAATTCTTTCTTCCTCTTGGTTTTATGGTTCATTGATAATAAAATAATATTTATCAAGAAGTAAAAAAACACGAGGACAATCAGGCAAAAGTTATACGAAATAGTATCAGATTTTATGTGTTCGTATTTGATGATCAATGAAAAATATTTTCTTCGCAATAGGCCGGAAATAAAAGACTATAAATACTAATATCACTTGTAAAAGTGCAAAGAAATGGACGTAGGAAGAAGATGACACTGGTTCCACGAATAATGATATCGATATTTGCCTATGTTAATTTAAACAGAGGAAATATTGTAAACAGAGGAAATATTGCCCAGTCGGCTGGGGCTGTAGAATACACTGATCGCGTCTCTGCAGAGGAGTAAGACCCCCCCCCAACGAGTGTCCTGTTTATGACACTAAACAATCTGATGGTTAGGTTCAAGTGATACCGGAGCTTTGGGGAATGCGGAGCACTCCTTCATTGGCATTGCTCCCAGGTCCACTCTGGCCCGAAGAGGTATCACCTGATGGGGCCCTATCTATGGGTTAAATAGAACTAATCTGCGTACTTATGCTAAACAAAATTACTTGAAATAGAACTGTTTGATATCTAAACTGTATACTTATGCGAAACTGAATTGTTTGAAATAGAACTGTTTGGACCCTGAAACTGTACTTATGAGAACTGTTTTTGTCATTGAAAATGTACTTACGCTAAACTGATTTGGTTGAACTAGAACGGTTTGACTAAACTGAATAGCTTGAAATAGAAATGTTTTTGACAATCAAACTGTGTGCTCATGCAAAACTGAATTGTTTGAAATAGAACTGATTATTCGAATAAAAATGGATTTGACATTAAATATCCTACAAAGGTTGATATGCGATAAAACCCAACCAACCAAACAACAGAGGAAATTGAAAAGAAAGTTTGTATAGTTCTAACCTTTCACTGCCTACTTTTTGAGAAATGAACACTTTCATGCAGGCTTGAACACCGATCGTTGGCACTGGTGGAAAAGACACATCTATTTTAACTACCAAGTAGATAATTCTTTCTTTCTCTCTCTCTCCCTCCCTCCCTCACACACACACACATACTCTCTCTCTCTCTCTCTCTATATATATATATATATATATATATATATATTAAGTAGTTGTGAAACGGTTAGTGTAAAAGTATTTGCTGCCGATAAACATCACCAGCTGCTCCCAAATTTTAAAACATTGTTGAGTTTTGGAGTGGATTATTGTCTGCCTCGATGAACGAGCACACGTATTCCTTTTTATAAAAAAGTAGATCTGCAGGCAGCCTTGGAAAACAATATTTGAAATCATGGCGTTTTACCTGAGTAGGAACACAGGCAATTTGACGTAAGAGCAAAGACAAAACTACCTTAACCACTATATCAGTTTCTCATAGCTTAATAGAGCGCAATACTACACTAGCCGAGCACACAGTGAGGATTGGATTGACTAGAACAATGAATTGTTCAATAGGATGAGTTTGCTAATCTTTGCTTAATAACAGGTACTCTTTCTTACATATTCTCGCTTTCTATTTACACACACACGGATGCACATACAGACATATATATATATATATATATATATATATATATATATATATATATATATATATATATATATAGCTACCATTTCTATTTCAAGAATAATGCCTGGTGCATCGGTTACGAACAACATAAACTTTTTGCTGTGTGAAGTGTGGTATATTTTAGATTCATTGTTTATTCTCGTGATTAACTTTGTCTTCTCATCTCTGTGGATTAAGAAAAGTCGATTTCCATTTTAAAACTCGACTGCTTCACCATCTTTAGGATTGGACTCATTGATTATTCGAAATGACTGTAAAATCACCTCAAATGCTTAACAGACGAGTTGATAAGTATCTAAACCGACTAAGAAACAACCAATAAATGAAAGAAGTTTTGTACATATAAACTGCTTCATACTAAAGAAACGGTTCGGCTTTTGCCAGTTTCGCTTTTTAACTTAAAAATCTTAAAATGTTTTACTCCCGACGAAACTGCTTGAAAATGAAAATTTGATTTTTTCGAACATCAGGAAACAAAAACATTATCTGTAGTTTAAAAAAAAACAGTAACATTTTTCTTACTGAAATCTTTCGTTAAATCTTAAAACTTAAATATGAGAAAACATCTCATTTTGCTTGATTTTACTCGACATACCTCATAAATTGCAACAAGTTTTGTGTATCTTTGTGAAATATCCGACATATACTTTTACTCTTTTCACAATTTTGATAGTTGTGCAATTTCAAATTAAAATTTATCTCTCTAAGTTAGGACGAATTCATAAGCGACGTTCTTCTATGGACCCCTTCATATGGATGTGCCTGTGTAGACCGACCAACGATAACTTTATACAACAGTTATTTGACGACACAGGATATAATTTCGAAGACTTGCCGGGAGCGATGGATGATAGGGAAGGAGAGAGAGAGAGAGAGAGAGAGAGAGAGAGAGAGAGAGAGAGAGAGAGAGAGAGTCAGGGAAATCCGTGCTTGCAGTGCGTCTGGATGATGATATTGATGATTTATCTTTCACATTTAATAAATAATTACAGGTTGGGAAAGCAAGTAAATAGGTATAATTTTCATAAAACGACTGACAATGTCAACAGGAAAGAAAATATGTCGTTATTTGATTCCAAATACATGAATGATTGTTTCAGAATTAAAGATAAAAGTCTAGGAAAACAATCCCAAGTAACTAAAATAACATGTTCTGATTTAAATTAGGAAATTTGGAAAATAAAGCAAATTTAGATTGATACGTCACACATAAACTAGAATTGCTCATAAAAATGACATATTTATTTATAAAATGCAATTTGCGAGTTGAGATGTTAAAATAATTTCCCTTTACTTCTATTTGAATTAAAGAAACCGCTTTTTAAATTTCGAATTGTCTCAAGTGGTGGACAAAAATGATTATGAATTATTTACCTTACGAAAAACCAAAGATCCATCATCAGAGACTCAACAAGTGCTCGGTGATAATATATCAACATCTAGAAATGTGAATGGAATTATAACCATCATCATCATCATAATGTCACGCCATCAGCACGAATATCCCTGACCCTCTCCCGCCACCTCTTTCTGTCGTCCATCGCTCCCGGTAGGCCTTCTAGGCTACATTCTGTATCGGCACAGAGCTGTTGTATGTAGGTTCTAAGTGGTCGTCCTACTTTTGCTCGTCCATGAGAAGGGGTCTGCCGGAGTATGTCACTTAGGAGTTCGTCTCTACAAATCCAACAGTGTCCCTCATGTCTGGTTCGTCTAACATGGATAGTTTTCGTGATGGGTAGTAAGTGGCCGTACAGCTGCTGCTTTGTGTGGTGCTGCCTCCAGGACTTGTTCAATATTGCTCGCGGCATTCTTGTGTAGTTGCCGTAAAGTTTTTTCTCTATACGTTTAGTAGTGTCCATGTAGTGCATCCATACAGCAGTATCGACACGACCGCTGCTTGGAAGAAACTGCGTTTCATTTTATCAGTCAAGTCTGACTTCTATATGACCGATAGCCTATTGATCGCCGTCCATGCTTTTGCTAGTCATGTGTTGATATCTGTCTCGGTTGATGAGACCCTGCTTCTTAGGTAGGTGAACTTGTCTACTAGTTTCAGAGAGTTACCATTTAGTGTGGAGAGGTCACCCGTTTGATTAAAGTACATATATTCCGTCTTGTGTGCATTGACCTGGAGGCCTATGCCTACAGCTGCTCGTTCCAGACTTTTTAGCTGGATTCCGGCTTAGGAAGGTGCATTTGCCAGAAGCGCTATGTCATCTGCGTAGTTCGCATCCGTAATTATTTTTGCGGGGTACCTTCTGCTTCTTTCCTTTGTTAGCTTGAAACCGTTTTCTTTCATTTTATCAATAGACGTTCTAAGCACGTAGTCTAGACAGATTATAAAGGGGTATGGTGCTAATGTGTCTCCTTGCAGTACACCTGCTACAATGTCGAAGTAGTGTCTCCATCCGAGGAGCGGACTTTTACTTTTCTATATAGCATCATTATGGTTGAGACGGTTTCTTTGGATAGGCCGTCGGCGAGTAGTATTTGCTCCATCTTTCCTCTGTGTAGGGAGTCAAAGGCCTTGGCGAAATCGACAAATAATATTGTTGGCTCTAGGTTTTTTGCACGTACACCTTCAAGAATTCGACGGATAGTCAAATTTGTGACGTCGTGGATCTATTTCTCCGAAAGCCATTTTGGTTCTTCCTAAGTATGTTCTCAATTTTGGGTTCTATGCGTTTGCTTAGTAGAGCAGTGTATATCTAGGCCGCAATGGATGTAAGGGTTTTATCTCGGTAGTTCTCGGCTAATCCGAGGTCGCCCTTCTTAGGGGAGGGAGAGGATACATCCTTTTGTCCATTTGTCTATTGTATTTTGACTATATACGGCATTACAATGTCGGGGCAGTATGTCGTCGAATTGCCCGGTCTTCCCTACTTCTGGGGGTATTTCATCAAGCCCTGCTGCTTTTCTATTTTTAATTTTTCTTTGTACCGAGTCGAGTTCTTCTTGCGTAAACTGTCCTACTTTGATATCTAATTGTTTACTAATAATTATTGTGATTAGTTCATGTGTAACGTTCGTAGGGTTTCCGAGTAAATCCTCGAAATGTTGTTTCCATAGTTGTATTCGTTCTTCTTGGCTGGTAGCTTTCAGTTTAGCTTTCGCAATGCTCTTCCTTCCGCTCACTTCGTTTTCTATTTGCCATGCTATCCTAGATTGTTTATCTTCAACCGAGTCTCAAATCTTATCGATCTGGTTTTGTATGTATTCTGTATGCTTTTTTTTAGGTATAGGTTAGTGTATTCATTTTGTGCCTTTTTAAGTTTCAAGGCATTGGTATTGGTTGGATTTTTCCTATTGCAGTTGAAGGCCACTTTCACGTCTGCACGCCTTTTCCTAACCGCTAATGTCTCGCATGGGACTTTAGGTTTTGCTCTTTGTTTAGTTAAAACCACTAGTCGCTATTTATCTGGCTCATTGTTTAGCATTTTTTCGTATCAGAGAATATTCTTCGATAGGATAGAAACTGAAATAGTTTAGAAAGTCTAAAATCATTTTATTTCGTTATTTTATCATATTATTAATATCACTTGGTTATCAAATATTTACATTGAAAATCTTGATGAACATTGGTAAATTATGTATAAAAAGCATAGCATTTATTAGATAAGCAAGGAATAGACAACACGATTTATGTTTATGCTAAAAAAATTTTTTTTAAATTTTAAGTTCATTTATAATCAAAATACTCTGATCTTGACGTTACGCTAGAACGGAAGACGTATTCTTCTTACGCAAACACACACGCATATATATATTTACACACACACACACGCACACACACACACATATATATATATATATATATGCGTGTGTGTGTGTGTGTGTGTGTTAAAATTAAAGTTGCTTTTAAAAACCTTTTCTGGGTTCTTTACAGAGTCATATAAACAAATTTATTGCTTTTTTTCGAAAAACCTATAGAATACACCGACTGTAAGACCCCCCAACGAGTGTCCTGGATATGACACTAAACAATCTGATGATGAGGTTCCAGTGATGCTGCAGCTTTGGAGAATGCGAAGTACCCCTTTATTGCCATCGCTCCCAGGTCCACTCTGGCCCAGAGGGGTAGCACCTGATAAGGGTCCTATCTATGGGATAAATAGTACTAAACCATGCTTCCTTCACAATACTGATTTTTGCATTTAAACTGCGTATTTATGCTAAACTGAATTGTTTAAAATAGAACTGTTTTGACATTTAAACTGCGTACTTATGCTAAACTGAATTGCTCGAAATAGAACTGTTTTGACGTCTAAAATGTGTACTTATGCTAAACTGAATTATCTGAAATAAAACTGTTTGACATTTAACTCTGTGTATTGCCAAGTCGGCTGGGGCTGTAGAATACACTGACTGCACCTCTACAGAGGGGTAAAAACCCCTCCCAAACGAGTGTCCTCTTTATGACAGTAAACAGTCTGATGGTGAGGTCCCAGTAATGCTGGGGCCTTGGAGAATATGGAGCACCCCTTCATTGCCATTGCTCCCAGGTCCACTCTGGCCCGGCGTGGTAGCATCTGATAGGGCCCTATTTATGGGTTAAATAGAACTAACAGCGTACTTATGCTAAATTGAATTGTTTGATTAAACTGAATAGCTTGAAATAGAAATGTTTTTGACAATCAAGCTGTACTTACATTTAAACTGCGTGCTTATGCTAAACTGAATTATTTGAAATAGAATTCTTTTGACATTGAAACTGTATTTACACTAAACTGAATTATTTAACATAGAACTGTTTTGACTTGTAACTGTGTGTAAACAAAATCTGTACTTATACTAAAGTGAATTAGCTGAATTAGAACAGCTTTACTAAACTGAATAGCTAGAAATAGAAATATTTTTCACAATTAAACTGTACTTTCATTTAAATTGCGTGTTTATGCTGAACTGAACTATTTGAAATTGAACTGTTTTTGACATTGAAACTTTACTTACACTAAACTGAATTGTTATATATAACTAATTTAATAGTTTGAAATAAAAATGAATTGTTATATATAACTAATTTAATAGTTTGAAATAAAAATGTTTTTGACAATTAAACTATGTACTCATGCTAAACTGAATTATTTTAAATAGAACTGATTATTTACATAAAAATGGATTTGACGTTAAATAACCTACAAAAATTGATATGCCATAAAACCCAACCAACTAAACCGAAAAGCCTAACGAAAATCTTTTAGAATTATTTTTGAATTTTTCTCGAGAAATAAAGAAACGTTCAAAGTAAAACTAAGGTAAAGTACATGTGTCTTTGAACTTTTTCTTGAATCTAAAAACTGAAACCAAATTAAATTAGTTTGGATGATGACACAGTGAAACATTTAGTAAGTGCGTAAAATTCTCTTTCAATTAAAGGAATAAAGCCCCGCTCTTGACTTGCCTACCAGACAAGTCAGAATTCTGGATTATTATCATAAATTCAAACAAAATACAGAAATCAATTGTTAACAACAGATCTCTATTTACTGCTGACATTCAACCTTAGAGAAAAAAACTGTTACGCTTATAACAGGAAAGCAGAGTAAAATTTCAAGTAAATGTATTTTTTAACTTAATAAACTTATAGAAAGCATTGGGTGTTTGTAAAATGAATAAGTAAACAAAAAATATTATGAAAAACAAAAACGAAGCATCAAAGTTAAAGAAACACCAATATTAGGTCATAAAAAGCTAAGAAAATATTTTGATGATTCAAGGATAATTAAATTCATTAGAATAAATGATTTTCTCAACGAATACTTTATTCTTTACGAGCAATACTGAAACTTGATTCTCCTTTAGTCGCAGGTTGCAAGACTTTATATTTCTCTGGTTGCAACATATTTCTAGCTGTTGTCAAAACTGCACTTCCAAAGCAGAAGTTGTTTTCCTTTTCGACACAATTTTCGTTTTTGTTGTTTAGACAATATAATACTCAAACTTCTCTCAATTTATCGGTTGATAGCAGTACTGACTTTTATCTGTTACTAAATGTTCATTGGTTGTACAGAGAATTTGCATAAGTCATGCATTTCTTTCAAATGACTGAATGCAGACGTGAGATTAAACCTACCACTGATGATTGATATATATTCACTTAAAAAGTGACAATTCACAGACGAATAATCTATAACGTTGACAGAGAAGTTGTTATAAAGTGAAATGTAAGTTCATCTTTAGTTATTAATTTTCTTAAAATAAGAAGACGCAGATTTATGAATTCAGAAAATTTTTACTCACATCCACATTGCTTTCCCGAGAAGAAACAGCTCTTCAGACTTAGATTCGTAGAACGATTGCGGAGAAGAAAGGTCTGATTCGAATCTTTATTTTAACGGAAAGTTTCAAGTACAACGATGGAATTGAACGATTCTATAGTTCTGAAAAAAATTTGTTCGTTATTCACAGAAGTTCGACTTGGAAGGTGCATTTATAGTTAAAAAATGAAAAAGGAATAATTCATTTAAACGTTGATGGAAGCCTTAACTGAAAGAGATTAAATTTTTAAAAAATGAGATAAAAATTTAAAAAGAAACGTAAAAAAGGATTATAAAATCTTTTCAAAAGACAAAGAAGTTATAACAGAAAATGTTTAATAAATTTTTCTAATTTGTTACTGAGGAGGATGATGCGTCCATTAGTGGTAGTGGTCACTAATTGGAGTGAGGGTGTCTCCGGAGGTTTTGTTAGAAACAAAACCCCGAGTGTCGTTCCAAATTAACAACACAAAGAATATGAATATCGCAGACAAAAAGAAAATTCACGAAAAAAAATGTTCAACATATAAGTTTCATATACCCTCCCAAAAAACTAGGAAAGTTAATACAAAGTAGCAAATGTGTAAATATGTTTGTTGGGTATTTGTGTGAGCGGGAGTTTATAATACAAATGTTACGTGACTGTAAGCGTATGTTGTTCGAACATATCTATCTGTACGGGCGTTCGTCGTTAAGAAAAGATGTTAAAAAGTGACAAGTTGTACTTGCATATATATATATATATATATATATATATATATATGTGTGTGTGTGTGTGTGTGTGTGTGTGTGTGTGTGTGAATGTACGTGTATGAACTATATAGCAGCGAGGTATGTGTCTGCTCGCTGGCTGAATGTCTGCATGTATGCGTGAGGCGACGTCGACGTCCTTGGAAAGTTTTAGTATATTGAAAGATGGTAAACGTACTAATTTCATTTGGACTAACACGTTTTCTATATCAGTATGTTCTCCCATATTTTGGTGTCTGGAGTAGTGGGTCGCTCGCTGGGGAGAGAGAGAGAGAGAGGCTGTCAAAATCATGAATATATAGGTATCCCCATCATGAGATCGGCTCCAAAGGTAAGATTTATTTTCGTGCGGGTCAAATTCGGAACGCATGTACATTGTTGAAAACACAGACACATGACTACATTGTCCAATCATTGTTGAAACTATTTAATTTATTTTGACGTCATACTATTTTGTTTCGCGAACAAGTGAGTCTATTTTTCCAGATTTTTCTGCTCCACGCACTCCTCTCTGACTGTTTAAAAAATGTAGGTGAGTAAATCCTACAACATTTTGCATTATAACTTGTCTTCAAAACTTGCATTTTTCTTTTTAACTCTAAGGATATATGAAAAATAAATAAGTTGAAAAGAGATAATCAGCGTCATTCAAATTAGTTAGACCTTCTCGCTGACGGGAATGTGATCGTATAGAAAGAAAAATGAAATAAGAAAAAAATAGAATTAAAAAGCAGAAAAAAAACATTTTAAAAATAAAATGATAAGTGAAATATAAATTCATGTTCTTTATTTTTGTTTTAAAACAAAAATATAGAATATGAATTGATATTTTTCTCTTTAATCAAGGACCCAAACTCAATGACAAATTGATTTGGTCAGGTACTTGTATCAAATTACCCTAATCCTTCGTACGAAGCAACTGAACGGTAAATAACACAACCATTTTCTTCGAAGTAATATGAAATAAAACCAGCACGTGAATAAAAAACGGTGTTTTAGATTCTTTATTTTATGAAAAGTTTTCATTTTACCAACACGTGCAACACATACACCCCAAATCCTTGGGAATCTGTAGAGAAGAGGAAAATCTCGTATTTTGGTTTGGCGCTCAATTTATTTCAACACTTAATTTCACCCAATCAGGATGACTTATCCTATTCAGCCCGGACCTTCATTTCCGGCTTGCAAAACGGGTGAGCGGCCAAACCCACTCTTTTGGGCTTGAGACGGCGACCAGAACAGACGTTCCTCTGGCCGTCCCTACTTAGCGATGCTTTTTTAGCTAGACAAGCCGCCCAGTGTGGACCTCTCACTGTGGCTTTAACACTAGCAGCAGCAACATGGACACTCAACGAGGGAACCATCTAATTTATGGATTTCCTACGAGGAATCCCAGTTGAACATAAATTAGAAACATAGAACATGCCTCGCACAGGCCCAACTTTGTGTCACCCCAAAATTGGCTATGTCGATCTGAGCGTAACTCCGCTCTCGACACTAGTTCCCTTTTCACCTCTGGTACACATTAATGGAGATAACGCAGACTCACCCCCAAAAATACCAGATACAAAACTACACGGTGACGCTAAACACAATCCCTCACACGTCCCGCAACACACGCTGCCATATCAACATCCCGCTACGCCATTTCGTCTCCAACACTAACAAGCCTAAACTCCACGAGTCTTGCAGCACCAAAAGCAAACTATATTCAATGCTGCAAATAAAAAACTTTCTTTGTTGTGTTGTTAAAGAAAAGTTTCGTCATTCATTTGTGTTGCCTAAAAAATAGTGTTAGGGAAATAAACAATTTCTCGAAACGCTAAAATTTTTTGTAGTATTTATAATTTTCATATAGCTAAATTAAAAAAAAAACAAAGATTACAATTTCAAAATATCGACATGAGGAACTTGTTAGTAAATATCTGAGGTGAGTGGAGGTAGCGGAAAGTATTGAAAATTTCGGATATATTTTTCTCCACTTTATATCTCTTTAAGTAACAGGTCAGATGTAAAGTTCACTGGGACACCAGCAGCAGTTGTCTTTTGAAATACACAGAACTAGAATTTTTTAAAAAATCAACTTTTTTTTTCTTTTTTTGTTCCGTAGAACAAATTCTGTTATAAAATCGGCACAAAAAGTAACAAATTAAATGAACAGATTAATTGTCGAACATTTCACGGAGTCTTTTCGGACATTTTTGATTTTGTTTAATATTTGAAATAAACGGTAAAAAATCTTGTCAAATGTTAAAAGAGGGTGTGAAAAAAATGCCACGAACTAAATAAATTCCAAAGACTTTTTTTTTTTTTTTTTTTTTTTTTTTTTTAGATACAACGAAATTAACGTAATTTGGGGTTTAGGAAAGCGATGAACCGCTCAGAATGGCAATAAGTAATTTTTCAAAAGAAATAGAGCAACAACTTTTTCATATATATACAGCTGTAAGCATTTAAAAATAGTCAAGATTAGAAAGAAATTAATCGTAAAGAATATGTTTACCTGATTAAAATTTAACAGAGGAAGAAATCAAATACTTCTCAGGTATAAAGTCAAAGAATTGATATACATAATAAAGTCTTAAATTAATAAACATTGAACAAAAATACAATTCTCCAATTACCCAGAATAACTTGGCAAATATTTCGAAGAAGAATAGACAAAAGTCAAAAACAAAGAGACAAAGATTTTCAGTTTTTCATTGAAAAGAAGTTATCAGATTAGTCATTAAGAGAAAGAGAAAACTTCTATGAGGATTTTTTTAATGTAATAGAGGCAAAATACACCGAAAAGAAACCGGCGCTAAAAAACAAGAAGAAAAAAGCGGTGTTGGCGCCATGTATCTTGACCTTCTAATCGTTATCTAGTCGGGTCATGATTTTTAGTTGGGAGGGAGACGAGCGAGTCTTTCTCCAGAAAGAGAAGGAAAAATGGAAGCAAATCAGTCAGAAAAAGAAGAGGAGGAATGAGTACGAAATAGAAGAGAAAGTGTGAATGTAAGTGAGATAAAAAGATTAGGTAAAAAGATATGAGGGGAGAAAAAGACTGTAAAAAGTATCAAGGAGAGAAATAACGAGAAAAAGAGAAAAGAAAAGGAAAAGCAAGACAACTTTAATACGAAGCAGAGAAACAAAAAGATTAACAAAGGGAGAGAGAAAGAGAAAGAGAGAGGAGAGAGAGAGAGAGAGAGAAGATGTGAGAAAGGCAGAAGATATTGTAAAGGAAAAAGATAAAGAAATGTTTGTGAACGAGGAAGAGATTGATTTGGTAATTGAGCCTCTTCTTTCATTTTTCTGGCCAGAAAAAGAAGAAATCTGTTCCTCGCAGATAAAAGCGACCGAATCGCCATGTTAAGATATTCTTTTCTGCTGCTACTTTTTAGATTCTATGTTTTCTGTTATTTTCCTTCGTTTCCTTTTGTTTAGAGAAAGAAAAAACAATTCGTATTTCCGAAATCAAATCAAGATTCTTTCTTTCTTTCTTTCTTTCTTTCTTTCTTTCTTTCTTTCTTTCTTTCTTCGGGATTGACTTTCTGTAAAGAGTCTCCTTAATGTTACGTTACACCAGACAAACGTTTTCTTCCTAATCTTTTATTTTCATACAATCTTTATCCTGATCTTTGCTTTTCTTATGAGGATGGGAACAATGACAATGTATTTCCATATTCATTTTATTGAAAATTATCCCTTTCGATTATTTTTCGCTGCGACGATAAGTGAACGATTTTCTATATTACGAGTTCACAATTTAGAAAAATGTCACACAAAGTTTTTGTTGAGCATAAATCTAGATTCGTTCTTGGCCCCTATCATGAAACGGCCTTGTGCCATATTTTGACACGGGGGTATGTCAAATAAATCAAAGTGATGTCAGAGCAAAGTGATTTTTTAGACTGTTCTTACTTTGTATTAAGCAATTTTTTGATTTAGCGCCAGAAATTCTGAACAACTTGAACATTTTGGGCAGAATACTCAAAGCTTTTTTGTAAATTAAGTTTGATATTTATTTGAGATTAAGATAGTTATAATGATCAAAAATGCATGTAAATCTTTGATATTCCCATACCAACTCTACAGAAATATTTTGAACCATCAAAAACGAAAGTAATTCAGATAATCACGGATAAATAATATTTAATTTTCGCACAAGTGAAATCTAAAATGAATGGCCAAGATAAAGCCATTAAATCTTAATTATGCAACAACAATTTTGTTATGATTAAAATTACTTAAATCTACTATTTTACTATATTTTAATTTAATCATTTCAAAACCTATTTCAAATAAACGATGCATGTTCATTAGTTTTCCTGTTTTGAATATCAAAAGAATAACTGACGAAATATGAATAAAATAAATACCACTGTACGTGCGTGAGATAGATAGATAGATAATGTGCAAGTATATGAGATTTGTATATATGAGTGGGAGAGTAGAATATGTTTGTGTGTGTATAAGAGAGAGAGGGGGGAGAGAGAGAGAGAGAGTATGTGTATGTATGCATGTGTGTAATATGTTTATGCCAGTGTGGGTGAGAAATACTGTGTAGAGAAAAAGAGTATGTGGAAGATGTGAGAGATAAAGTGAACGTATAGGAAAGAGTGATATCATTTGCATTCAAGACTGAGCGAGAAACATGTGTGAGAAAAATTGTGTGCATATGCGATAGAGAATAATGTGAATGTTTTTGAAAGATTGTGTGTTTTTATGTGAAAGAAAGATACACATGTATGAGTTTGTAATAGAGACAGAAAAATTATAGGTACAAGTCTCTGAAACAGGGAGTATATTTGTGTGATGCATGGGGATAACAGCAAAAGTATGAGTGATATGTGAAAAATATGGAGGGGATTAGGGTTAGGATTAGGGCTGTGCATGAAGGAGAAGGAAAGAGGGTTTGTGCATGTGTACGCGTGCATATATATGTGTTTATACTGTATTGCAATGTTTTAGAGTGGCAGAGCGTGTTTCAACAATTTTATCAAACGAATCTGTCAGAAACAAAATTGTTTTGATATTGTCTTAATTTTCATGGGTATTTGTTGTAATGGGATAAAAAAAGGTTCTAAAATATACTGTTTTTATGCCTTTGTATAAATATGACTATTTTGATTGTTTTTGTTAAGAAAGCCAAACTTCAAAGATAAAATCTTGCTATAACTGTGTTATTAAAATTAGGATATATCCATTAACGTAAAACAGAATGTTTCTTCCATTAAAACAAACCAACAAGTTTTAAGCATCCAAAAAACAATTGATATTTTTTATCAAACTTCAACGTAACGAGAAAAATTCCCGAAGTTAAAATCATCCGAGTTTTATATTTTGTACAGCTGTACGGCCACCAACTTTCTATCTCTAAAACCATTCAAATAAGATGGACAGGGTATACGGGACACTGTTGGAGAAGCAAGCACGAACTCATAAGTGACGTTCTCCTATGGACCTTTGCTCACGGACGTGCCAGTGTTGGCCAACCATATTTAGGTACGATAGCTCTTTATGAACACAGGATGTTGTTTAGAAGACCTGACGGAAGCGATGGATGATTGGGAAGAATGGCGAGAGAGAGTTAGGGAAATCCGTGATAGCAGCGTGACCCGATGATGATGATGATGATGATATATTTAAACGTTATTATTCCTTATTTTCATGAATTAGAACTCAGCAACAGAATTGTTTTGTCTAAAAAGCCTAGTTAGGTAGGTAGGTAGGTAGAAAAGAAGCTGGCGGGATTGACCTGGAGGTCAGGCACCTTTTATCAGTGCCTGAAAACTAAAAAATTCGGGGCACAGGAATTTAAAAAAAAATTTAAGTATGGAACATTTTAATTCAATTCTCTTTCCGTTATGAATAAACGGTTACTGACGTCATTTTACGTAGACGTAAGATTGTGATCATCATCATCATGTCGCTCCATCAGCACAGATTTCCCTGACTCTTTCTTGCCACCCTTCTCTATCGTTCGTTCCGGCAGGTCTTCAGGATACATCCCGTATTGACACAGAGCTGCTGTACGTAGGTTATTGCTGGTCGTCCTACCTTTGGTCGTCCATTTGAAGGGGTCTACAGGAGTACATCACTTATGAGTTCATCCTTCTCCAGCAGTGTCCTGCATACCTGGTTCGTCTAACTTGGATAGTTTTCGTGATGGGTGGTAAGTGGCCGTACAGCTGCTGCTTTGTGGGATGCTGTCTTCAGGACTCGTTCAATATTGCTCACAGCATTCTTAAAAGCTTGACATAGGATTGTAATAATTCCGAATTTGGGAAGGACAGCTCCCTTCATGGAGATATGTTTATCGGTCTACAGGCACTAAAATCACTTAAGAGCATCAAGAAAATACAGCCGAAGTTGATGATAGCCACGTAATGGCAACCCCAGCAAACAATCATCTCCTGCTGCAGCCCTAACAATGTTACTGATGAAATAGACCTAATCACCTTCTATAACGAGCTATCCTCCTCATCCTCACATCTTCAAAAATACGAAATGGATAAATAGTACATTGAATTGTGAAGCATGTTACTCTTTTGAGGATGTGTCCTACGATCATCGAATTGTCACAGCAAAGATACGTCTGAACATACACAGGAATGCGGCGCGAACAACCACAACCACGCACTTTTACTGGTCCTTGCTTAAAAATAGGGGTATTAGCGATAGATATACGTTAACACTAAAGAACAAATTCGATGCACTTTAGGAGATATCAGAAACACTTACTCCGAATGACAAATATGAGAACTTCGTCAATTCCCACATAGAAGCGGCAGCAGAATGTGTACCAACTTAACTAAGAGCAAAATCCAGTGTCTCATGAGAGGCATTAGTGGTTAAGAAAGGACGTGCCGATGTGAAAACTGCATCTCTATGCAACAGTGGGAACCTAACCAATATCAACGCTCAAAAACTTAAGGCTCAAAATGAACTAACTAACGTATACCTAAAAGAACAAACAGAATTCATAAAAAATCATAACCTGCCACAATATCAACATAATAGTAATAGAGACTCGGTTGAACATAGACAATCTAGGATAGCATAGCAGACAAAAAACGAAGTGAGTAGAAGGAAGAGTACTGCAAGAGCTAAACTGGAAGCTGTCAGCCAAGAACGAATACACTCGTAGAAACAACATTTCGAGAATTTACTTGGAAAACCCCCGAAAGTTACGGATGAACCTATCTCGAAAATTAGAAGTAATCAACTAGACTTCGAACTAGGACAGTTTACGCAAGAAGAACTCGACGTAGTACTAAGAAAAATTAAAATAGGAAAGCTTCGGGTTTTGATGAAACACCCCCAGAAGTATGGAAAACAAGGAAGTTCGACAATATTGCAATGCCGTATATAACCAGAACACAATAAATAGACAAAGAGCTGCACCCCGCTTTCACAAGAAAGGTGACCTCGGAATAGCTAAGAACTACCGAGGTATAATTCTTACTTCCATATCAGCCAAGCTCTACAATGATCTGCCACTCACCCACATAGAACCTAAAATTGAGAAAGTTCTTTGGAAGAAATAAAATAGCTTTCGGAGAAATCGATCCACGACATTACAAATTTTGACTCTCCGTCGAATTTTAGAAGATACTCTGGCAAAAAACTTCGAGGCTACTCCAAGGCATTTGACTCCATACACAAAGAGAAGATGGAGCAAATACTTCTGGCCTATCCCCCCAAAGAAACCGATGCAACCATAATGATGTACAATAAAAACTCAAAAGTAAAAGTTCACTCACAGGATGGAGACTCAGACTACGTTGATATTGTGGCAGGTTTGCTGCAAGGCGATGCATTAACCCCATACCTGTTTATTATTTGCCTAGACTACGTACTTCGAGCGTCTATAGATTTAATGAAAGAAAATGGCTTTAAGCTGGCAAAGACAAGAAGCAAAAGATACCCCGCACAAACTATAATTGACGCAGACTTCGCTGATCACATAGCGCTTTTGACAAATACAACCGCCCAGACCGAATCACAGCAGCATAATCTGAAACGGGCAGCTGGTGGCATAAGCGTCCATGTGAACTCAGACAAAACAGAATATATGTGCTTTAATCAAAGAGGCGACATCTCTATACTAAATTGTGGTTCTCTGAAAAGTTTAGACGACCATCTATTCTACGTAGAACCTATTTACAACAATTCTGTACTGATACAAGATGTAGCCTGGAAGACCCGTCGGGAACGATGGACGATAGAAATGAATGGCGAGGGAGGGCCAGGGAAATCCATACTAGCGGCGCGACACAATGATAATTGTGGTCTGGTTATATGCGGTGATGCAGTATCGAAGCAGTAAGCCATTAAATTTCATTGCATTCCATGCTTTTGTGGGTATTTTATCAAGACTGGCCACTTTCCTGTTTTAATTTTTGTAGTTATACGTTGACTTCTTCTTGAGTCAACTGTCATTGTTTGATGTTTTGATGGTTTTTAATTTTCGAGATAGATTTATTTGTGACAACTTGGAATTTTCCAAGCAGATTCTTGAAATCTTCTTTTCACATATGCATTCATTCTTCTTGACTGGCAGCTTTTAGTTTAGCTCTCGAAATGCTCCTTCTTATTCTCACTTCATTAACTGTCTGCCACGTTAATTGGGATTGTTTATCTTCTACCGAATTCCTAATTTTATTGATCTGGTTTTGATTGTATTCTATTTGTTCTTTTTGGTATGCATTAATTATTTCACTTTGTGCCTTCTTAACTTTCTGAGCGTTGACATTATCTGGGTTCCTTTTATTGCACAGGGATGCTGTTTTCATGTGGTCTCGTTTTTTCCTAACTGCTAATGTTTCTAATGGAACTCTATGTTTAATTTTTAGTTTGGTTTGTATGCATTCTGCTGTTGCTTTCATGTGGGTGTTGACGAAATTCTCATATTCGTCATTCGGGGTGTTTCGGAAATCTCATAAAGAGCATCGAATTTGTTTGTATTATCATACATTTATTGTTAATATCTCTATTGTTAAACGGTCATAGTGATGGTTTTGAATATTAGCGTCGTATTCCTGCGTAGGCTCAGACATATTTTTGCTGTGACAATTCTGTGATCGGTAGACATGCCTTCAAAAGAGGAATATACGTCACAATTCAAAGTGCTATTAATCCATTTCTTATTCATGAGGATGTAATCTCTCGGTTATTTAGCATTTTCTGCGTAGGTGAAGGTTCATAGTTTTCTCTTTCTTTTCTAGAATTTAGTATTAAGGTATGTTAGTCCATTTTCATGTGAGAATTCTGTTAGGTGTTTCCCATTTCTATTTGACGAGTTGTGTAAGGAAATTTTGTTATTTTCGTCTTTACCTGTTTGAGCATTCATGTCTCCTCCAATGATAAGAACGTTGTTTTTGAGGATGCTAAGGCCAATGAAGGATAGCTCGTTATAGAAGGTGATAAGGTCCTTTTTATCACTCGCTTTGGTAGGGCTGTAACAGGAGATGATTGTTGTGTTGGAGTTGCCGTTAAACGTAGCTACCACCAGTCTTGGTTGTATTTTCTCGATGCTATTCAGGGATTGTAAGGCACGAGGACTGTGAAGCATTCCCACACCCCTAGTGCAGCATTAGCAGAGTTTTTCCATGCAGATGCTGAGGTAAATTTCCATCTGTTGCCAGTATCGTGGTATCTTATTTCTACTTCGCTGTGATGGTATCTGTGTTCTCTTACACATTTTATGTCTATATTATGCTCCGCTGTAGATGCTGTCAGATCAACTAGTTGGCCTATTCTATTTAAAGTCCTAACGTTAAGTGTCGCTCTATGTACTTTACTCTAATTTTGTTTGGGTTCTTCTGCTGAATTTTCGAACACTAGGGTCAGAGCTCCAGCCTCAGCAGAACACACCCTTTGCTTACCAGAGTGAGGTGCGATGCAGTTTAGACCTATTGTTTGAGTCAGAGTCATGCTGATCTTTCCATCACGGTATTTCTATCTCATCAATAGACGCCACCCTTATAGACGAGTCTTAATAGTTTCTTGACTGAACAATTTGATCCTGGCCGTTGACTTCTGAGATTCTTCCGCCCTCCATCAGGTGAAGCACGCTGTTGCCCCAACGTTGGGTTCGTCCGTTTAACTTCACATCCACCGTGCTGCATCCAATGATTTCTGAAGTTTAACTTGTAGGTTAAAAAAAATCTCTCCTTTATATTGCTAAAGTTTAACTTAGTTAAAGCCCAACTAATCATTTTAGATTGTTTTCCCTCTCTAATTCCATGGTCGACCTCGAGAGTTTACTTGTATTACAAGTGTAGTTCCTTAACTTTATTCGATTGTTGGTCACATGGTCAAGAGCCCTCAAGTTGTCTGGGATATTTTCTGTAAAATCATCCCCACCGCGTAATAGTTTTTACTAAACAACCAATCCTAACAACACGAAACGGTTAAAATAATAAATATAATAATAATAATAATAATAATAATAATAATAATAATAATAATAATGGCAGCAAAAATAATACCAACTACTAAAGCAATAATTGGAAAAAACAAATATTCAAAAAAAAAAAAAAAAAAAGAAAAGAAAAAATTATACAAAATAAAAAGCAGTACATGTGGAAAATCACAAAAGTTTTTGCAATACCAGATCAAAGTGTGGTACCATTTTGGAGATTAAATTAATTGATTTCACTTACACAAAAGTAAAGCTGTTTTTTCTTTCTTCTTCTTTTCATTGCTTTCTATTTTCCCAACTGCATCGAAATGTCAACCTCAAGTCTTTCCTTGTCTTGCAAATGTAGTTTTTTTGATTTTATTTGATCGTAGGTCACGCGACTTCAAAGAATTTCAATATATATATATATATATATATATATATATATATATATATATATATATATATATATATATATATATTTCTTTTTGGTCAAAAGAACATTTTTCCGACTTACTCCTTCTGAATCTATTTTTGTTCATTCTAACTTTTTACAATGGATTGAGTTCATTCTTCTAAAATCCATCTGTGCTAATTCTTATTTTTATTGTTGATAAATTTCCACGACTGACCTCCGACCTACGGTGTCACACATTCTGAAAATTATTTTGAAAATATATCAAATAAACAAAATGAAATCTTTGTACGAAGCTTTTGATGAACACCTGCTAAAGTTTCATGTATTATAAGTAATATCCATATTTTGTTGACCCTGGTGCGTATTTCTTTTTAAAAATTTTCTTAAGTACCCAGAGACAAAAAATTGATGACAATGAATGAAAAAAATTGTTGATTATCTCTTTCCTTCATGAATTACAAATCTAGTTAGTCCATAAAGATTTTTTGTTTGAAAATCATCATTTTGTAGGAAATGTTTCCTTAGTCATTTGTTCAAAGTAACGATGACCATGAAACTTTCGAAAAAATCACACCCATTGATAAACATTACTTTATTCATAAAGAACAGTATAATCTGTTTATACAATTTATAGCAGTAAAAAGAAAACAAATCATAAAACACCTAATTCAAAAATAAGTATCTTCTTTTTTTATAGAAACGGAATTATTTAGTTTTGAAATTTAAACTTACATTCACAAGAAAAAATATCTGTTGTAAAGTTTAATGGATCTTATACAATCGAATTGAAAAAAAAATCAATAAAAAGTCTTTGAAAAATAGTCGGTAATTATTTAGTAGGGTCTCTAATAAAAGAATATTAGCAAACATGGTCATGTTTTATTATTGCTGAAGACAATATTTTTGGTGCTGAGGATAGAAAACAATTCTTAGCCATTAACTAAGCAAATAGAATGATACAGATTTAACGTTCATGGAAACTGAAGTCTACATAGAACTTGTTAGCTAAGTAATAAGTAACATAATATAACAAGCAAGATGAAGGCCGCCGGGGGTAAAGAAATCGTGTGTATGTGTATGTAGTTAGTCTTTGTTTAATATTGATTTAAATCTATCTACTAAGCTTTTCTTTCATTTGGAGTAATGAGTCATCACCAGTCTGGTATATTAGCATTATTTTGAAGACTCCTTTTCTGCAATCATAAAGGTGTATTGATATATAAAGTTTTCTATTTTTGATAAGTTAATGTTGCTTTTCTATAAAGAGACTCTATTGTTCAGTGCTTGAGTACAACCAATGTATATTTTGTTTCAGTTTGAGTATTTCATTTTTTAAATTGCAGCTTAACTTTCTATTTTTTTTATGAATCTTATATTCGGGTTTTTAAAGGTTTAGGATTTTCCACACCTTTAATTTTTGCGTTTTGAGATACCAGGTATCGTATCCTCCCCAAATTTATATGAAGTTAATGTTTTAAATTTTGGGGTTATTTGCTTTTAATGATTTTTGTTGTGTCTAGTATGTTTTTAGATCTATCATGGTTTTTAAGCTGATTTATGTTCTTTGAAATTTCTATGAATGACTCTGGGTTGAATATCACCGCTACAGGTTGTCTGATCATAAACCAGATTAATGTAGAACTATAACAGCTAAATGCCTGTACTGCAAAAAGATCCGTCATTATGTACGAGTAATTCAAAAGAAGAATCCAACAGAGGGAAAGGAAAACAAAAGAGCAAATTTGAAAGAAAATCAAAATCAGAAAGGTTTATTACGGTAGTAAGTCAGGAGCCAAAGACAGACTTAGATGATTTCATTTATGCAATAGATCTTAAAGGTAAAGAAACAATATGATAAATGATCAGAGAATGAAAATAGTGATCGATGCGGGAAGGAACAGAAACTTCATAGGAAACAGTTTTTACAATAGATTTTTTGAAGGAAACTCTCAGCTGAAACCAAAAACTAAATGATTTATGCATATTAACTGAGAACACCTTTACTAAGTATTGAATTTATTGAACCAGAAAGGCAGGACTGTGATGTAAAAGATGATATCTATGCTATCAAAGATGAAGTAGAAGCACTATTAAGATGGATGATTGGCTTCAATCAGAAAATTCTGAGTAGAAGGTGAACTGTCAATACAGTAAAAAATTCTACAAAAAGATTTTTGAATCTCATAGAAGAATATGAAGAACTTTTAAGAGGACTAGGAAAAGTTTAGGGCTATACATAAAAAGTAACAGTAGATACATCAGTATCACCCGCAGCACAGAAATTCAGACAAATTTTATATAATCTGCGGGGAGCAATGAACTAGAAATTAGACAAGATCATTGAACAAGATGTGATAGAGTAAGTTCATAAATAATCTGAGTACAAAATCTATTGCTTGTTCCAAAGAAATTTACTCTAAAATGAGGTTACATGTGAGATCTCTGCGAATGCACCCTGTACTAACTCGTAATAGTTTTTATCATTTATTGCCATCATTTTTATATTCATTCAACTCGAGAACCAACCCGGAATTTCGACCAAAACCCATTGTTTAATCCACTGGAGTAGATTGTTCTATTTCCGTTAACCATAACTAGGTAAAGAGTTAAGCCATTGTAAGTATTCCTAGTTATTTTTACCGGTAGTCCGAACTGAACCGCCAGATGATTTCACTAAGAAGTTCATTAACCAAACCTCTATATCCATTATGCAACGTGTCTTGCAGGACAATTTTGAGCGAATTTTAGGGACTTATGAACTTAATGTTTTCATCAACACCATGA
Source organism: Sepioteuthis lessoniana (assembly GCA_963585895.1). Classification (NCBI taxonomy): domain Eukaryota; kingdom Metazoa; phylum Mollusca; class Cephalopoda; order Myopsida; family Loliginidae; genus Sepioteuthis; species Sepioteuthis lessoniana. The sequence continues at coordinate 324,092 of OY757907.1, read as the reverse complement.
ATTACTACTTATTACTATTATATACGATTTTTTTACCTTAGCTCAAATTGATTTTTTTCAATGTAAACTAAGGTAAAAAAAATCGGACGTGGATTTTTGATGAAGTTCGTCCCAAATTATGTAAACCTATCAGAACTTCTAAGAAAGCTGACTAAGAAAGGCCAAGAATGATAATGTACAAGTGAGACAGCAAATATATTCAATGGGGAAGAACACTTGTACACCAACCATGTCTAGCATATCTTAATTTGGATTCAACTGATGACATTGATTGCATTTGCCAGTTCAAATGGATTTGGAGTGAGCTTACTTTAAAAACTATCAGATGGGCAAGAAAAACTTATTGCTTATGCTAGCTGTTCATTAAGTGCCACAGCGTAATGTAATTCTCAAATAGAACAGGAAGTTTAAGGATGCTTTGGCCAGTAGAACACTTTCGGACATTTTTATGGAGTAGTAAGTTAACATTACAGACAGAAAATAAATCATTCATTTTCAAGGTTAAACCATAAAAAGCAACAATGTTACTATCAGGAACTGTGAGACTTTAGATGAGACTGCACCCTTTTGAGAACTTGACTGAGCGTATCGTAGGAAAATGCAATGTAACAGATTCTACTTCAAGGTAACTTTTATCTATAACAGGAGACAATGAATATATTGATACATTCATGAAAGAGTATGTTTTATCATCACAAAATATGAAGATATTCACCATGACTCTTGGGGATACCAGTTAAAACGCAAAACGATGAATTACAGAAACAGTTAATGTCAATTGTAGAAACAGTACAGTAGCCTATACTGCTTACTGAGGGAATAAAATTTTAGATAAAATGCTCAATTACATTTTAAACATACAATGAATTTGTCTTGAAATCACTTAAGGAATGTTTCCAAAATGTAATTAAAACAAGTCATGAAAATTTCACATAAAACACAGTAAAAGTATGAAAAAAATTCTTGATGAATAAATTCTACTGGCTAAACAAACGTTGATATTGAAAGAATGATCAGAAATTGTCGTGCTTGCATGCGGAATCAACTGCTACATGAAGATCAACCACTATTTGATTTTCCTCCCAAGCTGTGTACAAAGTTCGGTGTTGATATAGTTTATTCAATATATAATCAATACATACTAGTTAATAGATTACTTCGCATCTTACCCAGAAGCAAAAGTGTTATATAACATATCATCACAAACAATAATTGTAGAGTTGATACAAATCTTTACACGTTTTGGATATACTTTAGCATATTTAAAGATAATGGTAGACAATCCATTCATAACCTCTTTGAATCTTTTTTGAAGACCCGTGGAATTTCCATTGTTACATTGAAGACAGCCCTCAAGAGGAAAGAATTGCCAAGAATTTTTATGGCATATCTCACAACGAGGCACAGAAGATCAAGCGAAACGCCATATCCCTGAACCTAGAACACAACGCTCAAAGATGAGAACATCTGAGATGGTACAACGGCCACAGCATTCATCTGCTGAAGAGACACCTCAAAAGACTGACACTACATCATAGCCAAATCACCAGGTCAAATAACCTCTTGATCTGAGAGGGTAATTAAGAAACATGTCCATTTTAGTGATATAGTTATGTTTAATTTAAAGACAATAGATTTAATAAGAGATGTTTTTAAATCAGCAAAGAGAGGAAAATGCTGTATAGTTAAGATAATGTAGTGCTTCAGGGAGTAGGGGTACAATCGACAAAGAGTCGCAGGAGATGAATATGCGTCACGAACGAGTTCATTACTGAAAATATTTATAAAAATATTTTGACCGGTCAGGAGATGAACATATAAACTTTTTAATTAAAAGGTACTGACATATGTCGCTTGAACAAATAAATTTTGTCATTTTTGGATATCTTCCTTGTGTATAAAAATTGATGAAATTTTCACCAAAGTTAGCACGATCTAGAAACGCTGACAAATGTTTCATACAGAAGCATTTTTTCTGTATATTTTAGAAGAAAACTTTTTCAAATTCAATGTCAAATATAAGCTAAATTATTCATTTTTATCAAATTGTATAACTTATGAAGGCTTATTTACTTTTGTAAGATTTTTAATTGCAGACTTTCTTGATAGCCATATAGAACATTGATACAGTATAAACATAGCGTCTTGAAAAAATTCAACTAAATTTTAAACCCAAATAATTACGTCTTTATACAGTGAAGAAAATTATATAAGATTTTTCTTCAATTGTTTTTTAGTTATATTATTCTTATGAAAATTGATTAAGTAGTTTTACGGGATTAAATTATTTTTTTGTTCTTGAGTTAATTTTCAACTAGTTGCGAGATTCCAGCTTTTAAAAGTGAATCTTTATTTTCTTTACTGTACGTCTGTTTCTTTTGAAAAAAACAACAAAATATGATTTGCATAAATCACTTTTTAGAGCGTCGAAAAGTATTTTACAAAAGGTAAATTGCAGTCAGTAGCAAAAAAATGTTTCAAAAGAAATTATATCCTATTCAATATTCATATTTTTCATTTTTACGTTTTAAAATCTTTTAAAAGAGCAAATTCAATGAATATTTACATTTGGTAAATTGTACGTAATTTTATTTCTTTAAACATTTTAAAGTTTCCAATCGTGCTTTTAATAGATATTATTCTTATAAAAATAATGACCTCAACCAAAAGTTTATCAGACATAGAATTACGTCGAAAGCGTTTAACAGTTATCTCTACTATATAAGAAATTCACGTTGTAAAATAAAACAGAACTCAGAACAACTGTAAATGTACTAAGCTTTATTCAACAAAACAGAATATAGCTAAGCTATTTGTCACGTGCCCCAACAAACGAGCGAGTATGACACAAGGCCATTTTTAAGGTGGGTCCGAGCGAAGGGCCGTAGCTCAGATACACCCAGCGGCTCTAAAAATGCCTCGGGCCCCTTTGGCATTCCCCTAAATAGTGGCACCTCAGGTGCCAGGTAATAAACCTAACCCCTCCAAGGAGGGTTAAAGCCTGGCGTCCCCCACTGAGGCTCGAGGATGCCGGTCAAGGCACTCCTCGACCGACTGCCAACCAATCCAGAACACACCCGACCAGATCTGTGTAAAAACATTATAGCTACAAAAATAATAGAACAAGAAGTCAGTTAAATAAATAAAAAATTGAGCTAGTCCATTCTTGCCCAGGGAGTGTGTAGGATACTACAATAGTTCAGCCGAATTTGACACATTCATTTTCCTGAGACTGGAAACGAATTGGTTGTTAAATTTGGCAGTTATAAAAATCCTATTTCAGCATTTGGTAGAATTTTATGTTTTGTGATATTGTTTTTGTTGACAAGTCACCAAAATGAAAACTAGTATGAATTAATTGTAGCTTTCAAACATAAACTCTCTAACTCGATCGAACTCTTGTAGGGCTGTGGAGTAGTCTCTATTACTCCGTCACTTCAAGTAAATGTTATTCTATAACTGGTTCTTGAGGAGAAAAGACATAATAAGTTGCTCTCTTCATATGAACAAATTCATTCGTTACCTGTCTGTTTCCCCGACCCCTGACCAGGCTTCCTGACATTTACGATGGCTGCTTAGGCGAGATCATGTCGTGTGGGTAAGTGTCGTCATTATGTCTCCTGTCTTTTGCTCAGGAAGCAATTAACAACCAAATACTCCACTTGCCTCTGTTGTTGCGCTCACGCACTGTGCACAGCTTGAAATTTATTCTTTTTTCAATGCTTCACCCTAAATAATTAATTCTTGGCTTTATCTTGAGTTTTTAATGTTCACCATTAGGAAAAACTCGAACGGCATAAAGATGTTGACGATTTTTAATTGAACCAAGGAAAATTGTGATCAACTTGGTGATACTATTTCGTTTCTTTCTTCTCATTTTCTCCTCTCGACTGGTGGTTGCTATCAAAATGTCTCATTGCGTGAAAATATAAACCGGATGAAAATTGCTCAATATAATAAAAAGAAGAATCCATTAGAAAATTTACAAAAAATTTGTTACAAAGACATTGACGTGTTCTTAAGAGTTAACCTGAAATTCTTGATGAATATTTACTTATGCATATTGGAATCAGAAAAAAGTTAAGTGCATTTATCTATATGATATTGAGAGAGCGAATCAATTATATTTCTTTAGGGGAAAATATCTGCGAAGCCAATGGGAATAAAAATATTTCATTGTATATATATATATATATATATATATATATATATATATATATATATATATATATATATGTATATATATATTCATATGTGTGTGTGTGATTAAAGGTAATGATGAAAATATATAAAAAGCAATTTTTATAATTCTTTTTTGAAGAAGAATTCATATAGACATTTTTAAAATAAAAAAATGCTTTTAGGGACGAAAAATGGTATACCTCAAAAAATGAATTTTATTTGAAATCAAACATTAGAAAATTAATTAATCATAAAAACATTTATAATTATCTTATCTTTTTCATGATTATATGAAATATAAAGCCAAAATGTATAATTAACAAAAAAAAAAAAAGTCGTGAGTCGGATGAAATTTCAATGAGATGATTTTGGTCGGAAATCTAAATAAATTTTTATCGACATTAATCTCATTCTACTCTCGAGAACGACATCTACACGGACGCCCAAATATTCCTGGAGGAAAGCTAGATGCTTAATTCTAGACAGACATCAGGAGAAATTAGACTTATAATAAGTCTTGTAAGATAAGTTATGTTACCTCTTAGCAGAAATAAGAACTCAATACTTGGAATATTTCCGACGCTTTTACACGCATAGCAAGAGAAAAACGTTTGTATACACATTATATACTTTCAATATAAAATTTCGTGGCATTTCATTATGAGATAAGTGACTTTTGATGCATATATACGAACTTTAATCGAGTGAGTTTAGCATATTGCAAAAAGTTGCTTGAAAGAAGGGAGGGGCTGAATTCTCGTCAGGAGAAGGTGAAAGAAGGAGACATTGCACTCAGAACGGTAATCAGTTATGATAGGTCATCAACTTTCCGCTCAAGTGGTATATTGAACCGCAAGCAAATGCTGGTGTTGTTCCTCTCTGATGCAGTCTCGACTGTGCCGTGAAAAGAGTTGAAGTGGTTCTCATAACGTTTCATATGGCCACTTCATCTTGACTTTTGACTGTCAAGCTCAAACATTAATCGATATATTTTCACTGTAAAGATGTCATTTTGATAAGGAGAGATAACCGTGGATCATCTATCAAGTGAAAGAATCAGGGGACATCGACGGAAAAGCACTGCCTTTTTCCTAACAAATACTACTTTTTTTATTGTCTTTTTTTTAATCTTCAGGACTTCTAGAATTCATCGTCTTTGGCGTGCACTAAACAATTCTCTGATTTTGTACTAAATAAATGAACTTTCATATCTGACGACAGTTGCATTAATTGAACGTGACAAAAGAAAAAAAGTCAAAAAAGAAAAGTTATGGTAAAATATAGAAGTAATTTATGTTTGAAATGGAAAGGGGTTCTTTCCTCGTAAGGTTTCATTATTAGAATCAAATTATATCTACATTCCGAGCCAATTTTCTTCCTTGTCAAAAAATGATCCTTTTCATCGGCCTTAGACTTTTTTGAACTGAGTTTTCCTTTCAATTAAGAACGAAATATTACGCTTCTAAATCGGTTTTAAGTGTTTGATTTATCCAAATATCCACATATTTCTATCACACACACACACACACACACACACACACACACACATATATATATATATATATATACCTTTAAGGAAAACAAAATCCGGTCACATTAGGATTATAAATTTATTTCCATCCTGCTATGGGTATTGATATGAATCAATAACACCAAATTTAACTGGACTTTTTCAGATCAAAAGGATATAATTAATACCGCCAGAATAGACACAGGAGGGAAAAGTGGGAAGGGGTTGAAGAGGTGGGGGAAGGATTTCCTCCCCATTTCGCCCACTTCCGGTTTTTCTTTTGTTACCGGTCGGAATCAAAATAAAGTAACTAGACGTAGGTTCTAATTCACTTTCTACAGTAAATTAATTCATATTTTAACGTACATTTTAACGTAATTCTTCAGATTTAACAATAATTTAAAGAATTACAACAATTCTTATTAACCATAAGCAAAGATTACAGTAATACTTACCTTAAATTCAAAATTTATTCTCGTGCCCATTCATTCAGTTACCTTTTCACTGAAACGTACATACGTCCACCTCACATGGTGGATTCCTATTTTATTTTATTCATTTCACCTCCAATCTTAATTCAAACCTATTTATATAGTTAATTAAACTTTATATACGATATTTGTCTATAGTGTACGGCCATCTACTTCCCATCAGAAAAGCTATCAAAGTTAGATGAACTGGACATGCAGGACACTGCTGGAGAAGCATGGACGAGCTCATAAGTGATGTTCTCCAATGGACCCCTGCACATGGCCGAGCTAAAGTAGGGTGACTAGCGCGAACCGACATACAGCAGCTCTATGAGGATACGGGATATAGCCCCGAGGACCTGCCAGAAGCGATGAACGATAGGGAGGAGTGGTGAGAGAGGATCAAGGATATCCGTGCTGGTGGCACGACATGATGATGATGATGATGATGATATCTTGCTATTAAATCACATCTCTGATTTAATAATTTTTCTGGGTCTCTCTCTCTCTATATATATATATATACAAAATGACATTGTGTTTGGTATTTTATTTTCTGATCAGCCGTATAACCGATAATCTAACACTCCGTTGAAGAAAATTGAAATAATCTTTCTTGATACTTTTAAAACTAAGGATCAATTGTGATCGAAGACAATTTTATATAAACACGCACGGTTACAGTGTCACTAATCTATTATATTAGTAAGTCATTCAGCAAAATAGATTGTTACAAAAGTTAATATAATCATCATAGAGAAGTGGGAAACTCACTTTTAAGATCGAATCTGAACAAAAATTTGTAAAAAATTTGGATTGGCATATGACGGGAAGCAGATTTTGGGAAATTCAAACTAGTCTTTTTTTAAACCGAGGGTTCATCGAAATTGGTCGGTGTTGCTAAATATTATAACTACTGTCATAAATCAAGAAAAACTTGGTGCCTATCCCTTTTTTAAAAAAAGAACTTCTTTGGAAACGGATATATTGATGTATGAAAAATTTTCAGAATATTCTTGTTTAAATTAAAGACCAGACGAACAGATTCTTAGAAGCCGGAATTCCCATATAAGCCGAAAAAACTAACCTCTGCATTGTTTGGATGAATTATCAAATGGATTTCCTTTTATTAATCCAAAGATCCGTGTTTGATTCTATTCCAATATAGGCATATAAGATCCGTTTCCAAGATTATACCAATTTTAAGTAATCTTAATCAGTATTGCAACTTAACGATAACGAAACTAATTAAAGTATCGCTGTATCATTTGTTTTCTATAGAAATTACCTTCAGAATAGTAATGTAAGAGGAATTCAAATTCAGAGTTTGAGAAGAAGAAGAAGAAGAAGAAGAAGAAGAAGAAGAAGAAGAAGAAGAAGAAGAAGAAGAAGAAGAAGAAGAATTATTTTTCAGGGTTTTATAATAATAATAATAATAATAATAATAATAATAATAATAATGAAAATGTTTAAACGAGAAAATGAAAATAATTGCTATATTCACAAGCAAAACGCAAACCACAATTTGAATGCTAAACTTAACAAGAAACAGATTACAATAACCCTTAAGTTCGTAATGAAAGAAAACGTTTTGGAGAGTATTTGTGAAAGGTTAAAACAATGAAGTAGCAAAAACCAGAAATCATTATTACGATAGCCGACAATTTAGTCCTGGAAGAAGACAAATTATATAATTGGGAAAATGGTTACGTACACCTACGGTTACATAGATGCATACAAATGCAAAGCTCAGTTAGTATTAATAGTCTTAGTCTCAAATATTTTGCCTATGTCTGACAGTGGTCGGTGTACGAACCTAGGGATCAACTGCTTATTTTCAAGGTAGATGAGTCTACCTTACTTGGAAGATTGGTTCAAGTCAATCTTTCAGCCTAATTTTGCGTATTTTTTTCATAAAAAGACATCACCTTTATTCTCCCCTCTCCAAATAGAATTGCTGAGTATGTGATAATCCATCCACAAAAATTCAAAATATATTGAGGCGTTTACTTGCAAATTCATATGTACTCACTGGTCTAATGTTCGCATTCTCTGCTTCTTTCTCGTATTATGAAATTATATATGAAATTATGTTGTTCTGTACCTTAGTATTATAGTCTATTTAGCTGTTTTACTTTTTTGAATGATTGTAACTGACGCAAAAATCGAGATCTTTAGCTTTAGTTTCTAAGTCGATGAGACCCGCTGCCTTTAGGGCACCTCGGGTGGTGTAATGGTTAGTAAGCTATCTTAACAAACCTTCACGAGTGAGTTCGATTCTCAATGAGCGCTCCATTCATACAGTCTTTTGCCACATCTTAGCAAAAGGCTTTGTAAATTACGCGACCCATTATCACAAAACACCAATTCTGAGTGCAGCGTTAAGCGATCTTGTTCAATAGAAACAATTGTAGGTTCTTTCCGCACCGAAAGAAAGCAAAATAGTTTTTATTACAATTTGAGGTGTAAGGAAAAAGTCCTTTTTGCATGCTCACTCGATTGAAGGAAATATTTTCTTTTAGACACGAACAAGTGAAAACAAATTGATCATTTATTTCATACATCCTATCAGGAATATATATTCAATATTAGGAACTAAAATGAAAGAAAAACCTTAAAAGGCTTCAAACTAAAATGTGGATGTCACAGGTAAAGGACTGGTTTTTCCTTCGTCGATCTGATAATTTATATGACACCAGTAAATCTTAGTTGAAGAAAACGTTTTAGGGAGTATTTGTGAAAGGTTGAAAAAACAAATCGGCAAACGCTAGAAATTATTACCATGCCCATCAATGTAGTCCAAGAAGAAAACAAAGGAAACTATTGATAGGACACTCTTAAACTCTTTTTGATTGTGAGCTGATAAAAGATTATAATATAAAAGTTCCGCCCTTGTGAAAAATGCAATTGGGAAGTGAGTTTATATTTTATAAATCGCTATCAATGAACGCTCTTTTGTTGATCTCATCTGCGTATTATCAAATTCAGGCAAAGGTGAAACAAAGAAAAAGAAAAAAAACGAACATAACTCAAAGCTGCGAAAGATTTTTTTTTTTACTTTTGGACAAGAAACGATTTTTCATTCAAAGTGGCCTAGTGGGTGAAGTGATTTGTCGTCGGTGCCAGTGACAAAGGATAAAAGCCAACAGTTCGGATGCTGATTTTTAAAGCGGGCTAAACTTTTTGTTTACAACACAATATCTATTTTCCATTTTCTACCATTCAAATAGGGAAGGAAGTTAAATTAAATCGGTATCAAGCATAAAATATTAATAAAAATAAAAGAAAATTCATCATTTTAGGGTTTGAGAAAAATATTTACATTATATTTTTGGAACGAGTAGCCGCAGGCATAGGCCTCTATGTCAATGCACACAAAACGGAATATATGTGCTATAATCAAACTGGGGACATCTCCACTCTAGACGGAACCCCTCTTAAACTAGTAGACAAATTCACTTACCTAGGAAGCATCAACCGAAAAGGACATCGACACGAGGTTAACGAAAGCATGGACAGCTATCAATAGGCTATCGATTATATGGAAATCAGACCTAACCGATAAAATGAAACGCAGTTTCTTCCAGGCAGCGGTCGCATCGATACTGCTATATGGATGCACTACATGGACTCTAACAAAACGGCTGGAGAAGAAGCTAGACGGCAATTAGACAAGAATACTGTGAGCAATCTTGAACAAGTCCTGGCGGCAACACCCCACAAGACACCAACTGTACGGCCACCTGCCTCCTACCATGAAAACTATTTAAGTTAGACGAACCAGACATGCAGGACACTGCTGGAGAAGCAGGGACGAACTCATAAGAGATGTACTCTTATGGACCCCCACACAAGGCCGTGCAAAAGCAGGACGACCAGCACGAACATACATTCAGCAACTATGTGAGGATACAGGATGTTGTCCAGAAGACCTGCCTGAGGCGATGAACGATAGGGAAAAGTGGCGAGAGAGAGTCAGGGATATCCGTTCTACCAGCACGACATGATAATGAGGATATATATATATATATATATATATATATATATATATATATATATAGCACGATAAACATTAGCCTTTAGAGCAGAAAGAGTCATAACTCTGTCGTTCTTAGTGATTCTGATGTCGCCATTCTTCTGCAATGGGAGAATGTAAACTTTTGTTCATTTCACCGTGCCAGAACAAATATATATATACATATATATGTATATATATGGTCATCCACATACAGACTGTTTCGTTGTATCACAACTCTCCAGCGTGCCTTGACACGCAGGATTCTTGAAGCTGGGATAGCAACCCGACTAACTCATACGCCAACCGAAGATTCTACCACACAGCAACGAGGAAACTAGCGTAAGCGAACGAATTTTAAACGCTTATGTATCACTTTTTGTTTTGTTTACATATATCCGCTTAACGGCTACCGAGAGCTCATGGATGATAAATCCGAAGGTTTATAAAAACAAAATAAAAATAAATATTCATATGATGTATTCAATACATGCCACATTTCGGTCTATCCGTCCATCACCAGGTCAGTAGTTTATTGTTTACTATTTCATCAGCGAAAAATAATATCAGTTCTATAAATTAGTTTTATTCATTATACATTAATTCAATAATTCTATTTGTAGATTCATTGCTTTTACTATTTTGTTCTGCTACTCAACTGCATTGAACCTGAAATTGAGAAAATTCTTGGGAAAAACCAAAATGGCTTTTGTAGAAATCGATCCACAACATCTGACAATCCATCGAATTTTAGCTGTTCTTGATAAAAACCTCGAAGCTACTCTCTTATTTGTAGATTTCTCTAAAGCATTTGACTCCATACACGGAGAGAAGATGGAGCAAATACTTCTAGCGTACGGTCTACCGAGCTTTTTGCTTCGATGTGGCACAAGGCCAACTGAATGGGGCGCCCAATGAGACTCAAACTCACTCGTGAAAGTTTGCTTGTTTAGCTTGCTAACCATTACACCACCCAAGGTGCCCCATACCCAGGGAGACCGTAGCAGACATAACGATGCTCTATAAAAACACGAAAGTAAAAGTATGCTTACCGGATGGAGATACAGACTACTTCAATATTGTGGCAGGTGTGCTGCAAGGGGATACATTAGTACCATACCTGTTCATAGTCTGCCTAGACTACGTACTTCGGACATCAATAGATTTAATAAAAGAAAATGACTTTACGCTGGAAAAGGCAAAAAGCAGACAATACCTCGCACAAACTATAACGGATGCAGACAATGCTGATGACATGGCGCTTCTGGCAAATACACTCACCCAGGCCGAATCCCTCTTGCATAGTCTGGAGCGAGCAGCAGGCGGCATAGGCCTCCATGTGAACGTAGACTATACGGAGTACATATGCTTTAATCAAAGTGGCGATTTCTCCCCATTAAGTTGTGGCTCTCTGAAACTAGTGGACAAGTTCACTTACTTCAATATGCGTCTACCGAAAGCAAGGGCAGCTATGAATAAGATATCGATCATATGGAAGTCAGACCTATCTGATAAAATAAAACACATTTTTTCCAAGCAGTGGTCGTATCTATACTACTGTATGGATGCACCACACAGACGCCGACTAAGCGTACAGAGAAAAATCCCGACGGCAATTCCACAAGGATGCTAAGAGCTATATCAAATAAATCCTGGCAGCAACATCTCACAAAACAGCTGATGAACTGCCAACTACTACCCATCTTGAAGACAATCCAATTAGATGAACGAGACATGCGGATGAGAAAGGAAGAACTCATAAGTGGCGTTTTCCCATGGAACCCTTCACACGGATGTGCAAGGGTAAGGCGGCCTGCCAGAACCTATCTACAACAGTTCTGTACGGACACAGGATGTAGCCTGGAAGACCTACCGGAAGCGATGGATGATAGAGACAGATGGCGAAAGAGAGTCAGGGAAATCCGTGCGAGCAACATGACAGGGTGATGATGATGATTATGATTGTGTTATAGATTTATAGAATGATTATTGATTAGAGACGTTATTTTAAAAATGTTCGAAAACGAAAAAGGGTCATCATTTAAGACCAAATAGAAATGCTATAACGTTGAACAACGTAAGGAATTCTTTTTTATTTTTCATCTTCATTTTTCATTCGAAATATATTTTCGGATGAAATAATAAATAATAATTGCAACTCTGAAGATGGTTGAATAAACTGATACGTGGCGTATATAAAATGCATCATATGACCATTTTGTTTTACAAAACTCTTAAGAAACAACATAAAAATGTCGATATAAAGGTACAATATACGCAATTCCTATCCTCTAGGCATAAAATAATCCCACACGAGTTGATATGCCATTAAAATCCATCAATCATTCCGAGAGAAAAACATTAGTTCAAAAGTATAAACATATTCCGCAATAGTTCAACCCAACACAACATAATTTCGGACGAAGTTGTGGTTTCCAAGTTTTTAAAGAATTCATCAAAACTTAAACGATTTTTCTCAACTTTTTTGTTTCAAACAAAACAAAACATCGAAAATGGTAGTGTTCATATGTTCTATTCATAGTCGGCCATTTCATCATCTCTAAATGTCATCAAAATGTAACTTTTGGCAAAAATTTACATAAAAAAGATATATATATATATACATTTCCTGTTTTTATGGAAGGACCTTTGGTTGAGAGCAATTCATTCATAACACATTGTTCATTTTTTTCAACCTTTAGCATCGTGTTATATCGAGAGTGAGGATATCTATAGTGACGAAACAGACGCACAAATAAGATTTACCTTCGGAATGATTTCAATCTTTCGCATTGAATGAGTAAAAGACACTCAAAAATCTATTCTATGTTAAAAGAATAAAACCACAGAGAGAGAGAGAGAGAGAGAGAGAGAGAGAGAGAGAGAGAGAGCAGAAAACAAAATCGATAGATTTGGTCATTTGTGTCGGAGCAGTAAATGAGTTTGTGCGTGGTGGAAATATAAATTCTTCAGATAAAAGATTCAAATTGACAATCTGTAAAGTCATAAATTCCAGTCGTGGAAAATGTTTCGACTATAATAGAGCTAACATGAAAACATCGTTTCAGAAGAATCAATGAGAAGAGAAATATGTCAGAGGCGTACATGTAAATGCTTGTATGATACACCAAAGGTTATCAACACTTCCGTCCATCGATCCATCACTGCCAGCACTGTATGATGCAGCAACGAGATATCATTGCGCTCTGACAGCAAGACATATCACAGTCCACTTCATCGAGATTACGGGTCACCCAATACACGGAATGAACGTTTCATTATGCTTTTAATAAAATGATAGATGTCTACAAAAGAACGCATTGGCCTGCTCTCTTTACAACATGGAAGATTCGTCCTCTTTCGATGATATATTAATAAATGTAGGTAGCGTAGAACGCCATTTGCTCGGCGTTTGCTGATGTGATAAAGAATTATTGGAGGATAAATCAGGTGTCCAAAAACTCTTTAGGGGAAAGAATATTGGCAGGATAAATAGATTTAAGATCTTTGCTTTTTGTGCTCTACAATACCGAAATCGTTGAATATTTCGCTATCGTTTAATGTTTGCTTGACACTAATTTCTTTGATTTTCCAGTCATTCCTCGAAGAAGAAAATGACGTCATTTGTTATTATCAATTCACTTAATTTCCAAATTGTGTAAATAACTTATAAATGTCAGTTCTTTTCATTCAAGTCTTGAAACAAAAATCATGTACTCTATTGCAGTGAAAAAAAAGCAAAATTAATTTCTTATCTATATATGCCGACTGCAACCCCTGTAGAAATGTATCTCCCCCACCTCCGAAAAATGGATCCTGAGTATAACGCTGAACAGTAATCGATGATGAGGCTCAAATTCTGGAGGTTTGAGGAATATAAGGCTATTCCTTCGTTCTATCAGTGGATCAAATAGAACTGTTAGAAATAATGAAGGGTTCACCTGTTTAAAACGATTGTAAAGATGCATTTTTGTACTGTATATGATTAAAGAGTCTTATTGATAAACTGACTTCAGCATAAAATAACTCAATAAAAATTGACATATCGTAAAACCGACCAACTATTTTACCAAAAATGAAATCAGATTGTTATGAAGAATGAAGAAAGAAGAGAAATAAAACAAGAAAAATTATACTTTCAATATTTCTTATTTTCTATATGCTTTCATTAAAATTTTTCTATTAAGACTATCGATGAAAACAGACACCATATACGAAGAGAAAATTTTCGATTCATAACGTGATATCAATATTTATGTATAATAACGAAGTCTTTCAATTAAAGCTAAATATTAAATGCATTTACGTTAATTACGTGATAAATAGTTTCGTCTTTGTCACCACCTAAGCAACACTTGCTATTCTTTTGCGTATTATCGATTTTCAATATAATGGTTCCTTTTGGCGTTGTTTTGAGCTGCTATTAGAAGAGATTCAGTTTCTCATTTAAGGTTTCTCTTTTGTTGCAATGTCCGTACCTTCTCGCATGCAATCTCGTCTATTTGTCACTTGGGATTTGCTAGTTTTTGTTACGGTCTCGAGTTGTTTTACTGGCTGCTGTAATTAGTCTTGTTTGCTCTTTTTAAATGTCATCCTCGAATCATTGTATTGATTCATATACACACAATGTTCAATGCTGAAGAATCATCTTCTTCCTTCTTTCCTTGACACATATAGTCTATGCCATCTTTCAGATATAAGGCCTTGTGCATCGTCATCAGCTTTCTTGTCCTCTGGTCCTTTTCACTGAGTTCTTCCCTTGCTCCTTTTAAGAATGGTCTCGAGTATCTTACAAAGTGGAATGCCTAGGTGTTTATTCCTTTGATGCGATAGTTTTCTACTGCAAAGCTTAGTTTCCAGGAGTTTTAGGTACTCTTTTCTTATTTTTTCTTTTATTTCCACTTGGTTCATGATGTCCACTTCCAATATTCCCAAGTATTTGTAATTTTCCCTTTCTCCAGGCGTTTTAATTCTTGATCGTTCTATTCCTCCTATTATTCGTCTTTTTCTACTCTTTATTATGAGCATATCACATTTTTCTAACTAATTCTGTTTCTATACACTGGCTACATATTTTCATTGTTAGTATCAGAGACTTCGGTTCTTTTTCCTTATTTACAAACAGGTTGATGCCGTCCATGTACATTAGATGATTAATTATTTCTCTTGATTTTGTAAATTCGAAGCCCCCAGTGCATTTACTAATTATGAAATTGAGTGGCATCATTACTAATTCAAATAGTAATAGCGAAAAAATCTCTTTGGAAGATGCCTCTCTGGATTTTCACCTCGGCTAAAGTTCTTACGCCCGCTGTTAATTCCACTTTCCAATTTTTCATAGCTTCTGTGATAAAGTTTATAACTTAGTCGGATATTTTGTACATTTTTAGACAATCTATTATCCAGGATCACGGGATCATATCGTTGGACTTTTTGGAATCAATCCATGTCATTTCTACATTTTTCCACCTCGCTTTGTTCTCCTTGAGGATGTGCACATCAATGTACAATGAATTACCTCTGGCTTCCTTTCTGTTCTAGAAACATTTCAGGGCATACAATGGAGTAATATAATCTCCTCCTATATCTCTGTCGTTAGAATTTTCCACATAATAGGTAGACACGTTATCAGTCTATAGTTGCTTGGTAGTGTACTCCTTAGTTATCGATTCGGGTATACTTACTTCTTTTTGGCATCTACTCGGTTGAAGAGTCAATCTGTAATGAGTGGACGTAAATTTTTTAAAACTAGAATCCGTGTATACACTCATGGTCAGGCGTATTTCAAATCAGCTCTTTCTTGAGTATTGCCCTGAGTGATTCCATGACTATGTCAGCCTCAGGTCAATCTTCGAATCCTTGCATTTCTTTTTCTTGTTATTTATCCTTTCAAACTTTCAGTTATATTCTTTCTGTTCCTATATTTTACTCCATAATGTTTTTTTGCACTCGTTATTGATTTGTCCGTGTGCATCCTCCATCTACTTGTTATTAAAACGTTTTATAATTTAGGAATGTCCAGTTTTGTTTATATTGCTTGACCCTGTCTCGGTATCTTTTAAGTCTTCCTTCCTTCGTCAATATCTTTTGGTTTATCTCTTCTAGTTGAATTCTTAGACTTGTCTGATGTTTTGTTTTGGTCTTTTCATTCCAATGAATCCTCACATAATTTTCCTTTCTCAGACCCTTCGATTGTTGTTATAGCTTCTTCAACTTTCCTTCTAGTCTAATTTCACATCCAGGTTTTGTATTTCTGTTTGAATTTCTTAAGGTAACACTGATTTTATCACGGACTAGTTTCGCTCCGGCATTAAATTTGCTCGTTTAGTTCAGTGATGTTGCCAACTGGAAGATTTGTTAATAATTTGTTTAACTTTTCAGTTTCTACCTTCACTTTTTTTCTAGTCTTGGTTTCTGAGCAATGGTGATGTAGTATTCTTTTCAGCCATGATTTACTTTAGTAATTCTATATTCATTTTGTTTTCTTGCGTTAGCATTTGTTTTGTGATAATGTGGTCTGTAGTGTTTCGGATATTAGTGTTTTGCTTTTCAGTTCGGTGAAAGAGTTCTTGCTTATCAGCATTTAGTGTTTTTATTTGGGTCGGGGGATTTTGTTCATATTATTCACATGTCCACATATTTCTAGTATCTGTAGATCAGAAAACCAACCTTTCTTTAATATCATTCTCGCTTGGTCAGCAATGTTTTGGCTCGTATTAAATCTTGCAAGATCGAAGTATTTGCCTTTTTCTGTGCTTCCTTTTATTTTCATTCTATTGTCTGCCGAAACAGTAAACTCCATAAGATCCCAAGTTAATTTTCATGTTACTTAAAAATAGGACTGGTCTTCTGACCTGGATTAAGTGATCCGCTTATATCTCATTATGTTCCATTTTCAGTATGCGTCTCTTTCAGATTGTGCATATATCATTTGGCAGTATGGTCAAACATTAATATCTTGCACAATTCACAGTGAATCACCTTTGCCACCCAGTCGTGCCTAGTTTTGTACCCCTTTTGTGATAGTTCGGTTATTATATGATCAACCTTTTCATCTTTGTAGATTTCCTATTTTTTAGGTAGTGGAGTTATATTGTAATTTTAGTTACCATGACCAAAAAATCTGACAAACAATTGCACGTGAAGGAAACATTGGACAGATGTTTTGACCTTATTAGGTCTCATCAGCCGAGTATACTGTGATATCCTCCACTGGAGATCAAACCAGTGACCACAGAGTGCAGAGTCGCAACTTTACCAATGAGCCACTGGTCCACATCGCACAAAAGCGATGCCAAATTAACTAGTCATGGCAATTACGTGGCTAATTAACCTGAATGTGTCTTGTAAGTTACATCTGTACTCTTTACAATGAACACAGTCACCTCCAGGGCCATGTATTCCCAAGAAGATTGGAAATACACGTCCGCGTAATTATTATAACCTTAAGAGCAAGGAAATGTACATATTCTTTTTTTTTTTAATTAGAGGAGTTATAGTGTAAATTGAATTACCATGACCAGAAAGTCCGGCCAACGCTTGCGCGTGACATACGGAAATACTTCACAACTGTTTCGACCTTATTAGGTAGAGTTTCGGCTCTGCATTCTGTGGTCGCTGGTTCGATCTCCAGTTGGGGAGATCATGATATACACTGCTGATGAGATCTAATAAGGCTGAAACAGCCGTCTAGTTTTTCCGTATGTCACGTGCAAGTGTTTGCCGGATTTTATGGTCATGGTAATTCTTTTCATCTTTGTTTCCTCCCCTCCCCTCCAAAAAAAATAAAGACCTACACTTGTCAATCTATTGTGTATTATAAATTTTCGCTTTCACATAATTGGTCCTTATGGTATTGTTTTCAGCTGTCTTTAAAAAAGATTCAGTTTTTCTCATGAAGTATAGAAGTTTCTCTTTTTAGATTTCCTTTTCGTCGCCATGCCACTTCGTCACTTGAAATACCCTTTCTGTTGTTTTCTTCTTATTTCTGTTTTCTAGTCTTTCTTGTTTTTTTTTTTTTTTTTGTGCCAATGCTTTTACTGGCCGTTGTAATTAGTCTTTGTCGTTTCTTGAGAGCTCGTATTGATGCATTAAATACAATTTTCAGTACTAGCGAGCCTTCTTCCTTCTTTTCTTGACCAATGGAGTCTGTCTCTGTCAACTCTCTCCCGTAAAGCCTTGTGTAGAGTCCTAAATTTTCTTTTACTCTGGCCCATTTTTCCGAGTTCCCCCTAGTCCATTGTAAGATTGGTTCTGAATATCTTACAAGGTTCAATGCCCAGTTATTCATCCCTTTGGTGGGATTCCTGTTGTAGAGCTTCGTTTCGAGTTTTCTCGTTCATTTGATGTACACTTTTTAAATTTTTTTCTTTCATCTCCACTTGTTTGATGTTGTCCGCTTGCAATATTCCTTAGTACTTGTAATTTTCCTTCACTCCAAGCGTTCTGATTCTTTCCTAATTTGGAAGTATGATGTTGTAAGGTATTGTGGGTTTATTTATTTTGTTTCGTAGGTTGTTGTAGTTTATCGCTGTTAGTCGTGGGTTTTGGTCTGTGGTCGTTGGTTTTGGGTTTAAGTATCTAACTCGTTTTTTCTTCTTCTTACCTTATTAGCTTGTCTTCTTCCTTGTCTGTGGAAGCCTGCAAGAGAATTTAAGGAAGGAAGGGAAGAGACGAAGATAACTTTTACATTCCAACTTTATTTTAGGGTTTTTAATGACTATTTTGCGACGGGAAAGTCTTCCTGAACCAGTAAAAATATGTCACGTTTCCCAGGCAAGGCGTTAAAGTATATTTGTCATTTTTGATGAGGTGAGTTTAAGGTCGGTGGTTATGTCCAATGGGTGTTTTTCAAGAGAGGCCACTTATACAGGGGACGTAACATGTCCCCCAGTCCGAGTCTGAGTGTGCTACCTGCTTGCAGCCGAGTGAAAGAGGCTCCTTTCAGTATTATGGTGAAGGTTGAAGTGAGAACGAGTTTCTCTTTGGTGCCAGTAAGTATATCTTTCAGGCATACGCTGATTTCGCTTCCTGTCAGAGACTCCTGGGAACCGATACATTTTCTGAATGTACTTCATTTTATTTTCAATATTTTCTTTTTATTAAACTCCAGAGAAGTTCTATTCTCTCCGTGATTTGGTCTCGTGCCTTATTTTATTTAGTTTTTGCTTTTTTCAATCAGACACATATGACAGTTCTCAGATTTTTCTTGCATGCAAACCATAAAAAAGAATCTTCATTTTTTTTAATCTATCGAACATACCGGTTTAAAATAACAAATAATGTTAAACAAGGTTAAATAAAGATCAAGATTATACCCCCCAGGAAAACCAGAATTCCAACCTATTTAAATGTGCTAATCCAAAAGAAGATATTTGTTTTAATAATTTCTCGAAATACTTTAAAATTTATGGCGATTGGCGACGAGAAACTGATGTCTTGAGTGCATCTGAATATCTTTTAATAATAATTCTACATGAGTTGATATGAATCTAAAATAAATATCCCTTTACGTGTGTGTGTGCATTGATGATCAAAATATGAATTTCTTTACAGAATTGTATTTCGTCTTAAAAATTAGAGTCATAGTAAAAAAAAATTAAGAAAAATAAACCCCCGATGGAAGTTTTATGGTTAATCGATCATTCAATCACTTCCACTCTCATATTTTTGGTGTTTGAAACTATTAACCTCAAGCAAATTTGAATCTCGTCTCTCCTCTTGTTTTATAGTTTCAATTTAGAAAACAACCGGTATTAAACACCAAAAGATGTGAATACAACAAAATTTGCAGAAGTTTTTTTAAGACTAAAATACATATCTTTCTCCATTTGTTCGCACATTTATGCAAATCATATAAAAAGATTTTTAGTCATGACTTATAAATTGATATTACCAAGTGAATATTAACTTTTATTTTCTCTATTTGCTGTCAACACAAATTTTTTTTTGTTTTTCATTCTTTAATGTTATGATAAATCATATGCATGTTTGTTTATCAAATTTTTACAATCGTTGCTGATTCAGTTTTATGAAGTTTTTCTTTGTCATAAGTCGGTAAGAATCAGTCTAAAGACTCAAATATCCATTAAAATGCACATTACATGATTGTATTTTAAAAACAGATCATGATTCTGAAATTTGAGATAATTCTTTTTTTTATTATTATTAAATCTTTTATAACATTCACAGGATTGAGTTGCGTTGATCGATTATACTTCTAAAAATACAAGTAAGGTTTATCAACCATATAAAGACACACACACACACACACACACACACACACACACACACACACACACACACACACACACACACACACACATATATATATATATATATATATGGAGAGAGAGAGAGAGAGAGAGAGAGAGAGAGAGAGAGAGAGAGAGAGAGAGATGTCATGAACCAAACTTTCTTTGACAAAAATCAGTTGTTCCATTATTTCCGTGATAAATATGTGTGAAAATTTTGGGAAGAAATCTGAAATATTTACTGAAACTTCTTCTTAAATCTAAAAAAAATTGGATTGAATTGAAAGAATTACTTTCCTTTTTTTTCTGTCTTCATAAACATTTTTGTGTATATATGTTATGTCCATCAGGGTTAGGTCTATGGTTTCTTTGGAACAAAAAAAAAACAAAAAAACAAAACAAAAAAAGAACCAAAGAGGGTTATAGATATTAAACAAATCGACAAGAGATATTTTCTGTCAGCGCATTTTCAACGAAATTTTCATAAGTTTAAAAATTATTTTCACGTTGAAATGTGTTATTTTATGCATATACAGTAAAAAAACTCCACAAACAAATTTTCTGATTCCAGTCTGATAGTTTTACGACTCTGACAAACAGACGTACGCCTGTCGAATATTTTCGCTTGGCTATTTGGTAAGTGTTGGTGACAAAATGAAAGTGATTGCTTGGTAAAAGGTTTACAAAATAATCAAACATTCAAACGATGCAGTAAGTCAAACTAATATCAAGAGAAAAAGAGAATAAGCGAAAACCGATACGAAAAACAAGGAAGAAACAATGAACAAAGAAAAACAAACATCTATTATTGAAATATTTTCATTAATAGACTGTTTTCACTGTTTTCAATACAAATGAGACTATTATCTTTTTCTTATTTTTTCATGTACGTCCAGTGAAAATGTTTCTTTGCTTTTTTTCCGGCTTCTTTCTGACCATATAATTCATCATGAAATGACGAGTGATAAACATGAAAACCTTTTAAAAAGAACCAATGCCCAGCTAACTCACACCAAGAGAACAGCTCAAAATGTCGAATTGTTGTCGTCTGAAGTGGTCATCAGAACTTAATACTTCTTTTTTCAACCAATGTAGTTTTTGCCGGTGTTGCTGTTAGCGGTTTTATTAATTGATGCAAAAAGAAGTATTTCTGAGTGAAAGGAATAAGTAAAATTTCAAGATGAGATACGTGCATTTGAGTTATATATAAAAGAACAGAAAAATAGAGATGTCATAGCATGAAAAATTTTCGATTTGTTTATTATATATATGGATAATATAGATTTTTAAAAAAGTATTGATTTTGAATTTATGCCGATAATTAGGTTTTGGTATATTAAGAACGTCGTTGAATTGCTGCCAGTGTGGCAATTCACTAAATCCCAAATAGACATATATATCTGTAAAATAAATTGAAAGAAAACTCAACGAACCGTCAGTGTGCCATTATAAATTTATTTTGACAAGACGTCAACTTGACTAGCCTCTTCTGAGGATTTTTACAAAGTGTAAAGAGATTCACAAAACGGTGTTCATTTGTAAAAAAAATCCCGTCCAAACACACTCATTTATAACAGGTAAAACATCGATTTGGAACCAGGTTAAAGCTTGTGACTATTCCCATGTTTTGGATTTTAATTTAGGCGGCATATTTCAAATTATCTCTGTTCATTTCTATTTATTATCTACACGTTTCTTAGTATCTCTTCCTATCCAACTTTTTTGAATTAAGGAAGAAACATCTAAGATACTAGAAAATTCGAGATATAACCTGTGGGAAAATTCAGTTGATGTAATAGAAAGGTTTAAACTCATCAAGTGTGAAATAGTACGACGTTCATACAATTTGACATCATGGATTTCTACCCTTCATCTCTAATGACTTGTTACTAAAGCGTTTAAACCGTACTAGGAACTATATAAATATGACAGATGAGGAAATAGATGTTATTTTAACGTGTAGAAAATCTATTCAAACAGATAGGTAGAGAATTTGAATAAAATGTTACACTGATAACTTTGATGTATCCATGGGCTCAGACAACTCCGCACAAATAGCAGAACTAATAGGGAACTATGCATTAGACACGTTAGGTAGAATTATAAATCTCAAATAGGTAGGATTATATTGAGATGACGTTCTCATCTTCATCCCTGACAGTAATGGCCCCAAAACGTCAAAGATACATTAGAAAATAAGGGTCTTTAATTTACTAGGGTTAAAAACTGAAATAACTCCTTACCTGAAACTAGAGGATTTTCTGGACGTAACAATTGATTTTGAGAATAACACATTCAAACCATTTAATAAGAACAACCACATACCTACCTACATCAATATCAACTCCAACTTCCCTAGATCAATAACTAAACTAATTCCAAATGCAGTTAATCTCAGGATAAATAGGCTATCGTCCATCAAAAAAGTATTCGAAGAAAACATGAGATCATATAACGAGTCTCTTGAAAATAACGGATTCCAGCAAAAACTAGAATACATGTACCAAATGGTAAATGTAGCTACTGAACGATACAAAGCAATTGATAGAAACAGCGGAAATATAAATTGTGGTTATAGAATGGGAGATGGAAACAATAATAATGATACAAGCAGAAAAAGTTAGAATAGAAAAAGAAAGGTAATCTGGTTTAAGACACCCCGTTTCTGTAAACTTTCTACGATTAATCTACAAGAGTGCTTCCTCAACTTAGCACTTTCATAGGGACAACCCATTAAGCAAAATTTTTAATCGAAAAACGGTTGAAATTCATCATCATCATCATGACGTGCGGCTAGCACGGATATCCCTGACCCTCTCTCCCCACGTCTCCCTATCATTCATCGCCTTCGGCAGGTCTTCAGGGTTACATCCCGTATCATCACATAGCTGCTGTATGAATGTTCGAGCCGGTCGTCCTGCTTTTGATTGGCCATATGCGGGGGTCCACAGGAGCACATCACTTACGATCTCGTCTTTGCTTCTCCAGCAGTGTCCGGCATGTCTAATTCGTCTAGCTTGTATAGTTTTCGTGATTGTTGGTAGGTGGTCGTATAGTTGGCGCCGTGTGGGGTGTTGCTGCCAGGACCTGTTCAATATTGCTCGCAACATTCTTGTATAATTCCCGTCGAGCTTCTTCTCCAACCGTTTAGTTAGCGTCCAAGTAGTGCATCCATACAGCAGTATCGACACGACCGCAGCCTGTAAGAAACTGCGTTTCATTTTATCGGTAAGGTTTGATCTCCATATGATCGAAAGCCTATCGATAGCTGTCCATGCCTTCGTTAGCCGTGTGTCGATGTCTTTTTCGGTTGATGAGACGCTGCCTCCTAGGTAGGTGAATTTGTCAACCAGTTTTAGGGAGGTTCCGTCTAGTGTGGAGATGTCGCCTTTTTGATTAAAGCTCATAAATTCAGTTTTGTGTGCATTGACATGGAGTCCAATGCCTGCAGCGACTCGTTCCAAACTATGCAGTAGTGTTTCGGCTTGGTTGGGTGTATTGGCCAGTAGCGCTATGTCGTCGGCGTAGTCGGCGTCGGTAATTGTTTTTGCGGGGTACCTTCTGCTTCTTTTCTTTGTCAGCTCAAAGCCGTTTTCCCTCATGTTATCGATCGATGTCCTAAGTACGTAGTCAAGACAGATGATAAAGAGGTATGGGGCAAGCGTGTCCCCTTGTAGTACTCCTGCTACAATGTCGAAGGAATCTGTGTCTCCATCCGGTGAACGAACTTTCACTTTGGTGTTTCTGTAGAGAATCATTATTGCTGCTACGGTTTCTTCTGGTAGGCCGTATGCTAGTAGTATTTGTTCCATCTTCTCTCTGTGAATGGAATCGAAGGCCTTGGTAAAATCGACAAATAGTAATGTCGCCTGTAAGTTTTTTGCCCGAACGCCTTCTAGGATTCTACGAATGGTCAATATTTGTGAGGTCGTGGACCTGTTTCTTCTGAAGCTATTTTGGTTTTTCCTCAGAATTTTGTCAATTTGGGGTACTATGCAGTTTCGTAGTAGGGCATTGTAGATTTTGGCTGCTATGGATGTGAGTGTTATACCTCTATAGTTCTTGGTTAATCCGAGGTCGCCCTTTTTAGGGAAGGGGAGGATGCACCCCTTCGTCCATCTGTCTCTCGGATTTTGGTTATAAACTGCGTTGCAGTGTCGGAGCAATGTTCGGATGGTTAGCTAGTAGATTTTCAAAATGTTGTTTCCACAGTTTAATTCTTTCTTGTTGGTTTGCCGCTTTCAGTTTTGATTTGGCTGTGCTTTTCCTTCCACTCACTTCGTTTATTGTTTGCCAGGCTATCCTAGATTGTCTATCCTCCACCGAGTCTCTAATCTTATCTATCTTATTTTGTATGGATTCCGTTTGTTCTTTTAGATATATGCCTGCTTATTGATATTGTGCCTTCTTTAGTATCCGGGAATTTGCAATTGTTGGGTTCTTCCGGTAGCTTTTGGAGGCAGTTTTCACTAGTGTACGTTTTTCTTTAACTTCTTCCGTTTCCCATGGGGCTCTATATTTCGTTCTAGGTTTTGTTGGAATATACTTCGATGCTGCCTCGAGGTGTGCATAACGAAATTCTCATATTCGTCGTTTAGGGTATTTTTTTCTTCCTTCTCTTGTAGTGTCTCGAATCTGTTTCTTAGTTCTAATACATATTTATCTCTAATATCTCTGTTGTTAAGGAGGGCCCAGTCATAGTGTTTAGTGGTCGCTGTTCGTATGACGTTTTTTCGTAGGCTTAGTCGTATTCTTGCCGTGACTATTCGGTGATCGGATGACACGCCCTCGAAAGAGGAGGATGCCTCGCAATTCATCACGCTATTTTTCCATTTCTTATTCATAAAGACGTAGTTTATCTGCGCTTTTCTGTTGTTCGCGTATGTGTAGGTCCATAATTTTCCCTCTCTTTTTTGATAGTTTGTATTGAGGCAGGTTAATCTATTTTCTATCATGAAATCTGTTAGATGTTGTCCGTTTCTATTTCATGTGTTGTGTAGGCTGTATTTGTTATGTCTGTTTTTCCCGATTTGGGCATTCATATCTCCTCCAATGATTAGCAGGTTGTGTTTCGGAATGCTACGCACTAGAGAGGATAGCTCATCGTAGAAGGTGGCTAGTTTGGTTTCTTCGCTAATATTGGTAGGGCTGTAGCATGAGATGATTGTTGCTCTGGGGTTGCCATTAAACGTGGCTGTCATCATCCTAGGTTGAATTCTCTCAATGCTATTTAGTGTTTTTATCGCTTTAGGTCCTATAAGCATTCCTACCCCTAAAATGAATTACATTGTAATTGAAGAAACCAAAAAAAAAAAAATGCCCCATGAAAAATTATAAAGATGAGAAAGTTTACATTGAGATATCTGCAGGAAATTGGAAACAATGTAACCATAGACATTCTTTCACCAACCTGCTGCCCAGAAATTAAGCAGCCCTATCAAAGTGCATTTGAAATTTAAAAGATCGTAGACTAACTCCATAAATAAAGTGGAAGTTTATTTAAAAAAATCTTCGACGGTGAATATTTTCAATTGTAGATGTAACTTATGCCTAGACGAAAAATAAGTATAATTAATTACAAAGCCACAAGGCAGTTAGTAAATAAATAAAAAACGAGCTAATATTTAAATGTCGACACAAAATAGGTTTAAACTAATATGATATTGGGTTTGAACAGAAATACGAATAATGATAGACGGAAGTCTATGATGTCGAAATGAGTGAATGTAAATCAGAATATCAACCTTTTATGTGGATATTTGTAAGAATAAAGAAACAATATAACATAGCAATAATAATATTAATAATAATAACAATAATAGTCAATTATAGTAATAGTGGTATAAGAATAATTAGAGTCACAATGACTATAATATTAACGGAAATTAAATTAGCTTAAGAACATGGTGGTTCGCTAATAATAAAAATAATGAAAACATTTTTAAGCCGTGAGTCTTTAAGAGAGTTACAAGAGGTTCTGATGCGGATAAAAATCGGTATTAGTCGGAGGTAAATATTAAAATACTAAAGTTGTGACACACAAATTAAAAAGAGGATAAATTTAATTCGCGATGAAAGGATAAATAACCCCCTAAGTAAACTCTCGTAACGAAGGAAAAGTATGAAACTAGAAAAACAGGATTTCATGACATCCCCAAATGAGACATAAATAAAGAAAAGAATGAATAAATAGATAGCATCTTTCTTAATTAAAAAAAAGTTGGATTGGAAGAGATACTAGGGAAATCGGTGATAATAAATAGAAATGAATAGGGATAAATTCAAATATGACACCAAGGTTAAAAACCCGGTTCCAAACTGATATTCCACCTGTTATAGATGGGTGTGTTTCGGCAAGTTTTTTTTTTTTTTTTTTTACAAATGGACACTGTTTTGTGAACCTCTGTGCACTTTGTTAAAAACCATCCGAAGAGTCGAGTCAAGTCGACGACTGGTCAAAATAGATTTATAATGGCCCATTTTCTGTTCGATGAGTTTTCTTTCAATTTGTTTTATGGATATATTTGCTCTGTATAAGAGGGTTTTTTGTATTTATTTTGATACACTTATATATTAATAGACATACATCGAACGCACCTATAGAATTATGAGAAACTTTCCATATAATCTACTTCAGAATACTTCCATACTCATCTTTTCTGGACAATTGTTTTATATATATATACATATATACGTGTGTGTGCGTGTGTGTATTTACCCAACACCTCTGCACACGCAAGAATCGTCACTTGGCCAATTTTAAGCAGAAGTTTAACAAGTTTGCATTCAGAGTTTTCGTTTTCCTAGACTGCTTACTATACCAAGTTTAAAGACCCCAGTGTGCCCTACTATTTACCCAAAGATAAAGGGAGAATAGTAGAATGCATATATATCATCATCATGTCGTACTGCTTGCATAGATTTTCGTGACTCTCTCTCTCTCTCTCTCTCTCTCTCTCTCTCCCTCTCCGTTCATCTCTATAATCCATCGCTTCCAGCAGGTCTTCTAGACTACATCCTGTGTCCGTAGAGAGCTGTTGTAGATAAGTTCTAGTTGTTCGTCCAACTCTTGCACGTCCGTGTGCAGAGGTCGATGAGAGAACGTCGCTTATGAGTTCGTCCTTACTTCTCCAACAGTGTCTTGCATGTCTTGTTCATCCTATTTGGATGGTATTAGAAATAGGAGGTAGGTGGCCGCAGAATTGCTGTTTCGTTGATGTTTCTTTCAAGATTTGTTTTTGATTAGCTTTTGATTAATTTAAAATAATAATAATAATAATAATAATAATAATAATAATAATAATAATAATAATACCAGCAAAATAACATTTACAACTGCAGTGGAAAAATATATAAGAAAAAGAAAAGAAAGAAAAGAAAAAATATTCAAAGAATAAAAGACTGGTTACTCACAAAAGTTTCTGCAGGATTAAAGTTTATTTGTTATTTGATGATTTGTTTTCACACAATTGTTAAGTTTGAATTTTTTATTTTCTTTCTTTCTTCTTCCTTCTCATCTTTCTCTTTTCTTTTCTTTCTATTTCCCACCACAATCTCAAATTAACAACTTCTTGTCTTTGCTACCCTACTTGCAAAATCTATTTCATAGAGGATTCGAGTTATGTCTGGTCAATATCCAGTTTAGTAAAATACAAATCACTTATTCAGAGAACGACGAGGGTAAACTAAGTATATCCAGTGCAAAATTGCTAGGAAGACTTTTAGTCCTTTATCTGTAGAGCTAGTTTTATTATCAATAATCTATAGCAATGAAAGCAAGAGCCAAAATGACGAAAAAGGACTACCTATAAATAATCCAGTGACGAGTTTTAGGAAGCAGATCATAAAATTAGACGTTCTGTTGACATTAACTACGTTAAAACTAAAACATTTTGGAACCTTTCTTTTTTTTTGTGTTTGTAACCTGCTGAAATGTACTCTTAGGATAAGGTTTCTTGGTCACATCTGTGTCAGAGGCGCAGATGATAAACAACCCCTGGGTTTGGTATTGCCACAATAGACTACCCATAAAAAATTATAAATCGAAACATAATGTAACATGGGACCCAAACAATAAAAAATAAAAAAAAGTTTCTCAGGAGAACCAGAAGCTAGCAGAGACAAAACTATAGAGCAGGAACATTATGAAAGGGATAAATACCCGGGCAGTCGCTCTCGCAAGATACTCGGGACCATACTTGAAGTGGACCAGAGAAGACCTCAAACAAATGGACCAGAGAACAAGAAAACCTATGATGATGCATAAGACCTTGCATCCCAGACATGACATTGAGAGACTTTATATCAAGAAAGGAGGGAGGAAGGGGACTTACCTGCATTGACACAGTGATACAACGACTCGAAGACTACTTAGAAAAGTGCGGAGGAAGACTGATTACAGCCACCAGGAGCAATACTGACAACACGAGGATTAGCAGAACGGAAATAACTTGAAAACAAAAATGGGAAGAAAAACAACTGTATGGACGTTTCAGCAACTCACAAGCGACATATCTTTCGAGCCAACGTGAACGTGGTTAAAAAAGGGAAATTTTGAGTGAGAAACCGAATCTCTTCGAATAGCAACACAAAACAACGCCATAAGAACCAACTATATCAAAGCAAGAATTTATAAGACGCAACAAAATAGCAGATGTTGGTTATGTGGTGATAGAGACGAAACCATCAATCATATAAGCGAATGCAGCAAAATAGCACAATAAGAGTATAAGATTAGGCTCGACTGAGTGAGCAAGGTGATCCACTGGGTGATCCATACGAACAAATGGTATATGTAAAATTCAAAATCTATCCTGGAGAATGAGACACACAAACTCATCTGCGGTTTTGAGATACAAACGGATCACCTAATCAGGGTTAGACGACCAGATAATAATCAACAAAAAAAAGAGAACTTGACGAATTGTGGACTTTGCTGTCCCGGCTGACCAAAGAAAGCGAAAAGAAGGGTTAGTACCTTGACCTTGCTAGGGAATTGAAAAAAATGTCGAACATGAAAGTAACGGTTATACCGATTGCCGTTGATGCTCTTGGTACAGTCACCAAAGGTTTGGTAAATTAACTAGAGAACTTGGAAATAACAGGACAAGAGGAAATATTCCAAAATACAGCATAGCTGAGATCGACCAAAATACTGAGAAGAGTCTTGGAAACTTGAGGAGACTTGTTGCAACTCAAACTCCAGTGAAAGACCATCGGCTAACGCTGATGTGAGAGACTATCAAGGAATAATAATAATAATAATAATAATAATAATAATAATAATAATAATAATAATAATCAACTAAAAGCGACATCTGACATGAGAAAACGTGGACGTGGCTAAAAAAGGAAAACCTTAAGAGAGAAATCGAATCTCTCCTAAAAGAAGGACAAAAAAACTCCATAAGGACCAATCATATCAAAACAAGAATAGATAAGACGCAATAAAACATCAGATATAGATTATGTGGTGGTAGAGAAGAAACGATCAATCACATAATAAGCGAATGCAGCAAGCTAGCACAAAAAGAGTATAAGACTAGACACGACTGTGTGGGCAAGGTAATCACTGGAAATGGTGTAGAAATTGAAATTTGACCATACGAACAAATGGTATATGCACAACCCAGAGTCTGTCCTAGAGACTGAAACGCATAAACTCCGCTGGGATTTTAAAATAGAAACGGGTCCCCTAACCTCGGCTAGATAACCAGACCTTGTAATAATCAAGAAGAAAAAGAGAACTTGCTGAACTGTGGACTTTGCTATTCCGGCTGACCTTAGAGTAAATTGGAAGAAAGCGAAAAAAAAAAAAAAAAGGTAAGAGTATTGAAAAAACTGTGGAAAGTGAAAGTGACGGTGATACCAATTCTAACTGGTACTCTTGGTACAGTCACCAAAAGATTAATACAGGGACTGGAGGACTTGGAAATAAGAGGACGAGTGGAGAACATCCAAACTACAGCATTATTGAGATCGGCCAGAACACTAAGGAGAGTCCGGGAGACTTGAGCGGAATTACTGTCACTCAGACTTCAGTGAGAAACCATCGGCTAACGCTGATTTGAAAAACTCGAAAAGGAATAAATAATAATGATACTAATAATACCAGCAAAATAATATTAACAACTGCTGCTATAATTCATTAAATATATATATATATATATATATATTTAATATATATATATATATATATATATATATATATATAAAAGAAAAGTTTTTAAAAAGTAAAAGGAAAGAAAGTCAAAATAATATAAAGAATATCCAAAAATAAAACACTGGTTACTCACAAAAGTTTAATTGGTATTTAGGGATCAGATTTGTTTTCACACAATAGTTAAGTCTGATATTTTTGTTTTCTTTTCTTCTTCTCCCTTCCCCACCCACTTTCCTTTCCTTTTCATTCTATTTCCCACCTCAATCTCAAATTAACGACTTCTTGTCTTTGGTAGCCAACTTGCAAATTGCATATATATAATAGCGAGCAAAGTAAAGATAAGCACGATGTTAAGAAAATATCTAAATATGAAATAAATTTTTATTTTAAAGCTTCATAGAATATTTTATCAAAGAAAAATAAGGATATAAAGGTAGATTATATAATTCAAAAATATAAAGCTTAAAAATCTTATTTTGATAAAGTTATAAGAATAATTATATAATATTCGAAAAAAAAATAGATGATCGAAAAACTTTAGAACGATTAACAAAATCATACTATTATAATGGATAAATCATATCTGAATAAAAATAGCGTTCATAATTCATTAGTACTTGATGTGAAGACCTTTATTTTCATTAACAGCTTGACATCTTTTACTATATGAGCGAATTAATGTCTTGCATTCATCAACGGATATTTTCTTCCATTCTCATTTCAAATTAGTTCATAGTACTTCGAAGTTTCTGGGATTCGTTCCGTAGTTCTTTCATTTAAGAACTTCCAAACAGTCTCTATTGGATTCTTGTCTGGGCTTTGAGCAGGCCACTCCATAACAGTAACATCCTCCTCAGAAAGAAATGTCTTAACAGACTTAGCTGTGTGACACGGAGCATTGACTTGCATAAATACAGCTGGTTTGTTATTTACCGTTCTCTAATTAGGTACAATATGTTTTTTCAATATCTCTTTGAATACAATTTTACCGTGTAGCCTGACAAGAGGTCCTGTACCATTACAAAAATTATAACAAACACTATCACTCTTCTTTCTCCAAATTTAACTCTGCTTTTAGTGCACTGAGACGTATATCATTCCTTAGGACTGCGTGGAACGGAAATGAAGATAATCCCTAGGTTCTTCAGTCCATATGACGTATTCAGTGGCAAATTTCAATCGGCTCATTTTGTTCTTTTTAGAAATGTAAGGCTTCGCAGAAGCTTCTCGACTGTACAAAACTATTTCATTATGTCTCATGGGAAAAGTGTGCCTTAACATTTTAATGCCAAGTTTAGCATTAACTCTTTTAGGGATAGTGGTTACTGTCACTGTCGCAAATCGATCCTTTTTTGATACATTACCAATCCATCTGTCTTCCCTTGCAGTAGTTTTCCTATGCCGGCCAGGTGGTTTCTTGGCTTTACATGACCAATTTTCCTCAAGTTTTCTTAAAATACTATGAATAACACTTTTAGATTTCTCCACAGTCTTTGAAATATCCCCAATCGCGGGTTTATCTTCGTTACGTAACTTGACTATCAGTTTTCTAAGTTCCAATGATGTCAGATATTTTTCGCCATGTTTACAATGCAAGAGCCGGTGTAATTTAGCAAAATACCCTATTTTATATTCTTACCCTAAAAATTCTTTAATAATACAAAATAATTATTGAATTGTACGGATTTATTTAATCGTTTTGATGTTTTTGATTATCTATATTTTTCGATTTTTATATGATTATTCTTATAATTTTATATCTATGAAGCTTTAAAATAAAAAGTTATTTCATATTTAGACTTTTTCTTAACACCGTTCTGATCTTTACGCTCGCTTTTTTTCACGTACACATGGGAAGCAGCATCGTGTACGTGAAGGTGTTCGAATTCGCAATGCCTAACATTTCCTGAACGTGTGAGTCTTGCGGCTTAACGCTCAGGATTATCATTTCGATCGGGGAACTACTGCTGCTCATCTATAAGAGTGGCTTCTATAGATGAGAATAAAAACAGCCATCGAAAGATAACCATGACTCATACTCAAACCACATATATAAACTGCATCGCTCTTCGCGCGGGTAAAAAAGGGGCGCGTTCTGCTTAGGTTGGAGCCTTGGCCTCAGTGTTCGAAAAATCAGCTACAGAGCTCAAACAAAAACTACTAAAATGCAAACAAACAATACGGATAGCGACATTTAACGTTAGAACCCTAAATAGAATAGGTCAACTACCAGAGCTAACTGCATCAGCCGTAGAACATAAGATAGACATAATCTGTATACAAGAACATCGATACACTCACACCGAAGATATCAAATATCACGAAACTGACAATGGATGGATGCTGGTGACTGTATCGGCATGGAAAAACTCTGTCAATGCATCGGTAGGAGGGGTGGGAATGCTTATAGGACCAAGAGCGCTAAAAACACTTAATAGCATTGAGAGAATACAACCTAGGATGATGGCCGCAACGTTTAATGGCAACCCCAAAGCAACGATCATCTCCTGCTACAGCCCTACCAATGTTAGCGAAGAAACCGAACTAGTCACCTTCTACGAGGAGCTATCCTCCCTAGTACGTAGCATTCCGAAACACAACCTGCTAGTCATTGGCGGAGATAGGAATGCACAAATCGGGAAAAATAGAAACAACAAATACAGCCTACACAACACGTCAAACAGGAATGGACAACATCTAATTGATTTCATGATAGAAAATAGGTTAACATGCCTCAATACAAACTTTCAAAAAAAGGAGGGAAAATTATGGACCCACACATACGCGAACAAGAGTAAAGCACAGATAGACTACCTCTTTATGAACAGAAAATGGAAAAATAGTGCGATGAATTGCGAGGCATACTCCACTTTTGAGGGTGTGTCCTCCGATCATCGAATAGTTACGGCCAAAGTACGACTAAGCCTACGAAAAAACGCCACACGAACAGCGACAACTAAGCACTATGATTGGGCCCTACTTAACAACAGAGAGATTAGAGACAAATATGCATTAGAATTAAGAAACAGATTCGAAACACTACAAGAGAAGACAGAAAAAGTTACCCCAAATGACGAATATGAAAATTTTGTTGAAGCACACCTAGAGGTGGCATCAAAGTGTATCCCAACAAAACCTAGAACTAAATATAGAGTCCCTTGGGAAACGTCAGAGGTCAGAGAAAAACATACACTCGTGAAAACTGCCTCCAAAAGCTATCGGAAGAACCCAATAAACACAAATGCCCGAAAACTAGAAAAGGCACAATATCAATTAGCAGGAATATATCTAAAAGAACAGGCGGAATACATACAAAATCAGATAGATAAGATTAGAGACTCGGTGGAAGATAGACAATCCAGGATAGCCTGGCAAACAATAAACGAAGTAAGTAGAAGGACGAGCACAGCCAAAGCAAAATTGAAAGCTGCAAACCAACAAGAAAGAGTAAAACTGTGGGAACAGCATTTCAAAAATCTACTAGGAAGCCCGCCGAAAATAACGGATGAACCGATCACCAGAATTATCAGTAAGCAATTAGACATTAAACTAGGGCCTTTCACCAAAGAAGAACTCGACTCGGTTCTTAAAAAAATTAAAAATAGGAAAGCTGCAGGGCTGGACGAGATCCCCCCAGAAGTGTGGAAGACTAGACAATTCGACGATATACTGCTCCGGCAATGCAACACAGTCTATAGTCAAAATAGGATAGAAAGATGGATGAAGGGATGCATCCTTCCTTTCCCAAAAATGGCGACCTCGGATTAACCAAGAACTACCGAGGGATAACACTTACATCCATAGCAGCCAAAATCTACAATGCCCTACGACGAAACCGCATAGTACTCAAAATAGACAACATCCTTAGGAAAAACCAAAATGGCTTCCGGAGAAATAGATCCACAACCTCACA
This sequence comes from Sepioteuthis lessoniana, assembly GCA_963585895.1. Classification (NCBI taxonomy): domain Eukaryota; kingdom Metazoa; phylum Mollusca; class Cephalopoda; order Myopsida; family Loliginidae; genus Sepioteuthis; species Sepioteuthis lessoniana. The sequence continues at coordinate 289,587 of OY757907.1, read as the reverse complement.
AATATTGACCATCCGTAGAATCCTTGAAGGCGTTCGGGCAAAAAACCTTCAGGCGACATTACTATTTGTCGACTTTACCAAGGCCTTCGATTCCATCCACAGAGGGAAAATGGAACTAATCCTACTAGCATACGGCCTACCAAAAGAAACCGTAGCAGCAATAATGATCCTCTACAGAAACACAAAAGTGAAAGTACGTTCACCAGATGGAGACACGGAATACTTCGACATTGTTGCAGGAGTACTACAAGGAGACACGCTTGCCCCATACATCTTTATCATCTGTCTAGACTACGTGCTTAAAACTTCGATCGACAAAATCAGAGAAAATGGCTTCGAGCTGACTAAGAAAAGAAGCAAAAGGTACCCCGCAAAAACAATCACAGACGCCGACTACGCTGATGACTTAGCGTTACTGGCGAATACGCCTAATCAAGCAGAGACACTACTGCATAGTTTGGAACGAGCTGCAGCAGGCATTGGCCTCCATGTCAATGTGCACAAAACTGAATATATGTGTTACAACCAAACGGGCAACATTACCACACTAGACGGAGCCTCTCTGAGGCTAGTGGACAAATTCACCTACCTAGGAAGTAACGTCTCATCAACAGAAAATGACATCGACACACGACTGACGAAAGCATTGACGGCTATAGATAGGCTCTCAATCATATGGAAATCAGACCTGACCGATGAAATGAAGCGCAGTTTCTTCCAGGCAGCGGTTGTATCGATACTGCTATATGGATACACTACATGGACGCTAACTAAACGGCTGGAGAAGAAACTTGATGGCAACTACACAAGAATGTTGAGAGCAATATTGAACAAGTCCTGGCGACAGCACCCCACGAGACGCCAACTGTACGGCCACTTGCCTCCCATCACGAAAACTATACAGGTTAGACGAGCCAGACACGCCGGACACTGCTGGAGAAGCAAGGACGAGCTCGTAATTGACGTACTCCTATGGACCCCCACATATGGCCAAGCAAAAGCAGGACGACCAGCCCGAACTTACATACAGCAGCTATGTGAGGACACGGGATGTAACCCAGAAGACCTGCCGGAGGCGATGAATGATAGGGAGAAGTGGCGAGAGATGGTCAAGGATATCCGTGCTGGCGGCACATGATGATGATGATGATGATGATGATGATGATGATATATATATGGCCCATACTTGATACTAAGCTTACCGAGAGATTCTGGGCAGCCGGAAGAAAAATCTGGGCAATAAAGTAAACTCTCAGTAGAAAACGAGGCAACTCGTAAATTTTACCTGCTAATCAACTTGTTTGCCCCTACAATATCTAATGAATAAATAAAAAAGATGGAATGGCGTATCTAAGTAATTGATAGAATTATGACTCTCCATTAACTTTGTACATCGTACTGAGAAAAATTAAGATAAAAATTTAATTTTAGTATCTTCGTCAATGCTTTAATTGCAAAAATTGCCTCTAAAAATATTTCAATTAATAATTTTAAAACAATAAAACTCTTTATCAATTCAAGTAAAAGAATGAAAATAAATCTTTCAAAAATTATTTTTCACGCGATTCTTTTAACAGAACAATCCCTCGTCTAACTACTGAATAAAGTCATGAATAGAGAATCACTGGTCCATTGATTTTCAAGTGACGCGAAAATTTAAAAAAATCTTATACGATTTACGATCACTTAAAAAACCCTCATCCGGTCTTGTATATTCAATTATTGGAATTATAAGCAAATCATAAAGACTGATGCCGTCTTTTGTAATATCTTGGAGGGAATATTCTTAAAATCTATTCTAAATTGTGAGATTTAAATCGAACAAAATACTTTAACTATTTTTTGACAGATTTTTCTCATCGATGCAGTGAAGAAGTTCAAACATTTTGATGGGAACTTTATCAATTTAGATTACGCTTAATTGAAATACATATTTTGCCAATATTTCTCTATTGATATTTTTTAGATTTAAAAAACAGCGGTATTCTTCATTTCACAGAGTCTAGAATCGTCTTCATTCTAATCAATTAAACACTTTCATCTAGTTTTTTAATATATATATATATATATATATATATATATATATATATATATATATATATATATATCATCAAGTTTCACAGCTAGTACAGATTTCCCTGACTCTCTCCGTCTATCCCTATCATCCATCACTCCCGGCAGGTCTTCCAAACCAGAACCTGTGTCCGCATAGAGCTGTTATTGGTAAGTTTTTGTTATTCGGCTAACACTAGCACATCTGTTTGGAGGGGTGCATTAGAGAACGTCATGAGTTCTTCCTTGCTTCTCCAGTTGTGTCCCGTGTGTCTTTTCTATCTTATTTTAGAGATGACAAGTAAGTGGCTGTATGTTTTTTCAACGTTCATGTGGTGCATCTATGCAATGGTATTGACACAGCCGCTGCTTGGAAGAAATCCCGTTTTATTTTATCGGATAGATCAGACTTCCATATGATCGGTTGCCTATCGATAGCAGTCCACACTTTCGCTAGGCACATATCGACATCCCTTTCAGATGATAAGACGCTGCTGCCGAGTTATGTGAACTTTTCCACTAATTTCAGAGGACCGCCATTTGGCGTGGAGATGGTTCTTTCTTGATTAAAATATGTGTACTCCGTTTTGTCCCCATTCACGTGGAGGCCAATGATTCCTGCTGCTGCTTTAGGCTATGATTTCTCTCTAAATTTGTTTAAAACTTTGAAATGTCATCATAGGGAAAAACTGAAGTGATTTTTGCTTTACAACAAACTCTGCTTGTATTTGTCATTTTCATCATAAAACACTTAAAAGTACGAGAACATATTTTGCTGTCAATGTAAGCGTAATTATCTGGCTAGAAACCACCGAGAATGAATGAATACTTAGAAGGTAACATGACACCCGGCTGATAGATCAAGCTGATCAAGATGAGTCACGTGAGCCAATTGCACGTCAGAAAACTTTGATAAGAGGTGGACAGTGAGTTATCAGCAATTGCCAGCATCAAATTGTATTAGTTACGTTGGACTAGGCGGCCAGTTGAGGCTTTTCAGGTAGGATCGGTCACTTCAATTGAACCATTGTAGAATACAAGAGCGTGACACAAATTTGAACAACTGCCCAAAAATGAATGTCACACAGCTTATTCAGAGTTCAAGGTTTATTGAAGTGGTATGTCTACATAGAAAGGGGTTTGTCGGATTGCCAACGGAAGAAACGGGGATGAACACCAATGCTTTATGGTTAGCGAAAAACAACAGATATATTCTGTCGACATATATACAGCCATGTGCTGACGCCTTTGTGCACACATACACACACACATACACACACTTACACTTACATTGATGTTCTAACATATTTTTAATTTCTTTGAATGATAGCAGGATCAGAGCCTAGTTAGCAGTTTAATTTCTCTTTTAGTCATCTTGAAATAACAATCAAAGATTTGAAATAAACAGTAAGTTGTCTGATATATATATATATATATATATATACATATATGTGTGTGTGTGTGTGTGTGTGTGTGTGTGTGTGTGTGTGTGTGTGTGTGTGTGTGTGTGTGTCTATGTATGTACCATATAAAAAAAACTGTCAAAGTTTACTCATATCTTTTTAATGATATTTATTTCCGCAGACTCTATATTTTTTAGAATGTTAGATCTGCATCTTCAGACAAAGAAATAATGAAAATTTAACTTTAGAACGATTAATAAAATCATACTATTATAATGGATAAATCATATCTGAATAAAAATAGCGTTCATAATTCATTAGTACTTGATGTGAAGACCTTTATTTTCATTAACAGCTTGACATCTTTTACTATATGAGCGAATTAATGTCTTGCATTCATCAACGGATATTTTCTTCCATTCTCATTTCAAATTAGTTCATAGTACTTCGAAGTTTCTGGGATTCGTTCCGTAGTTCTTTCATTTAAGAACTTCCAAACAGTCTCTATTGGATTCTTGTCTGGGCTTTGAGCAGGCCACTCCATAACAGTAACATCCTCCTCAGAAAGAAATGTCTTAACAGACTTAGCTGTGTGACACGGAGCGTTGACTTGCATAAATACAGCTGGTTTGTTATTTACCGTTCTCTAATTAGGTACAATATGTTTTTTCAATATCTCTTTGAATACAATTTTACCGTGTAGCCTGACAAGAGGTCCTGTACCATTACAAAAATTATAACAAACACTATCACTCTTCTTTCTCCAAATTTAACTCTGCTTTTAGTGCACTGAGACGTATATCATTCCTTAGGACTGCGTGGAACGGAAATGAAGATAATCCCTAGGTTCTTCAGTCCATATGACGTATTCAGTGGCAAATTTCAATCGGCTCATTTTGTTCTTTTTAGAAATGTAAGGCTTCGCAGAAGCTTCTCGACTGTACAAAACTATTTCATTATGTCTCATGGGAAAAGTGTGCCTTAACATTTTAATGCCAAGTTTAGCATTAACTCTTTTAGGGATAGTGGTTACTGTCACTGTCGCAAATCGATCCTTTTTTGATACATTACCAATCCATCTGTCTTCCCTTGCAGTAGTTTTCCTATGCCGGCCAGGTGGTTTCTTGGCTTTACATGACCAATTTTCCTCAAGTTTTCTTAAAATACTATGAATAACACTTTTAGATTTCTCCACAGTCTTTGAAATATCCCCAATCGCGGGTTTATCTTCGTTACGTAACTTGACTATCAGTTTTCTAAGTTCCAATGATGTCAGATATTTTTCGCCATGTTTACAATGCAAGAGCCGGTGTAATTTAGCAAAATACCCTATTTTATATTCTTACCCTAAAAATTCTTTAATAATACAAAATAATTATTGAATTGTACGGATTTATTTAATCGTTTTGATGTTTTTGATTATCTATATTTTTCGATTTTTATATGATTATTCTTATAATTTTATATCTATGAAGCTTTAAAATAAAAAGTTATTTCATATTTAGACTTTTTCTTAACACCGTTCTGATCTTTACGCTCGCTTTTTTTCACGTACACATGGGAAGCAGCATCGTGTACGTGAAGGTGTTCGAATTCGCAATGCCTAACATTTCCTGAACGTGTGAGTCTTGCGGCTTAACGCTCAGGATTATCATTTCGATCGGGGAACTACTGCTGCTCATCTATAAGATTGGCTTCTATAGATGAGAATAAAAACAGCCATCGAAAGATAACCATGACTCATACTCAAACCACATATATAAACTGCATCGCTCTTCGCGCGGGTAAAAAAGGGGCGCGTTCTGCTTAGGTTGGAGCCTTGGCTTCAGTGTTCGAAAAATCAGCTACAGAGCTCAAACAAAAACTACTAAAATGCAAACAAACAATACAGATAGCGACATTTAACGTTAGAACCCTAAATAGAATAGGTCAACTACCAGATACTTTGTGCACACATACACACACACATACACACACTTACACTTACATTGATGTTCTAACATATTTTTAATTTCTTTGAATGATAGCAGGATCAGAGCCTAGTTAGCAGTTTAATTTCTCTTTTAGTCATCTTGAAATAACAATCAAAGATTTGAAATAAACAGTAAGTTATCTGATATATATATATATATATATATATGTGTGTGTGTGTGTGTGTGTGTGTGTGTGTGTCTATGTATGTACCATATAAAAAAAACTGTCAAAGTTTACTCATATCTTTTTAATGATATTTATTTCCGCAGACTCTATATTTTTTAGAATGTTAGATCTGCATCTTCAGACAAAGAAATAATGAAAAATTTAAAATGAAGATTTAGAAAAACTCACAAAATTCCGGCCACCCTATCTCTCTAACTCAAATTTCAATTTTTTTTTTTATGTAAAGACCAGACCATTTGTTTTTCTTGTCTGGTTCATAAATGATATTCAGTTCCAGTATCAAGATGTATCAATTTTTTACTTCTCTTTTCATCTTTTTTTTTCCTTTTCAACCTTTTCTTTCAACCCTTTTTTCACCCATTGTTTTGGCTTTGTACTTTAATCTATTATCATTCAATTTAATCTATTATAATTTGATTTTTTGATTTTAATCTTTTAATTTTAATCTTTTAATTTTAATATATTATTATTTAATTTTTCCTCTGTACTTTGATTATCATTATTTAATTTAATTTAATCTATTATTATTATTATTATTATTATTATTATTATTATTATTATTATTATTATTATTTAATTTGTTATTATTTTACATTGTGCTCTGTTTTGGATTTTGAATTACATGGATTGTAGAAAGAAAATCCGAAAATAAAATCGTTCCTACCATCGTTGGATAATATATATATACTAATCTAATATCTACCAGCATTCACGGTACCAGAAAAAAAACGACAAAACCCCCGCCAGGAACAAGAGATAAAAGTATCTCGAATCACCGCCCGGGGGAAAAAGAAAAAATTATAGGTCAAAAAGAAAGAAAAGGCCAACCTCGTCCGACCCCTTGAAAAAAATCAAGGAATACCCAGTCAGTTGGTCAAAAGAAAACTAAAAACCTTCCACGAATCCTGCAATGCTACAATTACAAAAGTGCTCAACACAAGTGGAGCCAATCTGTGTAAGATTTCCGACTCGCGATTTAAGTTAATTTTGTATATATATATATATATATATATATATATATATATATATATATATATATATATATATATATATATATATCACGCCATCAGTACGGATATCCCTGATCTTCTCTTACCACACTTCTCAATTGTCCATGGCTTCCAGCAGGTCTTCAGGGCTACATCCCGTATCGGCACATAGCTGCTGTATGTAGGTTCTAGCTGATCGTCCTGCCTTTGCTCATCCATGTGAAGGGGTCCACAGGAGTATGTCACTTATGAGTTCGTCCTTACTTATCCAGCAGTGTCCCGCATATTTGGTTCGTCTAACTTGGATAGTTTTCATGACGGGTGGTAGTTGGCCTTACAGTTGGTGCTTTGTCTGGTGCTGCCTCCATGACTTGTTCAATATTGCTCGCAGCATTATTGTGTAGTCAAGCTTTTTCTCCATACGTTTAGTTAACGTTCATGTAGTGCAACCAGATAGATAGATAGATAGATAGATAGATATTAATTTCTTTTTTAATAATCGTCTCAGTAATAGAACATATTTTGTGTTATTGAATAGATGTACAAATCTTCTTGGTAAAAAATAAAGAAAAATCTTGAAGATTATCAAAATCTGTTTCAGAAATTCATCAACAAACGAACTTAAGATATGTTAAGATTTCAAATATTTATTTTATCTACTTTTTTCTTTTCTTTTAAAAGTTCGTCGACTTTCTCTTCTGTATTTTTTGTTAACAAATATGTCCTGTCTTCAGTGTATTTGGCCTGAAGGCCAGGTGAATTTTTCTTCAACCCTTTCCTCAATCCTGTTTCTTAATCGTCCCAAATTGGAATGAGTTCCGACCCCTCACTCTTGCTTGACTATCACCAATTCCTGTCAGAATTCAAAACATGATTCAAAATGACTATTCCTTGAGGCAAATTGAAAGTTCAATGAATTCACATTGAATAATACGAATGCAACGGCGAAAAACCTTCATCGAACTCTGAGATTCTATAGCGGAAGATTAATGTGTTTTACTCGGCTTATAAAAAAACTAAAACAAACAAACTGAAACAAAAACAAAAACAAAATGAAACAGGAAATAAAAATGTTTAAAGGATGTTAAAACTATACGACACTGAGACAAATATTCACAGTTTTTTTTTCTGCAGGAAATCATGCATCTTAGCGTTTCAGTCAGCCATGAGAATTCAGTCTCTTTTTTCTCCAAATGAGATAACTCTGATAAGTGCATAAATAGAAAAACAGTTGTTTGATATTTTTAAAAACATTTCTTGTCATTGTTACCGTTGTTGTTTCTGCTGCTGTCTCATCATTCTGAACGCATTTCGACAGCGAAGAATAATATATTCGGTTTAAAATCATATATTTCTGGCGTATAAACAAATTACAAGATTGAAATTAATTTATCAGGTACTATCTTTGAATATTAATTATCTTCGAATTAAAATTTTCTTATTCAAATAAAATATCGAATTTGAAAAATGTTAGAAAAAATTTTCATGAAAACCAGATTCGTACCAAATATTTCGCGCCTAAACAGTTACACTGAAGATATTGAGAAAATAGGAAGAGGAAAAGGAAAATCGAAACTTTAAAAGGGTTTATCAAAGTGACTCATACAAAAAAACAAACAAACCAAAAACAATTAAATAATCAGAGTTAAGGTGAAATATACCTAATATAATTATATCATATACGACATTTGATACGTTTAGAGTTGACATTGATGCTATAAAATACCCACGTTGTACAAAGTATGAAAATGCTCTGATATTTTTTGCGTCAACATGGAAGTTCTCTAAAAAAGTTTTAAATTAAAATTCTTCATAAAACTTTCTACTGATTTTTAGCTTTGCAAGCTGATTTAAGGCTGAATTTATTGAAAAGAGTAAAAAGCAATTTTACGGTAAAAACTTTTTGGTCATGGTTTATTTCCTGTCTCTCGAGCCACGTCACACACACACACACACACACAGCCCATCGCATTTGTTGTTCGTTTGCTGATCTTGGAAGCTGTCATTAATTCTGGTGAAGGGATTTTACAAGGAGAGACTCAGCCAGAAGATGCCTCACGGCCATTTACCGACTAACAACAAAAATGATTGAGTATTAAAAAATATCGCCATGTATTTTGCTTCAGCTTCCATTGCTTTGTAAGCGCAAATCACATCAAATGCGCTAACGTAAAATGACTCATCTTTCACATACAAGATAAAAAAATACACAGATGTAAAAAGCAGAAGGAGATATATAGAAAGAGAAACAAGGTGTTTTTGTGTGATTTTCATAAAGTTTCAGACCTAAAACTGTTCAAATTTTTTTCTATTGCGTAAAAGACAACGATGACGATTTCAAATATTCATTTTGTAAGAAAACAATCAAGAATGTGTATCGTTTGTATATTTCCGAATGGTGTAAAAAAACATTAAAAAAATCCCAACCAACCAACAAAAAAAAAACAAACAAACTAGCACAAAATAAAACAAAAATAAAAACAAAACATGGACATGTTTAGATGTCTGTAAGCCAACAGTCGTATCGCCTTAAGCTGTTTATCAGAGTATACGAGTTCAATTTTCCATCGGCGAAAACAAATTTCTATATTACCAACCAACATGTATGTATATATATATATATATATATATATATATATATATATATATATATATATATTTCAATCTTTTCCTTACAAACACTTTCATATATATTCGTATTTTAATGTCTTTGTTATGATATTAAGCTTGTAATTTTGTCTAAGTTCTAAAACATGACACATTAATTTTTTGTATTAGATTTTTCTTCAAAGATTTTTAAAATTCAAGATTTCCTATAAGAGAAGAAAACTACTCAAAAGAGCTTGAATAAAATAAGCTTTAATACAGATTAATTGGTTTTGTCAATATTTTACCATACGTATATTAGTTAATCACTATACTTATGAAATGTAGTTCTTTCACCTTCCCTGAAACATTGAAAAATTCAATTGATATCGAATTTTGTTTTTTTCTTAGATTTTCAAAAATTGCTTTTGGCTAATTTGCTTAATATCATATCAACTCTTAATGGTTTATGTACAGAGTGCAAAAGGAAAATATGGAATAATTTTTGAAAGTTTTTTTTAGTCTGATTAGACTAATTTTGGATTAAAAAAACCCCGTGATAAATCTAAATTTTTATGATTAGCTCTATTATTTAAGCACCTTTTTATTAAAATTCAGCCCAGTATGATTGATCAAGAAATGAAACGATAAAAGAAATCTATGATTTGCTTAACATCGAAACCAACATATTTTCCGAAATAATTACAGTTTCTTTGTGGCCTCCACCAAGTCCAGACCATAACCCCCTTGATCTCATTATATGTGACGTTTTAGAAAACAAAACAAATGCTTCCCATCAAAATATTGGTTTGCTTAAGACTATTGTTGAGGAGGAATGGAATAAAATGTCTGAAGAATTTATTTTGACGGCATGCAAATTGTTTCGAAGGTGTGTTGATACAACAACTGAAAAAAATGACGGCCATACTGAGTAAATTTACTGTTTTGTATCTATCTTATAATTTCAATGTTTATTTTTAAATTTAAATTAATTTAGCTTTATAATTGAGACGTTTATTCCTCATTTTACTCCCGCACCCTGCAATGCCAAACTTAGATTAATTTTCAAATGTTTGATGATAATCATAATCATCTTTTCAATGTTCCATTAAGTTTTTTTACAATTACAATTAATTTTTCTGTAATCGTTGATTCATGATTTTATGTATTCCGATCTAATACAATTTGAACGCTTTTTATAGTTTCCAATATGCTAATTTAATGCTAGTATTTTATACACTATTAAATGATTTAAGATAACTATTCCTATTTAATAATAAGTATTCGTTTGTAGAGAATTATATAGGTTCAACTAATACAATTTATTTCTGATATTCCTTTAAAAAGATCTGTTTGACCCATAGAGAAACTGAAAAAAAAACAAAAAAAAAACAGGTCTCCATTTGATCGCATTACGGTTTGAAATTGTTGAATCAAGAATAATTTCAAGCCAGAACATAAGAAAGTGAGAACCGGTTTTTCAATTTGTCTCCTAATTTGGTCAGATTATTACTGAATAGTTTAAAAACCCTTATTTAATATAATTTGAGGACATCGTTTATAAATACTTAGATATGTAAACAGAGAGTTGGCTCAAAGAAAGATAGAAAGAAGCAAGCAGATATTGATAAAGATGGATAAATGCGTTATGGAATATTCATAATTGGTAGATATAAACTAAATAACAGAAATATTAACACACACACACACACACACACACACACACACATATATATATATAGATAGATAGATATGGATTTTTTAAAAATGAATTTTCGAACACTAATTACATCGCACAAATTTGAAACTAAACGCGTGCAAAGGAAATAGAATTTTAAAAACTTTCCCACCTTTCTGGTTTCATTTAATAATTCATACTCCTCGATAAAGTTAAGAAATATTACAAAAGTGGAAACTCCATTAATTCTGAGGTCTGCAAATAGAAATGGGGGCGGCACGAGTAAAAATGATTATGATGTTAGAATTAGCACACAGAAATTAGTTTATATCACATTTACGGGAAGAGGATAGGTGATTTTTAAGAGGTCACGACCCCTGCCTCCACTTGCTTGGTGACGAGCTCGCATCAGATCAGAAACAATTTGTAAGTGCTCATAGGGAGAAAGATATATTTTTAAAATGTATCTTTCTCCTTATGAGCACTTGTAAATTGTTGTTTGGCTTTCATAGTGGTATTAGATTGGTTTAGTTTCTTTGTTTAATGGCATATCAGCCTTTGTGGGTTATTGTAGAACAGGTGTGTATAATAGGCAGCCCGCAGGTCAAAGCCCGGTTTGCCAAGCCATTTAGTGTAGCCCTCGCCAACACTGATTTTTCCCCATCATGCGCAAATTTTGAATTTTTTCAAATCTGGGAGAAAACTTTCACTAGTGTAGTACTGTACTTATGAGTGCCTCAGAAAATTTGCTATTTTTTCTACCCTCCCCCCTTAACTTGAAACTGCGATTAAATAATGTAAAAATAATCAGTTTTTGGTGGTACTGATTCTATTTAGTAAACATTTTTATTCAATAAATAATGAAAACTTTTTTATAAAAACTTAAAGAATTTATTTTTTCAACTTTTAAAGATAGATCTGTCGAAGTGGAGTTAACGTTGTAAGTAAACAATGCATTAGATTTAAACATTTTAACCACGCAACAAAATTAAATTTTTTTTAAAAAATCAGTCCAATCTCTTCTATTAATTTGATCTTTTAATTTTTTTCAGATTTTAAGTAAAATTTTAAAACATAAAAATTAACTTTAAAAATATCTTTACAATTTTTTTTTTTTTGAATTTCATTGAAAAACTCGAATTAATTTCCCTCTGAAAAATAATATCATTAATGAATTAATCAAATTAAAAAATCTGAAGACTAAAAAAAATTCAAATTACAGTGCTTACTCATATTGAAAAAGTAAAAGTATTGAAAAATGTTTCTTGTTGAACTTAAATTTCTTATTCCTTCTTACAAAGAAAGCTTGTTTGTTTCCTTTTTGAAATTTTAAATGATAAATAAAAAAATCTGATTTTAACGTTATTCATTGTGAGAAAAAATGTGTTGATTTTTAGAATAGTTCATGAAAATTTTGATTTAGTTCGTATTTTTAAAAAAATTGAGAAATTTAATTAGAAAAAAATATTTATGAACATTTTCCTGATACCACCAACTACCACGCCCCGTCTCCAAAGGTCGCGTTTCTGTCACTGCCACTTCGTATTCATTTCTGTGTACACACGTATGATGTCAAGTGTTTTTTGCCATTATGTTGCATAAATGTTTAATTTTTATGGCTCTGGAAAGTAATATAATTATATCTTTTGAATTCATAGATTTTACGATTTTAGAATAATGTTTCTGTCAATTTGAGGCTTCTGTATTTTTAATAGTCAACTTTTTTGCACTACAGCTGATGATGACAATTTAGTTTCATTTTAATTTTCGGCGTAAAAGGGCGCATATTTCAACAGAGTCTATGAAAATATTGATTTTACTTCAAAATTTGTAAAAGACAAAATATATCTATTGCCAAATTCTCATTGAGGAATCCTGGAAGTAATTATTGGTTAACAATTTATGTCAGATAAGTAATATTTTTAATTTTTGTATATTTTTGAACTTCGAAAATCTAAATACCGAAAGTTGTGATTTTGCTGATTTTTTTTTAAATTACCAAAAAAATTAAAATATAATTTTCTTGAAACTTTTAATTTTTTAAACACTTAGAACTTTTGGCTTTTTAATGAAAAGAAAAACATTGAAAATACATTTTTCATGGAGTAATGAGCTTTTAAACACATTTTTCATGGAGTAATGAGCTTAGTATAAGCATTGAAAAATGAACATGTCGGCAGCCAAGAAACGAAAAATTAATGGCGAAGGAAGGGTATTCAGCAGTGAATGGTGCACAAAATTTATTGTTGTCCCACATAACCAAGGTGTTTTCTGCCCCGTCTGTCAAATTACAATTACAGCGATGAAAGAGTATCGCATTAAACGTCATTACATAACTCCTCCCAATTTGATAAAATTGCTGGTAAGACACGAGTGGACAAAATTGAACATTTGAAAAAATCCATTTAAAAACAAGGTATTTTTACCACTTACAAGAAAGATTCAGAACAGGTGACAAAACTGAGATTTAGGCTTTGTGAATGTATGGCAGAAAAAAGAAAGCCTTTCAGTGACGGAGAATTTATTAAAAATTGTTTGACAATATTCACAGAATATTCATGCCCGGAGAAAAAACATTTGGCTGAAGAAATTAGCCTTTCCCGCTTTACTACCTTACGCAGGACAAATGATCTTTCAGATAATATCAGAAATTTTGAAAATGGGATTGAAATCGTGTGAATCTTTCAATCTGGCTTTGGATGAGGGCACTGACATCAGTGACACAGCCCAACTTGTCATTTTCATCAGAGCTGTTACTGCTGACTTTGATACTATTTACCAACCCCTCCGCTCGGGCAGGATATGACACAAGGTCAATTTTTAAACGGAGTTTAACAGGTTTGAATTCAGAGTTTTCCTTCTCCTAGACTAGTTGCCTCACCAAGGCTGAAAAACCTAGTCCGTCCTACTATTTACCCATAGCTGGAGGGAGAATAAGGGGGTTCATACCTTTCCCAAGGGTATTTGCCCGAAAGTGAATGTAATAGCGCGACTGGAGTACGAACTCGCGTACTACGATTCCGCAGTTCATCGCTTTAACCATTACACCACGAGGACACCCTGCTGACTTTGGTATTGTTGAAGAGTTTTTAGATATGGCAAACCTTTCCTCCATAACCACAGTACAGAATATCAGTGAAGAGGCGCTTAAGGTTGTGGAAAAGTTAGAACTGAATCCTGAAAATTGTGTGGTGTTACAACAGAAATGTCCAGTGCTTAAATTAAATTCGAGCACGAAGATTAAATCATCAGCAATATAAAGCTTTTCTAGATGATCTTGACAGTAAGTATCCTTCTCTGCTGTACATTGGCTCAGTAGAGCTGCCATTTTAAAGAGGTTCTGGAATCTGCGACCGAAAATTAAGTTCTTTATGAAGAGCAAACATCAGATTGTGGCCTTCTTGGGTGATGAGAACTGGTTGAATGACTTGGCATTCCTCACAGACATTACACAGCATCTGTCTGATCCGAACTTAAGACTACAACGGAAAAGTCAGCTTGTGAATAAGTTTGAGCGTATTTATGTTTTTGAGAAGAAATTGGAACTTTTCCAGGTTCAGTTGAGTAGAGTTACACTGACCCATTTCATGTGTCTTGTAATCAGGAAACTAGAATTTCCTGATCTGGATTGCACTAAATATGGAGCTAGTGTACAAAATCCGTGTGATTAGCTTGCAAACAGATTTCAAGATTTTAGACAAAATAAAATTAAACTGAAATCTTTTGCTTAACTTTTGATTTAGCAATGGAAGACAGTCCTGAGAGTTGCCAAATGGAACTCATTGAACGGCAGGCTGACATGGAAACCAAGGGGAAATATTCTGAAAACAGTTTGGTAAACTTTTATAAACTCTGTGTGTGAAAAGTTTCCAAATTTGTCCCATTATGCCTCCCTCTTTGGTAGCACCTACTGCTGTGAGCAATTTTTCTCCAAAATGAAGCTCACCAAAACTAGATGTAGAAGTCAGCTGACTGATGAATATTTGACCAGTCAGTTAAGGGTGGCTACCATTTCCGTCAAAGCTGATATTGACAAGCTATGCAATGACTCTAAATTTCAAGTGTCCCACTAAATTGGTCTGTAATGCAAAAATCTAAAATAGTATTTATTGTGTCTGATTGTAACAGTTTTCAGAAAATAATTTCCTCTGTAAAAGTGTAAGCTCTATGCGATATTGGTGTGCACTGTTTTTGAATTTTGGATTTAAACATAAATAAAAAAGAATCACTCGGTATATTGAATAAATGTATTGCTGCTTTAGGATAATTTTTAAATCTATAGTATACATAAAAAAAACGAATTTTGGTTATATGCCCACTGATAAAATATGTTGCTCACTCCTGTTGTAGAAGAACAGCAAGGATACTATTTAACCTAGAGCAGGGGAGATAAAAGGGGTTTCTACCTTTCCCAAGGGCACTAGTCCGAAAGTGAACGTAATAAGTCGTTTTGGATTGGCTTTTTTCTTTTTCTTTCTAATTGTATCGATATAATAGTCGTTTTACTGAAGATGTAGATACTTTAGCACTAACTGCGTCTCCTTTCTGAACGGTATGGCGGTTACATAATTCCATTGTATCTATATCTACTTATTGTATGCTTTTTGTAACGGTTATCATCAAAGGAAATGGAGTCAGCGATCCGAAATCAAATCCTGGACGAGTTTGATGACGTTTTACTTCGTGCTAATGTCCTTAGGAAAGGCATGAATCCATCTATTCTCCTTCTGACTACGGATAAACACTGAGTTCATTAACTTTGACAATGCAACTATTCTAGAAGAAAAACTGAATTCAAACCAGCTATATTCCTCTAAAAATTCTAGTTTTTCGAATCAGTACTTCCAATATTTTGAGTATCGTTTTTGAGTTCGATCTATATATTATTTGTATATTGTTAACGGGTATTTTCTTAAAAGCAAATCGTAGTATTCCGTATTCAAGTGGTTTCTTAGAACTTTCTGGTTCGGAAGATGACGAATCAACTTTCGGGATGAGGTAGTGGTTGTGTGTCCATTAACAATAGTTATTTAAATTTAGTTTTTTCTCAAAGAAACAGTCATATATATAACAATTATATACGGCAATTAAAACTCTTTTATAACTAGTAACAAACACGCACACCTTTCACACTCCAATGTAAATTTTTGATGCGCGAAACAGCATGCTCTAATGATAATTTCTAATAAAGCTTTTGGAAAATGTTTCATGGATATATATATATATATATATACATATATATATATATATATATATCATGACAACAAGCACACTGGAAATCTACAGCTTTTGCAGTACCTTTCCCACAGCAGCAACAATAAGAAAATAAGACGGAACTGACCAATTTTTGCACCCACTCAACCGCAAGCTTGCTTCCAGCAAGGTACTCTGCATTAAGCAGACCTTGTATAGCATCCCAAAATGCCGTCGCCATTAAAGAGCCAAGATTAGTCAATAAAGCGTAGGCTACAAAAAACAAAAAAACAAAAAACAAGCACTTTCCATGTTATCGCTCAGGAATTTTAGAAGGTCCTCCTTTTCTAAATCCTAAAGGGAAAGGGGTCGGAAAATAACAAAAACTTTGCTGTCAACTAAAATTTTAGATTGATTCGGATGTTTTTTGTTTTTTTTTATCTCTCTAGTTGTTTGTGATGATTTAAGTTTTTTACATTCAGGTTTTACTAATTCTATGAGAAAATAATTACTTGTTTTGCTTCCTTCATAACTTTGAAGAAGAGAAAGATTTTAAAATTTTCTGATCCAAGTTTCAAAATATCACGAACAGGGCGTATTTCGGACATTTATATCTTTAATTTACTGTTTAAGAATTCTTCCACGATTGAGTAGTTTTCCTGTTTTGCTAACGGAAAATTCTTCACAGTAAATCAGGTTTTAGGATTTGTATTGCATGCAAGTGTTGGGTTGTAGAATTTTTCCCATTTTTAAGTAGTCGCTTTTTTTCGGACGCATATCGAGCTCAATTAAGCAGCACTTTTAAGTTCAGAGAAGGACGTCAACTTTTTAGTATGGCTTATCCATTTTTTTATTCTCCCAAAAATCGGATGAATCTTTAGGTAGTATCAAGAATGTCGCATTTTTTTTTAATTGTGTGTAACCACGAGTGGAATATAAGTGTTTTCATTAGTTTTCACGACATTTCTCATCCTGACCATTGTACACATACATCCTGTCACAGTGAATAGAATGTTAAGTTTTGTATGAGAGTGATGGCATGATGTAAAATTCAGATATTGGTGAGCATCTGTATTTTCACAAATTAATTATTATTTTGGTATCCTTTTTAATGAATAGGATATTCAAGGAGGGGAGTTGATTTTTTTAAGCTTCCAAGGTGAAGTTTATTTTATGTAAGTAGGTTATGAGTTCCTGTAACTTTTCTTGATCAGTATTATTTTTTTGCTCAGAAAATAAAACAGTAATCCCGATGCCTTTTCCATTTCATTCAGATTTAATTCCGAAAGTCTTCATTGAAGATTGTGTGTAACCGAGTGTAATGAGGTTACTTCCGTCTTGCAATAACGTGACTGAATTTTTATTGTTAATGACTCTTGTCAATAAAAGCGCTCTTTTCCCATGAGGAATTTAAAAATTACGTTAAAACTTACTCTTGATCTATTTAGTATGCATATCAAATTTCCAAGTTCTATGACAAAGTAAAACTGCTTTAATATTTTAATACATCATGAAAGGTTAATAAATAATTTTATCTTTCATAGTGAGTTGCTGGAATTGGGTATTTTTATTAATGAATTTACGTAGTCAACTAAATTGTATTCATCTTATATAAAATATAAGTTTTGGCCGATCAACCTTGACACAAAAACTCTAACTTCAACGAACTTTTTGCGAACAGGTGGAACGTTCATTTTTTTTTTTTTTTTTTTTAGCCGAACATTTCTTTCCTCCACAGATTTGATCTCTTCAATTCCCACTCACTGTTCTTTCTAATTCTTTAATGTTATTCAGTACAATAACGTTTTGAACAATTTATGACCTAGTTTAAAAATATAGTTCTAATAATTTATTTATATGTACACGTTTCAAAGCGCGAAATATAAAAATAGATGGGCACA
The DNA here is from genome assembly GCA_963585895.1 of Sepioteuthis lessoniana. Lineage (NCBI taxonomy): Eukaryota > Metazoa > Mollusca > Cephalopoda > Myopsida > Loliginidae > Sepioteuthis > Sepioteuthis lessoniana. The sequence continues at coordinate 271,625 of OY757907.1, read as the reverse complement.
ATATAAACAATTCTTTGAAATTTGTTGTTGAGACCTACAAATTGAAATTCTTTTGAATAGCACAAAATTTGCTGGGAAATTCTTATATGTTGTTCCCCTCTTCCATAATCTTTGTTTACTCTTTGCCTCGATCTCTTCAGTTAAATCGCTTACACTTCATTAAACATTAAGTAATTAATTATCTTCAATTATTGAAACAATAGTATTTTTACTTAAAATGACCGATACCAGAAGAGAGAAAGCAACGGCTTTCTATTTAAAAAAAACAAAAAAACAGAGAATGACGCTTTCTGATACAAACAAAAGTTAAGAATGAAAAAAAAAAAATATATATAAAAGATTCTCAATTTAAAAAAAAATCTAACAGGTTCAGTGGGTACTAAAAGCAAAATTCTTTATTTAAACAAACAATAAGATTATCGGAATATATTTATGCAAATAGTTTTCAAACTTCTTTGTATCACTGAACAAAATGTTTCGACCGATATATTCTCGGGTATTTCTCAAGAAAATTTTGTATCTGGTTGCTTAAAAGTCATTAAGCTCATTTTCTTTCTTTGGTTTTTTACCACGGATAGAAAAATCCCTGTTTATCACGGTGTCATGATTGTGTCTTTAAGGCCTCGTTTTCAGAACAAGCGATATTAGAATTTACTGCAAATCTTATAACAAGTTCTTGCACAGTTCATTTACAAAATCTTCATAACAACAATGACAGTGTTGTAAAAATTCTTTTCTTGATCACCATTAATAGGACTACGCTGAGAGTGACGCAAACAAATACACCCATCTTTAAAAATAGAATGAATCTAATAAAATTTTTTACGTTAATTAATCATAAGTACTCTCTCTCTCTCGCTCTCTCTCTTTCTCTCTCTATATATATATATATATAATGCAATTTTCTGCTTATAACAAAAAAAAATGCTCAATATAGGTGATAGAACATATGTAGATCTAAGTTAGGATAACGTAGATACAGAGTTAACGCATTTCGTGACTGTCAGTTTTTCGCTTATGTGAGCTTAAAAGCAAAAGGTTCCCTCCAGATGGGTATCCCTCCATATTTTGTCGTGTAGTATACGATGGGAAAAGTGATCTAGTTTGTGGGGAATTCTGGAAAAAGATGAGAAAGTTTTAAAAATGTTCCTCTTCCGTTGGTAGTGCTCTGTTTCAAATTTGTGTGAATCAATTGGCGTTCCAAAATTCATTTTTAAAAATCCATATCACATCTATCTATCTATCTATCTATCTTGATATTTACATTGTTTAATTCATAACTATCTATTACTGACATTCTATAATATATTTGTCTTTATCAATATCAATCTTTCTATTTATGTTTAATTCAACTATATGCTTACCTATCTTTCTAAAAATGTCCAAACGATGACGCTTAATTATTTTAGATAAGGGATTTTGTAACTTTTCAGCATCAATCTGACCAAATAAGGAGACAACGCAAAAAAAAAAAAAACAAACTGGTTTCCATTTGATAGTACTGTAATTCGAAATTATACTAGATTCAACCATTTTCCGGATCTTTTTTATTAACTATGTAAACTATAATCTTGTATTCTTTCAAATTAAATCTGGGATTAGTTTCTAAATTATGATTGACCAAACCGTTATTTATTGCTACTCTTTTTAGATCTATTCTGTGTTCGTAAATTCATTCATTAAGACTACGGCAACTTTCACCAACATTTTTTATTGCAATCCACACATGGAATTTCATACACCTCTGCTCCGGATTCGATGTTGTTGTTTGTATTTTTATTATTCATCAAATTCCTAATTGCTTTGAAGAATTAGTGACAGTTTTTTTTTCGATAATATTTGTGTTTAAAGAGTTGGTTAAATTATATATTTAAAATTTGAGAGCATCTATTTTGGTATGTTGAGTAAAAGATTTAGGATATTCAAATTGCGTGAAGGAATTTTCTATATCGTCAAATACATAATTTAAAAATTTGCGGGTGCAAAACCTAAGAGTTCTATGGTAAAAACCTATGATTATTCCTTTTTTTATTTAGATATTATTATGTGAGTAAAAATGGATATAGCAATTTTTTTATTTGTGGATTTAAGATGAAATTTAAGTTATACTTTATTGTTATTCCATATAAACAAAATGTCCATGGAAGGTATGGTATAATTTTTGAGTAAATAAGTAAAATCAGTGAAAGAATAAATATTGTCTAATCTGTCCGAAATTTTCGTTGTCATTATTCCGTGGATATATGACTAATATATCATCTATGTAACAGAAATAGAATCTTTGATTATTATAAATTTAAAGGGACCAGATTCTAGAAATTCAAGAAGGCATGCAAGGGAAAAATTAAAATAATGTAAGAATAACTGATCAATGACTACTAATTATTTCAAACAAAATTTAAAAAAATTATAGATTCAAACCAATATCAAATAGGGCAATATATATATATATATATATATATATATATATATATATATATATATATATATATATGAGGATCATTAAATAAGTTTTCAGACTTTTTTCCGTATGGGTACTTTTATTGATAGTACACACATGAAACTCGAGTCCCTTCGGAGTAATCTCCTCCAGCTGCAATGCACTTGTATCGTTTCAACAACTTCTGGAAGGCCCCATGGAAGTCCTCTTGTGTGAGTGTGTCAATAACCTTCGTTACATCCTCTGTCATCTCCTCAATTTGTCTCATAACGATAGTCTCTGAGCTTAGGGAATAACCAAAAGTCACAGGGAGCAAGATCTGGACTATAAGGAGGGTGAGGAACTGTCTTGATGCCCATCTTGGTCAAATAGTCTGTGACAAGGATGGAGTTGTGGACTGGAGCATTGTCCTAGTGGAAATGCCACTGACCCGATTTGAAGAGTGCTGGCCTTTTCCGACGGAATCCCTTCCTGAACTCCCTTAAAACCTCAACATAGTAACCCTAACCCTTTGGCTAATCAACTCTGGTCTATTGACTTCCTTACTCCTCCCACACCTCTCATCATCCCTCACAGACTCCTTGGCTTCCTTGAATCTCTTATGCCACTCAAAAATTGAGGCTTGATTCATGAAAGATCTTCCAAAAGCAGTCTGAAGCATTCCATACGTTTCTGTGGCATTTTTTCCAAGTTTAAAACAGAATTTTATTACATATCGTTCCTCTAAAGTGTCCTCACGTCCAGATTGCATTTTTGAAATTCACCAGCTGTGACAATCAAGCTTTAGTAGGGTGTATCCCCATTCCTACTGTAGCTGTTCATTTAAACCTGAAATCATAAAAATTAGTCAGTCATCTCATATGATGTATAGCAATAACATACTGAATTTTCAAGAGTCTTCGACAATTTTAAATGCCTGTACAAAAAAAAAGGCTGGAAACTTATTGAATATACCACGTATATATATATATATATATATATATATATATATATATATATATATATATATATATAAACACATAAAATATATTAGAACAATAATTACGTCTCATAGATTTGAAACAAAATACAATGTTTAAAATCAACACGTACAATTAACCCCCTAAGGACAATTGCAGGCACAAAATTGAAATTTAGCAAAATCAAAACAAACTATCAAAACAATCTTTACTAGAAAAGAAACTTAACACTCAACCAAATTTCAAACGCCGACTGACTACTTGATAATGACTGCAATGTTCGAAACAAGCGTAGCCAAAGTATATGGAATAATAATGAAAATCTTACCAAATTCGAAATCATTTTGGGACCTATATATATAAATGAAATAGAAATTAAATACTTTTATAACATAGGTATTCTCTGGGTGTGACGCCTTCATACATTCTTCTTCTTCTTCTTCTTCTTCTTCTTCTTCTTCTTCTTCTTCTTCTTCTTCTTCTTCTTCTTCTTCTTCTTCTTTCTAAGTTTTTTTCTCATCTAGCTATACACAGATTTGCCTACATAGGTCATATGCTTTCTCATCAATCAGTCTCTACATGCGTTATATAAAGACATTTGTGTGTTGTATGTATGTGTGTATGGATGCGTTCATGCCTGTTGCAGATGTCAGCTTCAAATTTATGAACAGGGTCCTTTGGAGTCAAGGAAGATGAAAACACACATTGGTCGCCGATGATTGTCGGTTTCTCCTGAATTCTTTCGGAAATTGCTCACAGACATGTTTCTCTCATTAGAATATCTGAAGCCAAATCTTGGAACCACTTTCCCACATGCATCTCTCATACAAGAAAGAAAAGAAGTAAGATATGGGAAATAGTTTGTTTTGGCCTTCACAAGATTTAGGTACCCACATAAATAGAGACTCTCATAAACTATCATACAACCATGGTTACCAATTCACAGAGAGAGAGAGAGAGAGAGAGAGAGGGGGGAAATAAAGGCACACACAGACAGAGACTATATAGATTGTCTTGACGACAAGCAACAAGTAATCTCATTAAAATAAAAATAAATATTTCTTCAAAAGACGTGAAAACAAAGAAAAAGTTTGTAACTGTCATAATTAAGATAAATATGTTTTTTTATCCACTGCAAATCGACACAGCTCATTATCCTAACCTTTTTATCGGAAATTAATGCCTTGTTTACGGAAGTAATTTTGGCAATCAAGCAATTAGGCCTTGATGAGTGTTTTTTTACCATAATAAAAGGGTACTTTCTGTCCTGTTAGAGGGACTCAGAATACACTGTATCTCGTCCAGAGGGTTAAGATCCCACCAAAAGGAGTATCCTAAGTATAACACTAAATAACATCTAATGATGAAGCTCCACAAATAATTTTTAAACTGATCTATTTGACCTATAGATAGGACCTTAATAGGTACCTCCATTACGTGTTAGATTTGAGATGGGAGTAATAGCAAATAAAGTGTACGTCACACTGTCCAGATCACCAGAACTGGAGCCTCACTATCAGATAGTTAATTGCCATGCATAGGACCGCTCTTTGACGGGTATTATCCCTTTGCAGGAGATACAGTTACCATATTCAAAGTCCCATCGACAAGGCAACTAAACAAAGTCTACTTTGAGGTTTGATATCAACAAAGAAATTCATTATAAAAATATTCTACATTTGCTAATATCGAAAAGGAACGGATAAGAAGGTTAATCCAATGGAAGTACGAAGAAGGTAACAATGATATATCTTAAAATTGATTTTTTTTTTGCTCGACGTATTTTAATGTATACATTGTTTGACTAAAATATTGTTTTAAACCAACCGAGTAAAAAAGGATAATGGAAAAAAGCCCCAATATTACCATAGCAATCATAAATAATTCTACATTTTAGTCGTATTATTGCGGTCGAAAAAAATTCTCTTAATTTCGCAATATCTCTTTCTTAGCGAGTTGTGCCGAATCATGACAAGTGGTCATTCAAATATCGACAACAGAAGAAAAAATATGCAGATATGCTAAAATGAACATACATTATAATTGTTACTTCTTAACTGTTACTTGACATAAATGACTCTTTGTTTCATATATGAGTGGGGATCCTAAAGATTAACGGTATAGAAAATAGAAGCGACGATCGGGTAGAGATTTAGACTGGGGAAATGCATACATCAACACATCCACACAGTTATGCGTGGACAGCTTGTAATGGTGAAATCAAACATTACTTCTTACTGCTGGTACCATTTAACCTAGTACACCCTGTCACTTGGAAAGAAAATGGATATAATCGTGCAAAACACATTACTCTGATAAATTCAATGTAGAATTAAACAGAAATGCACTCCTGTCACAAAGCACGAGAGACAAGAACATAGATTATTCTGTTCTTTATAGTTAAAAAATATTGTCAATTTAATGGCATTAACTCCTAGATAAATTGATAAAGTGTAGGCAAGTATAGGATCACAGTTTTAGACTGTTCAACTCAGCTGTAATATTTGAATACTGCTCAGAATCGGCATAATTGTCACCACCAGCTTAGCCAGCTACCAAAGAGAAGAAACCTCTGACAGAAACGCAATGACCTGGAGACCTTACTCCAATCATCCCCCATTTCTGCAACCTGAAAAGTGATCCATTTGTTGTAAGTGTGGGAACAAAAATGTACACTCTGAACTCCACCTTAAAACTTTATTAATAGAGACTAAAAGACTTTACTAAGTTGTCTACCCTGATGGTTTTGGGGCGTAGATGGAGGCTGTGAGATACGACTAGAAGCCACAGTTCTAACTCTGTATGCATTCAACTCAGAGATGATTTCAATCGCACGCCTCGACTACCTAAAGACAATATTTGCTTCATATGAAGAAGAGCCTTAAGAAAATGTGTTCCACTCAATTTCTAGATGGCTTTTTTCCACTAACGGGCTTCTTTAAAAGCGAGCTTAATACACAAAAGAAAATTCAAACTGAGCAAAAACAACTTTTCAATTTGCTTATAGGAACGTGAGAACTATGTGAAAGACAAACAATGAAACCAGATCATGGCTTAGGGTTACGGCAGTAGTGGGCATCACTCTGCTCAGATCTATTCCGATTGTATTTAAATTTGAGAATTCGGATATCGACATCGTTACTTTCGGCGAGATCTGCTATCCAGATAAAAGCTGCCTGAAAGAACACGTAGCAGGCTATACCCTTAACTGGTTGGGCAAATCGCTTTATCAGTATACACATTCCCCTAAAAGGCAAAATTCTATCTTCTTCAGGTTGAATACTATTTGTATGCAACACCATCAAAACATTATAGACTACGTTCTGGTACGCTATAGAGACCTAACACACGTCCAACACACCCAGTGCAGATAGCCATACTAACCATTGCTTTTTCTGTTTTAAACTCAGCGTTCATTTTAAACCAATGCCGAAGAGGTACGAGAGCACGGAAATAATTTCTAATAAAGGGATTTCAAGAGAAACTGGAATCCCGCCTGGAAGCCTAATCGTTCGACGAAAACAAAACGAAAGGTAAAACAAACTCGTAAATACAGCCCAAGTTTGTGCAGAATTCAGCAACTTTAAAGGTTTTTAACAAACCTTAAAGGAAGAATATAGCCCTACGTACCAAACTAACACATACGGGTCTGTTTTGCACACTGAAAAATACTCATTTTCAAACTGCTATTTCGAGCAACTTTAAGGCATTCTTAAGCGCAAAACCAAGAAATTGCAAAATCAATTGAAAGCTGAAGGGTGGTAAAGCTGCAAGTGTTGACTTCATTGTTCAAGACAAATGGCAACAAGTTAATCCTTCAATGCATGAAAACAGGATAAACTACTTCAAAGATGCAGTCATCCTAACACTTTACAAAAATAAAAGAGTAAAATCGAAAAACTTCTCAAACTATCAAGTATCACCCTGCTTTTGATTTCAGGCAAAATCCTCGTTAGAATTAAGTTACGTTGAATTCTATTTAAATTTGCTGAAAATCATTTCCCAGAGGTCTAAAGTTAAGAGAGAAATGAACAATGTACTTTAATATCCGATGAAACATCCAATGAAAATGTCATGAACTGCCATTTTTAACCAAAGAAAGTTATTCGACATCGTGAGCAAGTTTTGAATTATTGCTTTATTTCCACATTTCTCTCCTTTGTTTTCCTAAGCACACACACACACACACACACACACACACACACACACACACACACACACACACACACACACACACATATATATATATACGTGAATGCATGCGTGTGTCACAAATGAAAATTGTGTGTGTGTGTGTGTGTGTGTGTGTGTGAGTGTGAGAGAGAGAGAGAGAGAGAGAGAGAGAGAGAGAGAGAGAGAGAGACTGGGGATTTACAACATCAGGAATATTTTAAGTAACAATGAAAATAGAAATAAGACAGAAACAAAATACTGAGTCTTTCGACGAAAACAAAAGGAAACTGAAACGGAAAAATCTCCAGCAAAATTGTTAACAGAAAGAGAAAACTACATAGAAATAACGGCTTATATCATAAAATCTTTTCTTTTTTGGTACTGCTGAATATTATATTCACCATCTCATTTGAAAGAACCATCATTTTAACCAAATCCTGATCTGAAAGAATTTTCTCAAATATTGGAAATTTATTCTGAGCATGCCAGTTGACTACATGTTTGATACTTTGACTTTCTCAAATAATTTATAGGTATCAATTTTATAACAAAAATTTTCAGCAAATTTATCTATCGTCTATTGGGTTTTCTTTTTCTTTCTTTTGTTACTGTCGGCTGGAAATTATTAGTTCTTCTTCATCTTTAATTTATTCTTCTGATAACTGATTTTCAATTATTTTTCAATTAAAAAGATATATCATTTATTTATTTTACTCCCTTTTTGAGACTTTCGATAAAGAAAAAGAAAAAAACAATCCGCATTTCAAATTTATCTTCTCTCTCTCTCTCTCTCTCTCTCTCTCTCTCTCTCTCTCTCTCTTTATATGTTAAAATGAACTTATCTTTATTTAGACTTTTGCCATTTTATTCAATCTCCAGATTTACCTTTTTTTCCAATTTGTCCTGGTCACACACCAAAGTTAATCCAAATTGACTTCTTTACGACCAGTTTTAATCTAAATTTTGAATATCATTTTCCTTATGAATTGATTGTCTGTGATCACTTGTTTCTTTTAACTTGCCAAATGACCATTATCATTCGAGGTCTTTATTTCTTACTTACAATAATAACCAAATCTCCCCCAAAATGTAAAAAATGAAAGTAAAAAGACCAGATTTAAATCTGCTGATAAACTCTTCCTTTTTTTTTTCACGCTCAAAATGGCGTTGAACAAAAGAGAAAAAAGACAGAAATGATCCAAAGGTTAGAAAGCGACAAAAGGCGGCAAATATTGAACTTAATTTGAACAGAGAAACAAATAATGAAAGTAAAACAACGTCTATTTTGATCTGGAGAGCAAATCTATTTTTCGAGTCAATTCAACATAATAGATTTGCTCTTTGCAACCAGCAAAAGGTGGTGGCGTATAGCGATTGTAGGACTGGGTCGTCGGAACGAGATTTATGGCGGAGTGGAAAGACTTGAGTCTGATGGCTGAGCGTGACGTCGCATATTAACTTGGTCCTGCATAGGCAATCTGCGGCATCTCAGCCGGTGGACTGAGGCTTGCGCTCCCATTACAGGCAGCGTTACATTTGAAAAACGCCGACTGTGGAATATAGATAAGACTGTTCAACGCAGACGACGGCAATAAACAGTTTCTTTTGAGCTGCAAATCGAGAATCTACGAGATTTGGCAAAGGGTCTCCCAGCAAAATAAAAACAAGAAGATAAATTAGAAAAGAAATCCTAACAAAGTTAAGAGATTGTAGCTGTTGATGTTGATAATAAGTCACCAGTTTTGCTGGCTTGTTCTGGCAAATGAGTTTTCGATAGTTGCGAGTTATTTTCTGAATTTTATGTTTTGTTATTGTCGATGCGAATCAGGTTTTTCTTGACTGTAAGGATAATTCAGTCTTCAGATTTTGGATTTCAAAACCAAACGAAATCGCAAAAAGATTAAGTGCAAATTGAATGCAAAGAAAAGAATTTTATTACGACAAACTCAAAGAATGAGTTGTTTTAACAAAGAAAAAAATAAAATGGAATTTTCTGCGCTAGATTTTTTGAGAAATCAAGAAAACAAAGCATGTCAGCTTATTCTTATGGTTTCGAAGAATTTGGAATTAGTTTTGTGATATAAGCTATTTTGGTATCAACCATGGAATGAAGGCGCTCGTGGTATAACAGTCAACGTCGTAGGAAATGGACACGGTGATCTGAATTGAAATCACGGAAAAGCTGTTTTCATTTCACATAGTGCTAATACCCTTGGGAAATGTATGTATCCTACTAGTCTCTCTCCTGCTATAAGTAAATTATAGGGCAGCTTTGGCTCTTTAACCTTGGTATAGTGATTGGTCTAGGAGAAGTAAATCTCTGAATTCAAAACTTTTACTTGAATGTAGCTGGGGATTACCTTCGGGCAGCAATCCCCGAGAAATTCTACATATGAATATGCGTGCATAGCCGGTCTAACCAACGTCGGATGAATGCCGTAATACCCCTCCCTTCACACACACTTGTGGCATGGTTTACCTCCCTTGACTTCGACTGAATCCCGCAACAGAGAAGACACAAATATCAAGTATTTTTCTCTCTCTTTTTCCGTTTCTCCCTCAACGTCGAAAATGTAGAAATCACCTATTTCTCTCTTCCCCTAAGAAAAAAAAAATTCATACTTTTTAAAATTTTTATTTTCTAATTGATGTTATTTCCATTTTTCTATGAATTTTCATCATTCCATAAATATTTTAGACGAGTATCCTCATCTTGTTGTTTTATCCAGCGTTTTACTCCGATATATTTACTTGTATCACAGCCGATGTATGATATTCCCGGTAGGCCATAAATGCTGATCATGTTTTCTTTACCTCTTCAGGTATTTGGAGATGGCAAAGCATATGAAAACATTTAAGATGAGGATACTTATCCGAATGAAATGCTAAATATTTTTGTTCCCTCTATTTGATTCATTACGTGATCGAATACTAAAAATCTGTAAAAAAGAGCGGTTTTTCTATGATTAAAAAATGCCAACATATTTAAACTTTTACGAAAAGGATTTTAGTATTTATAAGTTTCGCAAGTATCTATTGTAAAAAATTAAAAAAAAACAAAAAACAATTGGTACATTTAAACGCAAACCGGCTTTATTATAAATCGGATCGGAAAGACATCGGAAAATCGTTTTGGACTTACATAAGCATGAATTATACTTTATTATAGATAATCACTTACTTCGGCTCTAAACTTAATAAAATGAAAGAAGAATGTGCTGCAGTTATCTTTTCAGTGAGTAGAACGTGCCATAAAAACCAGTATTCAGAATAATGACCTTTACTTTTTATCACAGATGAAACCACGACTAATATTGATGGTGAAAATATGAAGGCATATATATATATATATATATATATAGTCCGGAAGAATGGGTTCTTAGGGTTAGAATGTAAATAAAAAGGCAACAGATCCTCTTTAAAATTTAATTTTAATTCAAATCATACGTACAAGCCGCATTAACCTTTCATGGAATTCGTTCTGCTGAGGTTGGAACTCAGACCTCAGTTTTCGAAAAATCAGATTCATAGCGCAAACACAAACCAAACTTACTTAGATGCAAAAAGTTTTTTAACATTGTGGCATTTAACATTAGGTCTTAATATAAACGTCATGTGTATGTAGGAACACAGATATTCCCAGAGTGAACTAGAACTAAAATGCCATGATACCAGTAATGGATGGAAAATGCCACCATTGGAGGTATAAAAATGCATCTTACCTTTCTTTCACAAAATAGCAAAGAGAAAATCCAATTGAGAATGATGTGGTACATTTAATAGCAAACCCTGCACAATGATCTCTTTGTACAGTCCTACTAATGCCAGTGATGAAATGGAGATTACCACCTTTTACAATGAACTGTCTTCCTTTATCTGACTCATTCCCAAACACAACGTTTTAGTCATCGGTGGAGACATTAATGTTCATATAGACAAAGACAGAAATAATAAATTTTGCTTAAACAATGCAACAAACAAAAATGGCAATTTTTTATCATTAAGTGTTTTCGGACTATTGTTTTCATCTTTAGTGTTATTTCCACAACGTTTTCGCCGATATGTCCTCCGGCCTTCTTCAGACAACTAAAAATGGCAAATATCGAGCAATTCTTCTCCTCAAGAACAGGCTTGTATGCCTAAACATTGAATTCCAAAAACGGAGGGAAAATGTTTGAACGTAAATCTACCCAAATTATTCTCAACAACAGCAAAATTCATAAACAAAAAGTAGATAAGCTGTGCTTAGAACTGCGAGGCATACTCCTTTTTAAGGAGTAATTTTCAAACACAGAATCGTCTCAGCCAAGATACGCCGGAGTCGACGTAGAAATAAGAAACAAACAGTTAAAGCCACGTAACGTGACTTGTCCTTACTTACTAATAGAGATATGGTTAATTGATATACGATAAATGAATGAAATAAGTTTTATCTTTTTCAGAACAAATTTGAAAGATGTTCATTTTCTTTTTTAAGTAGAGGAATTATATTGTAAATTGAATTACTACGACCAGAAATCTGGCAAACACTTGGCAGAGTTATATCCTTGTCATGAGGTTATTATTACGCGGATTGCTATCTTCATTCCTCTTGAGAAGACGTGGCCCTGGAGGTGACCGTGTCATCTGTAAAGAGTATGGATGTAACTTACAAGACGTATCAAGTTAATTTCCTGCACAATTTCCATGACTAGTTAATTTGGCATCGCTTGTGTGCGATGTGGACCAGTATCTCAGTGGTAGAGTTTCGGCTCTTCATTCTGTGGTCGCTTGTTCGATCTCCAGAGGGGATATCACGGTATATACTGCTCATAAGGCGTAATAAGGTCAAAACAGCTGTCCAGTGGTTCCGTATGTCGCGTGCAAGTGTTTTCTGGTCATGTTAATTTAATTTACAAATTTGAAAGACAAATTTGGAATGACGAATATGAAAACCTTGTTACCGCCCATACATAAGTAGCAGCCGAGTGCATATCAACCGAGCCAAGAGTCAAATGTAGAGTTCTCTGGGAGTCAATAGCAATTAGGGAAAAATGATAACATGAAAAAGCATGTGTGTGTGTGTGTGGATTTGTGTGCACGAGTGTCATTCAATAAATAAATTGAATTTCGCTTTAAGGTTCGGGAATTGGAAACACTGTATTCAGTTGAACCTTTTTCAAGGAAATCAATCGTGATTGATCTTTTCATCTCACAGAAAACTGGTAGCATGAACTTATTTACTGAGCGTTGGGCATGGATCTTTTTCTATTGCGGAAAATCAGTGTGTTTCATCTCTAATGACTGTCTTTTCGACTCAGTATTGAAGTGTAAAGCCAATTTGTAAACTTTATTTCGACTAGAATATGCTTCTCCGGACACATAACACATTTTTCTGTAAATTTCACATGGGTTGCACTTTTTAGTCACCAGAAGTTTGATATTAGACCTCTATTCAATCCTAAAGTACTCTGTGTGATTTGGTGACGTTTTGAATAGCCTCAAAACAAATATTTTTGCAAGGTTAAAATAATTTCCGCGAAAAACCAATTCCCAAAAATATATGATTTACATTAATAGAAAAAATTCTGAAAAACGTTTGCTTTTTTAAAAAAAACATAGACATATTTATTAAATGAGCCTCTCACTCTTCTCTCTCTCTCTCTCTCTCTCTCTCTCTCTCTCTCTCTCTCTCTCTTTCTGTATATATATATATATATATATATACTGAATTTATCAATATCCAATTGACAAGTCATTTGGTTTTCTGTGTTTTTTGCTAAATTCTACAAATAAACTTGCTTTGATGATTTTCTTTCAAGAAAAATTGTACAAATTGTGCTTTGAAGTTGATAAAAAATGTCGTAGGTTATTAATTTTGACGTTGCTTCAATTTCAATGGATTTTTCCTAATTGCATTTTTGGTTTTTGTAGAGAAGAATAAATATAATTCAAAATTGGTTCTGCTGCAAGAAATGATCTCAAAAGAGTAATGCATCGATTCACTTAAAAGCATCCATTCTAATTAAAACTTATGAGATGACATTTTCATTACAAAAGATTCGAATAATTTCATTCATTAAATAAGAAAATGCAAATTTTCCCTTATAAAGACATTAAAACAATATTTGCAATCACTGACGTTTTTCGATTTATAACTGAAAATTCTTTGCAAAAACAAAAAAATAAAAAAAATAAAAATAAAAAACAAAAAACAAAAAAACAAATACAAAAACCCAAATGATTTTATTTGTTTGTCAGTAAAAAGCAACAGAGAATAGTATTTCATACAGTTTCTTAATTCTGCAAATAATTTTGTTGGTAAAAATAATCAAATATCAAATAAGAATGAAGCCATTGTTGACTTTTGAGAATTATGGACGAAAATTGACATCTAAAAGTGAAAAAGACGTGTATTTTTCTCGTTATGACGAGAAAGTAATAGGATAGGGGAGATGACGGAGGAGAAATGAGGATGGTTTTCTTGACTGATAGCATTGGGGTGGGAAAGATAAACAGAGGAAAAGAATTATTAATAATAATAATAATAATAATAATAATAATCAGAAGAAGAAGAAGAAGAAGAAGAAGAAGAAGAAACCAGGTGTTAATAAAAGAAGACAAAGATGCGGAAGGAACTGAATGGAGAAGAAGAAGAAGAAGAAGAAGAAGAAGAAGAAGAAGAAGAAGAAGAAGAAGAAGAAGAAGAAGAAGAAGAAGAAGAAGAAGAAGAAGAAGAAATGTGATTACAAAAATTATAAAAATAAAATGTACATGAAAAATAATCGTGATTATAAATTTATAACATAAAAATAAAAATCAAAGAAAAAGGTTGACGTTTTAAAATTATTTTTAACGTTTCTCTGAAATAAATCCCATAAAAAAAGGCAACTGAGCGCTGGCGATTCAGATCGAACCATTAACCCAGAACGATGAGTCACAATTAGGCGACCATGTCTATAACAATAATCGAGTAGGCGATTGCGCCTAAAGATATTAGGCAGGCAGTGGAGCGCACTGAATGGTGACAATTAAATGGGAAGTAATGTTGGTCTTCAACATTGTTTTGTTTGGCTCTCCTACGGCGAACGTCTCCTCTAGACCCACCACCTTCTACTTTTATCCCCCTCCTCCATTTCAGTTTCGACATAACCTTGAACCCAATTGTGACAATTCGTGATTCTCAGAGATAATTAAGATATCCAGGTTTCTTTTTGCCGTTGATATATTTTTCAAAATTGTTTTTCTGTTTTGATTTTATCTTAGGTAGGGCACCTTCACCCAAGCAGGAATTTTCTCCCCATATCCGAGAAGTCCAACTTTTCGAGTAGGACTTCATTTGCCTCCGGAGAAGATTTTACATCACAATCCCGTTCAGGCAAACTTTATTTTCTAGCAACATGCACGTTATTAGTATGAACATTTTAAGGTGACAGTTTTGGAATTAGTCTGTACGTCTGCTTTTCTTAAACAACGAATTAATTGTAAAAATATCCGATTATGTTATAAGAAGACCTTTCCCTTTTTCTTAAAACTTCAGGCATCATTGACATGAGTGGAGCAAATTCCAACCTGTTATTTGCATCAGATTTTTTTTTCTAATTCATAATCAAAATATGTGTGAAAACCACTAAAGCGACTTTTGAACAGTGTTGATTCTTCTATCCGATTTGACTATCATGTTAATAAGAAAAATATGAAAGTTGAAACTGCCACCCATACAGACAAATATGTCTACCCACTAAGTGATACGAGAAGAAACTCTTAGTTCCAAAAGGAAAGGCAAAATTGATAATGTATTTACATATTTCCTTTAAAAAGGGAGGTAATAAGCACTTCCAGATCAAACTAAACTTCTAAGATAATATTTTTATAGAAAAAATCGATATCGGCGAAAACAAAATATTAAAACAAGATTTATAAAATTAGAACTAATCTAATTATTGAAATTTAATTCTACATTTTATGATGGTTTTTTTTTGTAAGCTTCATAAAAAGACAATGCCAAATACAAATATTTTCTGGTAACTAATAGAACTCAAAAACCTGAAGTTGGTGTTACTAGAGTTGTAAGGATTATAAGAGATTTTTATGAAAATATTTGAAAAGTGTCAGTTTAACAATCGAAGCCAGTCATTATTTACCGACATATAAATACAGCTTTACTTAAAGAAAAAAACAGCAACTCTTAAAATATAATTCTTCGATTGTCGAACTCTAAAAATTAAATAAGAACAAACATTTTTGCAAAAATATTTTCATAGCCAAATTGGATTTTAGAATGAAAGAGGCTTTAATCGTTGACCCCGGTAGTACAAGCTTCTTTAACAAAATCGAAAAAGGTCATTCCTATCATCCAAATAAATATTACTTGTTTAACAACTGAATTTCAGAGGAAAAGACTTGCTCAGCATCACTATATTTCGTTTTGTTCATGTTGACTTATTGTATATAAGTGATAAAATGCATTCCCCATGATATATAATAAAACATATCATAGGGAAAGTGCTCGGCTTTTCGCCTGAAAGATACCGATACACGATGTTCAGTTCTGAACAGTCATTACTCTTGGCAGCACCTCCCCTAATTGCCTAAAAGGGATAAAGATAGGATTTATTGACCGACGCTCTAGGTGCTCCCATTAGGAAAAAAGCTGACGGGAGAGTAAATTTTTTAGCTGCTTCCGAGAAAGTCACGTCTTGGGGGACCCCGCATTAAACGAATCTACTTGTCACATCCTACCACCGCGAGGAAGATGGAAAATTTTATCACAGAGGTGTTTGAATTCATATAGATAGTTTTAACGGGAAATGAAACAATGATAAAAACGAGAACTGTTATAATGATTTCATTTTCTAATAAGAGTCAATATTTGATTGGCAGACTTGGTTTTCTGATTATCATCTAAAACCGTTTCAGACTCAACTTTCATTTTTTTTTTTTTTTGCATTCGGAAAATTTTTACATTTTTATAATTAAATGGCGTCAAAGAATCAGTGAATTTTTTTGACGTTACAGCCTCAAAAAATTCCTTTTGTTTTTTGTTTCTTTTACCTTCAATTTCCTCTCTCTCTCTCTCTCTCTCTATATATATATATATATATATGTGTGTGTGTGTGTGTGTGTGTGTGTGTGTGTGTGTGTGTGTGTGTGTGTGTGTGTATTTACTCAAGCCCTCCGCCTCGAGCTGGATGCGACATAGTCTGGATGTGACAGTCTTAAGCGGAGTAAACCTGGGTTAAATTCAGAGTTTTCCTTCTCCTAGACTGACTGTCTAACTGAGACTAAAGAACCCAACTCTTCACTTATAGCAGGTGGAGGAGGATAACAGATGGATTTATGTCTCTCCTACTGGGATTAGCTCGAAATGGAGTGCAAACTGCTTCGTCCAGTATTTGTATGTGGGTCACCAATTTCATTTTCTTGCAACGATTACCGTTACGCTAAGAACGTCTCTAAATGTGTGTGTGTGTGTGTGTGTGTGCGTTCACAGTAAATGCTTCTTCTGTACCAAACTGAAGCCATGTTATGAGAGCCTAAAACCTACGAAAAATAGTGTAATCAACATCAAATTTCAAATTTTAAGAAATTTAAAATCATTTTTAAGACGAGTTTTAAGAGATCATGATACCAAATCAGAATAAAAATATTTTAGAATTATAAGAAAAGAAATATTTTATTTTTCTAATGAATTTATTGAGTGAACTTTGACTGAATTTCAACCCGTTTATAGTTGAACATTTTATTTTTTAAATAGAGGAATTATATTGTGAATTGAATTGCCACGACCAGAAAATCCGGCGAACACTTGCGCGTGACATACGGAACCACTGGACAGCTGTTTCGACCTTATTATGTCTCATCAGCTGTGTATACCGTGATCTCCCCAACCGGAGATCGAACAAGCGACCACAGAATGCAGAGCCGAAACTCTACCACTGACTACTGGTCCACATCGCGCACATGTAACGCCAAATCAACTAGCAAATTAACCTGAATGTATCTAGCAAGTTACATCCGTACTCTTTACAGAGGACACAGTCACATCCAGAGCCACGTTTTACCAGGAGGATTGGAAATACGCATTCGCCTAATTATTATAACCACAAGAGCAAGGATATAGATATCTACATCTACACGCAAGTGTTCGCCGAATTTCCCGTCTATAGTTATTTATGCCTTGAGGTAAAGGAATTGCGTTCCTTTTACTTTTATATTCACATTTTTATGTTGTTATTTCTTTAGAGATTTTGTACACTGTGACATAAAATAAAATATTCCTATCTAGTACAAATAATTTACATACAGTTTTATGGTTTCAAGTATTCTTATTTGTTATGAATAATTCATGCACAATTATACGGTTTTATATAATTATTTTTACTTAATTATGATCATTTGTTTAAACACAGTTATATACTTTCAAGTTACTATGATAATCCTGACAAAACAATTATAGCTTCAAGAAACTATTCTTAATAAAGATAATTTGCAGTTCTACGATATCAAATATTCCTATCTAATATCAATAATTTCTAAACTGATCTATTTGACCCATAAATGGGGCCCAAACAGGTACTACTACTTCGGAACAGAGTGAACCTGGGAGTAGTCATTATAAAAGGGGTACTCCAAACTGCTCTGAACTCCAGAACTGGAACTTCAACATAAGATGCAATGTAATTTCAGACTCAGGATACCCTTTTCTTTGGGGGTCGGTAGTATTATCACTCTGCAGAAGATTTTTTGGTATATTTCGCGATATGGGTGAACAACTGCTGTCACAACACATTTAACTGCCTCATTTCATATCTCGTTTCATGATGTTACTATCTTTTTGGAATTTTTAACTTTACATCTGTTAATTAATAAAACACAGTTATTATTTTATCATTAATCAAAGTTTCCGAAGTAAATAGAGAACAATAAGAAAGAAATGATTTTGAAATATTTAGAAATTTTTTTAATTCAACTCTTTTCAAATTTGATATATAAAAATGATTTTTAGCAAATATCTTACAACTTATATATATATATATATATATATATATTGGTGTATAAGGGCTCGTACCACGTGACTTCCGGTTTTTCGGAGGAATAAAAGACGTAGTGTTTCTTAAGCAAGGGGAGTACTAAAAAATCTCTGTTCCGTGCGGAGGTTTTTCAGCAAACTGCCTGGCATCCTTGCCGGATGGTTAGTTCTTCGAGCCTCATTGGGTCGTTCCCTCAGGCTTTAACCCATTTGAGGGGTTAGATTTATAGCCTGGCACCTGAGGCGCCAATTTTTAGGGGAATGCCGACGGGGTCCGAGGCATTTTTGGAGCTGCAGAGCGTGTCTGAGCCACGGCCCTGCGTCCTGACCCATCTAAAAAGGCCTTGTGCCACACTCGTCCGTCTGGTGGGACGTTCGTCAAATATCAGTACTGAAAGATCTCTGTCAGTAGTAAAACCAACTTCGGACGTAACACCAACGGCTCGAGACTTATAATATTTGCTGGACTGTACCACTTCAGTTAATATATAGCTAACTCTATTTCTCTTCCTTACAACCACACAAACACACACACACAAATATATATATATATATATATATATATATATATATATATATATATATATATAATCCCACAAACAAATCTTGCAAACAAAACAATACTTCAGTTTAATTGCATTTTATATCTTCTTTTCTGGGAATACTTTCTACATCTTCAGTTGAAATTTGCTTAAATTTTCAGTGATTTAACTTAGTGAATTTATCTTTTTAGTGAACAGATTAAGTTTATTGTCCAAATGATATTTTGGAATTTTATTAAATTAGATAAGGAATGTGTTGATTGACTTAAGAATATGCCCATATTTTTTAATACAGAAATACAAAATATACTTTTTCAAACAAATAACCTAATTCAGAAATGAATACAGTAATTTAATTTTTGCTGAAACCTAATAACTAGTTGATTGTTGATAGTTTAATAATCTGCATTACGTTCGCCTGATGCTATTATCAAAAGTGTGCACTTATGCATTAGGGTCAAGTAAAAACAGTTTTGGAAGGCAACAAAGTCGAAAAAATTGTCAAAATTTAAATTATACGTAAATTATCATGGCAACAGAATTTTCGAGAAGACTATACAATTTTTAAGAAGAGATTATTCACCTGTAAATTGAAAACTCGAAACTACATAAATCGGAGGATTCATATATATTTTGGGTCTTTTGAAAAAACTGATATCATTTGAGATGTACTGGATGTTTCGGAAAAATCTATATTTTGCCATCCAATAAGTCAATCAATCTCGATCAAATAATCTTAAATTGTAACAGCACGTGGAAAAACGACTAAAAATTCTAAGTATAATGTTTCAATTTATTTTTACTTTCAGGTAATCAATTGCAGTTCCCTCGAGGAAAAAATGAGATTTAAACATTAAACAGACTTTTCAGTTGTTTCAACACATACTATTAAGATTTGAGGTCATCCGAACAAGTTTTGGTCAAGTTATTAGATTACTAAATGATATCAATTTTACTGAAACGCTCAGTATATATATATATATATATATATATATATATATATATATATATATATATATATATATATATATATATATATATATAGCTGTATGTATGTATGCATGTATGTATGTACTGAGTGTTTCAGAAAAATTGATATCATTTATCACCAATGGTCTGGGAGACCGGGGTTCAAACCCAGTTGGAGTCATACCAAAGACTCAAAAAATGGTATTTGATACCTCCTTGCTTTACATTCATCACTATAAGGTACGAATCAAGGGTAAGTCGAACGATTCATGGAAAAGAGTAGTGCCCTATACCTCGGTGTAGTAGCTAGGGTCGGCCAACTTACTTATATATATATGTGTGTGTGTGTGTGTGCGCGCGCGCACGTGCGCGTGTGTGTGTGAGTAGTCGTGAGTAAATAGATAAATAGATTCTATTTGATTTCTTGATAAATCGTCGTGAACTTTTTAATTTCATTGATCCAACTTTGTCTGTTACCATGCCTAAAATGATAATTATAATTTAATGCTTTTGATTAAAAAGAAAAAAACGAAGCTTTTATAAATCGTGAAATACGATCGAAAAGGAAATTTGCATAGAAAATAACATGTCCAATTCAGTTCTGATTAAATTATCCTAATAAATTATTCAAAACTGACCTTTGATTCTTTACCTATCTCAGCCGAATTCATCTATTTCTTTATTCTATTGATTCATTATAAACGGCCGACACTTTGCATTTCTCAATTATAAGAAGAGCTAATCTGATTTATGAGTTTCTTTAACAGCTATGACCTCTCCTAGTGAATCGAGAGACTTTCACTTGAAGTCCACTCATATTTCTCCTATGCCAAAAGCGATTCTCCTTTTCAGACGACAAGAATCTTTCACTTTTTTTTTGTTAATAATAAAAAAAATTGCTTGATTTTTTTAAACCTCCCTTTTATCTTTCTATGTGTTGTAACCAATTCTATGTATAAACCTTCTCTTGAGCCCAAGGAAATCATCCCTGTCGTATCATCAAGGTAAAAATCTTTTATCGAATCTCATTTAAAAAAAATTATTTACCGAAATTGACTTTATTTTTATCTTCCAACATTCTAACTTTAATCTTTTTTTCTTTCTTTTCCTTTTTACTTTCTAATTTCGATTAATTTGATGTCACTCCTTCTGTCTATAAATAATTCGATCGACTTTTTTTTCCTGTAAAATCTTTATTGTAAACTTCCCTCATTTTATCATTTTTCATATCTGTCTGTCTGTCTCGTTCTATCATTCCAGTTTGCACTCGCCACCACCGCTCTAAAGACAAGCCGCAACCGACACACATTCATCTCAAATACCCTTGAAGCACTACGATTTGGCGTTCAGCACTGAATGTGGTTGATAGTGCAGACGCCTGGCTGGGTTGGCGTGTCTATCGAATCACTTAGCTGGTGTATTATGTATGACGAATAAGACAGAAATTAGTGGATGAGGAGAATTGACTTTGCAATAAACGCCAGAAATATAGCTGTCGACCTTGGCAAAGTGGCTGTGTTGTGAACTATTGTTGTGAATGCCAATTCCTCGCTAACGACTCAATAACTGTCAACGTTCGTCTAGGTATTAACCCATCTGTAACACCGTGCCGAACAGAGATTACGCCTCGCCTTCTCATTGGTTGGCGCCCTGACGTGAAGGATTTATGTGTCACGCTGCTATTGGTTGCCGATTGGCTTTCTATTTTATTGTTCAACTATTTCATGGCTGCCAAATATTACGCCGACACAAATGATGGACTGCATATTTACCAATCTATAAAGTTATGATTGCTTTTCGAGTTCAGCTCATAATTCTTCATAATCACAACAATAATTACATATTAAACATTGAGTTGTCACTTGCTATACACAGTATCTGTTCGTTATAATGTCTGCGGAAATATTCAATACCACTATATTGGAAAACATTATAAAGAATTAAACTGAGAAATATATAAAAATGGTTTTAGAAGCACTGGACACGTAGAGGCTGGAGTCGTGTATGTTTCTATTTGAAATCTACATAAGTGATCTGGGAGAATAAGCACCATAATTATAGCTGACCTTGAGAACATACAGAATCTGTCTATTAGTGTGCAAGGCTTAAAGTTAAAATATGGATTGACACGCGGCGCCTGCAGAAGCACGCACAGGTACACACACACACACACACACACACACACACACACACACACACACACACACACACACACACACACACGGAAAATTAGAGATATGGGGAGGGGCTTAGTGAATAAATATGATGTATTTCGCCTCAAAATATTCTCTAACTTGATGGTTTGTTTTCACATGGACACCATTCTTGCTTCTACTAATTAAACAAAAATATCTTTAGTCGCCTTTTATAAAATCAGTAAAAGAACGCTTTATTTAACTGAAACTAAAGCGACTGACAGGCTTCTGTGTACCTACCAAAATCTATGTTTGTATGTTCAGGTGTATTGATATAAATGCATTTTTCCCATTTAAAAAAAGGATTATTTGGCAGATATTTTCTTAATATCAAGATTTCCTTTTTAGCTGCATTAACTAGTAACCAAAGAATCATCAAATTTTTGCAAAAACCTCGGCAATTATACATTTTTAGGTAATGCTTTTCTCTTTTTTTCGATAATCAGGGCAATATTTTTAGAAAAAAATGGCTGCCAAATAAAACTTCGAAAAAAAACTGATGAAATAAAGGAAACCTTTTTAGTAAAATAGAAATGTTCCACTGTATCAATTAAGTATATAGAAATCGCAATGAATATTTGTGTCAAATTGTGTGTT
This sequence comes from Sepioteuthis lessoniana, assembly GCA_963585895.1. NCBI lineage: Eukaryota > Metazoa > Mollusca > Cephalopoda > Myopsida > Loliginidae > Sepioteuthis > Sepioteuthis lessoniana. The sequence continues at coordinate 248,739 of OY757907.1, read as the reverse complement.
TGTGAGAGAGAGAGAGTATGTGTGTATGAGTATGTGTGTAAGCGTGCGAAGGAAGAGAGAAAAAGAAAGGGAACGGAGAGGGAGAGAGAATTGATTAAAATTCTTCGAAGTGGTAATGTTATATATCTTTAAAAAAAACTCGTCCTTGCAAATAAATACATAAGTAAAATAATAAGACTTGACACAATAGATTTCTATTGAAGAAATCATTTTGTTTCAGTTCGTTTGTTGTGTTTGTCCTACGTTGATCAAGAAAAATGTTTTTGTTAAAGTTTCAAAATAAAATTGTAAATCGGAAAGAATAGATTTTGAGAAGAAAATCAGTAGTAAAAATAAGTAAATAAGTATATATATATATATATATATATATATATATATATATATATATATATATATATATATATATACTTGGAAAAAAGGCACAAGTGTAGAAGGTTCCCTGAAAGCTATAGGATCCATTTATCCATAGTCGCAGATAATAAATCTTCGGAGATCTCTCTTAAAAGTTGGGCGGTGCACCCGTGAGGCCAGTGAAGCAGAAGAGTCGCCAACAAACGGAAAATTAAGCAAAGAAACCCAGCAAATCCTTCGTCCACTTTCTCTGAAATACTACGCGCCTTACTCGTTTACATTGTTCTTCTCACTCAAAACCTGAAAGAAGCTGTCATTCTCAAAATGGCTACACGTCCAATTCACCGAGGGTGTTGTACACGAAACATTTGTGTCGCCGAATAAATCAGCCGTTGAATATAACCACAAGCTGTACATCACTTTCCGCACCAAATGCGAGTGTATCATAAACAAGCCAGAAAGATTGTTTGTCGCTCGCCTCTCAAGGGAACTATTATCCTTTCCCGCCAATTTTAATCCCGGGTCAAGCCAAGCGGATCCAGCTGGGACAAACCTCAGCTTCAATCGACGAAGATGATGACGACGCCAACTTCACCAGAAATTCTCACTCTGTCGTTTAATTCTTTCATTTTCAGATTCTATTATTATCCTTAACAAATCCCATACTTCTTTGCTTTTTGATATTTCCAAAGTTGAGTTTGAGTCAGACTAAAGATTACTGCAATGTGATAGTCATTGAGGATTGAATCAACTGCACTAGTTTGGTTTAGCTTCTTTGTTTAATGGCAAATCAATCTTCGTGGGTTATTTAATGCCAAACAGCAGCGATACTATTTAACCTATAGCTGGGATGATTAGGGGGTTCATACCTTTCCCAACGGTATTAGTCCGAAAGGGAAATTAATAGCACTACTAGAAATCGAACTCGTTTACTTCGAAGCCGTAATCCAGAATGTTTGCCATAACCCCATTGGGACTTCCTACATTGAACTTGTAAATTAATTACGAATACAAGTTTATTAACTATTGCGCTAAGGCTAACACCTCAGTTTCGTTGCTATCTTTTAGCACCAATCAAATTGATTTAGTCAAACATTAAAACAAAAGCATTGACAACAAATGTAAAACAAGTTTTTCGATTTTGGTACGAATTCTAAGAAAAGAGTAACAACTAAATGTTGGTTTATCGATTAAAGGCTATTAAAATTAGTGTCTTCAGTAATTTTGTCTGGGAAACAAAACTCAAATAAAAGACATTAAAAATGTATTCAGAGTTTACAATTAACGAATGTAAACAACATCATCCCGCTGAGACGATTTTAACTATCAATTTTTCACTAGAAATATAATCAACCAGAATAATAAACAAGCATTTGAATTATTTTGTTGATAATAATATCTTCTTTTTTTCCCTAAGATTTAGATTGAAAGAAACCAGTTAAACTTTTGTGGGGAGAAAAATAATTTGTAAAATGTAAAGGCGTCAAAATGTCTTTCATAATGCTTATATATTGTTGGCTTCTTTAAAACGGTTAAAAATGACACAAGAAAAAAAAAAAGAAGATTCTTCTGTTCATTGTTTGCTATAATATAATATTCGAACCCACTTGATCTAATGTTCGCGTTTTTTAAATGAAATAAAACAAAATAAACAAATACTTATTCGATACTAAAGAACATGATCTTTCCATTTTAAACTTTTTGGAAAAGATTGATCATTTATGTGAATTTATATCGGCATGTTCATATACATTTTGTCCCATTTATTCTTGAATTTTATCGAAAACGCACTTTGTTCGAAGAAATATAAAATTACATTAAACAGTAAAGAAGTGATATTGTCATCTGCAATTATCTGTGTTACCGAGTTGCTTGTTAACTACTACTACTACTACTACTACTACTACTAATAATAATAATAATAATAATAATAAAAGACTAGATACGACTGGTTGAGGAAGGTGATTCACAGGGAATTGTGCAGGAAATTTAGATTTGACCATACGAACAAATGGTATATGCAAAATCCAGAATCCGTCTTGGAGAATAAGATGCATAAAATTATCTGGGATTTTGAGATACGAAGAGATCACCCTTTCTGTCCAGAAGAACAGATCTAGTAATTGCTAACAACAACAACAAAAAAAAAACAGAGAACCTGCTGACTAGGATACTTTGTTGTCCTGGCGAACCACAGAGTAAAAATGAAAGAAAGCGAAGAGACAAGCACTTGGATCTTGCCAGAGAGTTGAAAAACCTACGGAACATGAAGGTGACGGAGGTACCAATTGTAGTTGGTGCACTTGAAACAATCCAAAAAGGCATTGTAAAGGGGCTGGAAGAGTTGGAAATCGGAGGACAAGCAGAGACCATCCAAACTAAAGCATTCAGCTCGAATACTCAGAAGACTCCTGTAGACTTGAGGATACTTGCTGTCACTCAGACTTCAGTGAAGGATCATCAGTTAACGGGGGTATAAAAAAAACTCGCAAGGAATAATAAAACTAGAACAAAAAGAATAGAAAACTATGCACAACTGAGTGGGAAAGATGATTCTCTGAAAATTGTCCAAGAAACTGGAATTCTACCATACAATCAAATACGATATACTCAAATCAGAATCTGTTATACAGAGTGAAATACTCTGGGATTTTGTGATACAAACAAATTACTCAATCTCAGCAAGAAGATTAGACCTAGTAATAATATTAAAAAATCACCGTCAAGTGGATTTTATTGCTCCTACGGATTACAGAGTAAAAATAAAAGAAAGTGAAAAAAGATACAAGTACTTGGACTTGCTAGAGAACTAAGAAACCAGTAGAACATGAGGGTAACGGTGATAGCAATTGTTGTAGGCGCGCTTGAAACGGTCCCATAGGCTACAAGATGAGACTGAAAGCATTAGAAATCAAAGGAAGATTTGAGACTATCCAAACTACAGCAGTGTTGAGATCAATCAGAATACTAAGAAGAGTCCTGGAAATTTGAAAAGACTGGCTATCACTCAGACTTCAGTGAAAGACTTCTAGCGTTAGCGGGTGTGAAAAAGTCGCTAGGAGTTTAATAATAATATTAATAATACTTCAACTACTGATAATCAAATCGTGTTGACAGCACGGATTTCCCTGACTCTCTCTCCATCCCGGCAGGTCTTCCAGACTTCATCCTGTCTCTCCACAGAACTGATGTAGATGAGTTATTGTTAGCCAGTCAAACACTGACACGTCCATGTGTAGGAGTCAATGGAAGAACGTCACATGAGTTCCTCCTTGCTTCTCCAGCTGTGTCTCGCATGTCTTGTTCGTCTTACTTGGATGGTTTTTGAGATGGGAGTTAAATGGCCGTACAGCTGTTTTTTCGAGTATGTTGCTTCCAGGATTTGTTCAATATTGCTCGTAGCATTCTTGCGTAGTTCTCATCTAGCTTTTTATCCATGCATTTTTCGTTTGTGTCCATGTGGTGCATCGATGACTTCCATATGATCGATAGCCCATCAATAGCAGTCCACGCATTCGATCGATGTATATTAACTTCACTTTCAGTAGATGAGATGCTGCTGCCGAGGTACGTGAATTTGTCTACTTATTTTAGAGGCACGTAGAATGGAGATGGCTTCTTTTCATTTAGAAAATATACTCTGTTTTGCTTGCATTCACGTGGAAGCCATAGTCTTCTGCTACTTGCAACAGGCTATGCAGCACAAATTCGGTTTGAGTAGGTGTATTTACAAGAAGTGCTAGATTATCTGCATACTTCACTTCTCTTATAGTTCCTGCTTGATGTCGTCTGCTTCTTGCCTTTTTTTTTTTAGCGTAAAGCCATTAACTTTTATTAGATTTATCGACGTTCTAAAGACGTAGTCTAGGCAGATTATAAACAAATATAGTGCTAATATATGTCCTTGCAAAACCCCAGCAGCACTGTCGAAGAAGTCTGTGTCTCCATCAGGTTGTTGTATACAATACATATACGTATGCAAAACACAATACAGACGGACTCTTTTTTTTCAGACACAAACGGGTTTATTAATTCCTGGCTTCGGTCCATGGCGACACGAAGAGAGAGACATAATTCTTAAAAGCCTATGCTAACCATACTATGTTGACCATACTATGCTGACCCTACCTCAACGCGCGGCGCATCTTGTGATGTTTTAGATCTCAATTCATCATTGCCAGTCGAGATTCGAAAAACTTAACCATTGCTGCAACGGTAGAAAACCCAACTCTCGCCTCAATGGTCCAATATCAACTGACGTCTTTTCAAAATCCTCAATTCTCAGGGCCATCTCTTCTGGGCATGACGTCATCCACGTTCCAGCCATATTTCCTGTTTGGGAGTTTATTATGATAAATAGTGATTGTCATATCCTTTCCGCGTGAGCGTAAAAACTGCACCAAATGACTATGTACCTGGGCTAAGAGACTCGAATAGTTCAAAGCCCTACTAAATGAATGATGTAATATAATTAACGAAAAATGATTAATATAAAAAAATCATTCCCTAATTATATAACAAGGTGAGTGAACCTTTATTTCGTGTTTCTATAGAGCGTCATTATGACTGTAACATTTTTTAAAGGAGATCATATGCTCATAGTGTTCGCTCAATCTTCCCTCTATGTATGGAATCAAATTCCTTGGAGAAATATTCAAGCAATTGTGCGGCCTCGAAATTTTTTGCTCGAATTTGTTTGATAATTCGACTGATTGTCAGAATCTGTGATGTTGTGAATTGATTTCTCCGAATAATGATAATAGTAATCACCTAATGTACATGGACGTCATCAAGCTGTTTGCAAAAAATGAAAAATAATGTGGGACTCTGATATAATCAATATGAATATACAGTCAGGATAAAGGAATAGGATTTGGCAAAGAAAAATATGCCATGCCAATAGTGAGAAGAGGCAAACGACAAATAACGGAAGGAATAGAACTGTCGAATTAGGAAAGAATCAGAACGCTTGGAGGAAAAGAAAATATAAATACTCGGGAATATGGGAAGCAGACACCATCAAATAACCAGAAATTAAAGAAAAGTAAGAAAAGAGTGTCTCAGAAGGGCGAAAAACCTTGCCGAAACCAAGCTCTACAGCAGGAATCTTACCAAAGGATTAAATACCTGAGCTGTCCCCCTTGAAAGATACTCGTGACCATTCTTGAAATAGACACGGGAACAACTTCAATAAATGGACCAAAGGACAAGAAAGCTAATGACGATGCACAAGGCCTTATATCTGAGAGATAACATAGATAGACTAAATGTGTCAAGAAAATAAGGAAGAAGAAGACTCGACAGTAGTGGAAATAGCGTGGATGCATCAATACAACGACACGACGACTACACAAAAAGTACAAAGAAAGCGACCAGAAATAGCACTAATCAACTGAGTAACAACAGATAGGAAACAGAAATGGGAAGAAAAACAACTGTTTGGATATTTCAAGCGACAAGCTGACGAAATCTCACACGAGAAAACCTGGACATAGCTAAGAAAGTGAAATTTTTAGAGAGGAACTGAATCTCTTCCAACAGCACAAAATAGCCCCATAGCGACCCATTACGTTAAAACGAAAATAGATAAGATACTACCGAATAGCAAGTGTAGGTAATGTGGTGATAGAGACAAAATGGACAATCATATTATAAGTGAATGCGGCAAACTAGCGTAAAAACAACGCAAGACTAGACACGACTGGGTGGGGTAAGTGATCCACCGGAAATTGAGCAAGAAACTGAATTTGTCCATACGAACAAATGGTATATACACAAAGCAGAATTCGTCTAGGAGAAGGATCCGCGCTCATTTCTCTGTAATTTTGAGATACCAACAAATCATCTAATCCAGGCCATAAAATCAGAAGTAGTGATAATTAAAAAAAAAAAAAAAAAAAAAAAAAAAAAAAAAAAAAGCGATAAAAAAAAGAAAAAATTGGAAAACCAAGGAACCGTCAGTATAGTGCATTTTGCTGTCTCGGTAGACCTCAGAGTGAAAATCAAAGAAAACTAAAAGAGAAACTAGTATTTAGAATTTGCCAGAGAACTAAGAAAGCAATGGAACCTGAAGGTGACAATAATACCAATTGTAGTTGGTGCGCTTGGAGCGGTTCACAAAGGCTGGGTAAGGCGGTTTAAAAAGTTGGGAATCGGAGGACGGGCAGAGACTATCCAAACTACAGCATTTTAAAAATCGGCCGGAATGATAAGAGTCATGGAAACCTGGGGAGACTTGTCTTTCAGACTCCAGTGATAGACCATCAGCTTACGCTGGTGCAAAAAAAATCAAAAGGAGAAATATTATTATAATAATATAACTAATTTGTTCATTTTCTCTCTGTATTTATTATCAATTGCATATGTGTAAAGTTTGAATGCAATAATCTTCATTTAAAGTTAGAATTCTTCTGTCAAAACTGGAGAGAAAAAAAAAAAGAATAAGATTTATCTGTAAAATGCATTGGAAGCAAAATGCCAGCAAGAATAATAAATATCAAGACAAAATAAAAACCCATAAAAATGAATAAATTGTTATGTGGGGTTATACTTAATTAAAACATTTATTTTAAAGGTGTAAGTATCCACTGTTTTTATAATTTTTTTGTGGTCCGATGAGGTTTCTTCTTTCTCTGAAGAAAACCTGACCCCCATCTGTGACAGGATCACAGATAATAATCAACCCCTGGTTCTGATATAGCCACATTACACTACCTATGAAAAATGACAAATCTAAATGGGACTCAGATTACAGATATGAGTTTTATGATCAGCTGGTGCTCCCTTGAGAGCCAGCATGATGGACCCGGTCGGTATCCAGTGAATGTTGGCTGTTCTCATTTCAGGTTTACAAACAACAACCAAAACAACTATTCAGCGGAGAGATATCAACGGAACAATTGGACCAGACAAGGCAACAAAATGTACTTCACTGTTATTTTAAGAGCAGTCCAACACAAAAAGTATATAGAAAGAGAATGAAAGAAATTTGGGCAAAATTCGTCCCATTTAATTTAAATCAATTGCTTGCTGACCAAGCTAGAATGATATAAAAAACGGCTGGTTGCCTGATCTTGAGATATTAGAAATATGTGGAAAAATAAACAGTGAAAAAAAATGAACAAGATTCCCCGATCCAAATCCAGACACTAAATACTAAAAAGCAAGATGCCTCTAACCTAATTGAAAAGCAAAATACTGATAACCGATATGCCACAAACCCCAGCATCCCAAACCAAACGTTAACACAAGACAAAATATACGTAGAATTAATAAAGAAAATCCTGAATGAAAAGAAGACTACATTATCGTCCCTTAGAAAACAAGACTGGAAAAAGTCAAGGTAGGAACCGAAAAGGCAATCAAATTATTTCCAAATATCCCAACAGGCAACATCACTAAACTAACAGAGCTTATTTATGAAGGAGTGAATAAAATCGGTGTTCCCCTAACGAAATCGAACACAAATATGAAACCTTTACGTCAAGAATGACATCAAGGAGAAACTGCGATAACAGGCAAAATTACTAAAGAAGGTAAAACACGGAAGGATATGTTGCGATGAAAAGAACAAAACAAAACAGCAGGCAAGTCTGATCAATACAATTTGTACAGACAAATCAAAAGATACTGGAGAAGGAAGGGAGACTTAAAAGATGCCTAGACAGGGTTAAGAAACACAAAGAAAACAGGATATTCCAAAATAAATAAATAAAATTCTACCAACAAGTAGGTGGATAATATACAAGGACAAACCAACAACCCGAAATAAAGGAAGCAAAACAATTTGGGAGTAAAATATGGGAATAAAAATAACAGCCGATTGGATAAATAACATAAAAAAAGAATAGCAAGGACTCGAAGATAAACCTAAGCTGAACATACAACTGGAATCACCCAAAGTAACACTCAAGAGTGGACCGAACTGGAAAACTCAAGGCCATGATGACATACATAGATTCAGGTTTTAAAAAATGATGTCTATTCATGACAAACTGACTTTAAAAATGAGTAGATGCCTAGAAGAAGCAAGTATATCCAAATGGATAACTAAAGGAAAGACTACTCTGATCTAAAAAGACCCCACCAAAAGGAACCAGCTATAGACCAATAACATGTCTATTTATGATGTTGAAAATCCTAAGCGCACACAGTAGGAAAGAGATTTACAACTTGCTTGTATGCTGCGGGCTGTTAACGGGAAAAAGAAAGAAAGCCCCTGGAATTTAAGAGAAACAGGTGACTTACAGTACATTGATCAGAACATCCTTAAGGAGAGCAAAGCGAAACAGAAAAATATAGTCGTGGCGTGGACAACTAAAAAAAGTCAATGATTTGGTCCAGCAAACTTAGATTATAGAATGTCAGAAAATGTACAAAATATCCGACGAAGTCATAAAATTCATCTCAAAAGCCGTGAAAGACTGGGAAGTGGAATCAAGAACCGGAAGAAAAACTTTAACGTAAGTGAAAGTTCAGAGAGGCATCTTCCAGGGAGATACGCTGTCGACCTAACTGTTTGTTATAACAATGATGCCACTCAATAACATACTTGGGAAATGCATTGAGGGCTATAAAATTACAGCATCAGAAGAAATAATAAATCCCCGTATGTATATAGATGACATCGAGCAGTTTGCAAAAAATAAAAAGGAATCGTAGACTCTAACACAAGCTATAAGAATATATCGACAAGGAAAAATTACAAGTATTTGAGTATACTGGAAGTAGACCCCATCAAACAGTCAAAGATAAAAGAAAAAAAAATCAGAAAAGAGCATATTAGACGAGCGAGAAAACTTCTAGAAACCATGCTCTGCAGCAGAAATCTTATCAAAGGGATGAACACTTGAGAAGTCTCTCTTGTAAGATACTCGGGACTATTCTTAAAATTGACACGGGAAAAACACAGACAAATGAATAAAAAATAAGAAAATTAACGACGATGCTCAAGGCTTTAAATCCAAGAGATGACATTGAGATATTATATTGGTCAAGAAAAGGAGAAAGAGAACTCGTCACCATTGAGGATTGCATGGATACATCAACACAACGACTCGAAGATTACATTTAAAAGGGCAAAGAAAGACTAATTACAGCGGCCAGTAACAGCGCAGAAAATATAAGGACAAAGAGAAAAACAGCTAGGAAAGATAAATAAAAACAAAATCAACTGTATGGATATTTCAAATGACAAACTGTCAAAATTGCACACAAAAAGACCTGGATATAGCAACGAAAGGGAAACCTAAAAAAAACTGAATATTTTCTAATAACAGCAGAAAACAATTTCATAAAGACCAATTATATTAAAGCGAAAATCGATAATACATAACAGAATAGCAAGTATAGGTAATTTGGTGACAAAGACGAAACAATTTGTCTCATATTAAGTGAATGTAGCAAACTAGCACTAAAGGAGTATAAGTCTAAGCATGATTTGGTGGGAAAGGTGAATCACTGAGTATTGAGAAAGAAATGGAAATATGACTATGCTAACAAATGATAAATGCACAAACCAGAATCCTTCCTAGAGAATGAGACGCATAAAATTCTCTGGGATTTTGAGATACAAACAGATCACCAGACGTAGTGATAATTAATGAAAAGAACTTGCCGTGAAATGCATTTTGCTTTCCCGGTGGACAACCGAGTAAAAATCAAAGAAAACTAAAATAGAGACAAGTATTTGGAACTTGCCAGAGAAGTTAAAAAGCTATGGAACATGAATTTGGTTTGTTTAGTTTGGTTATATGGCATATCAACCATTGTAGGTTATTTAATGCCAAATCCATTTTTTCTACAAATAAACGGTTCTATTTCAAACAATTCAGTTTAGCATAAGTACACAGTTTTTTTTTTGTTAACACACAGTTAAATGTAAAAACAATACTATTTCAAGAAATTCAGTTTAGCATAAGTACACGGTTTAGTTCTATTTGACCCATAGCACCCTATCAGGTGCTAGCACTCCGGCCCAGATTGTACCTGAAAGCGGTACTCCACATTCCCCAAAGCTCAGGCAATTCTGGAGCCTCACCATCAGATTGTTAAGTGTTATATCCAAGACACTCGTCGGGGAAGTCTTACCCCTTTGCAAAGATGCAGTCGGTGTATTCTGCAGCCCCAGCCGACTGGGCCGAAGGACATGAAGGTGACGGTAATATCAGTGGTTGTAGGTGCACTGGGAACTACAGCAGATCGGTCATAATACTGAGAAGATTCCTGAAGACCAGAGGAGACTTGTTGTCACCAGACTCTAGTGAACAACCATCAGCTAACGCTGGCGTAAAAAACTCGCAAAGTGTAATAATAATAATAATGATAGAATTCGGAAATTTTTCAACATATCAAAAAGCAATGGAAAATCGGAGGTGGGAATTAACAACAGGAGAAAACCAAACAGAGATAAAAATCCAAAGATACATTTCCAGAGAGATTCTTTATCGCCACTTCTCTTTGTAATAGCAATAATGCTACATAATTATATATTAGAAAATGCACTATAGACCACAAAATTTATTATACGCAAAGGAATGGCAAGTATAGTGAATTTTCATTTATACTAATTTTTTTCTTCCTGCTGTTAATTCCACTTTCCAGTTTTTCATGGCATACGTAATAAATTTTATGATTTCGTCGGATATTTTAAACATTTCTGACATTCTATTATCCAAGTTTGCAGGACCATTCAGACCACAGCCCTTAAAATCAGCTAGGATTCTGAGAATGGTTCTGGAGACTTGAGGTGATTTGCTCTCACTCGGACTTCAATGAAAAACCACCAGTTAAATTTTATGTGAAAAACTCGTTAAAAGTCAAATAATAATCATCAGAATTTATGAAAGAAAATTTCTTCCATTACACATAAAAATATAAACACATTTACTCATAGTAGTAATTGTATTTATGAACAAACGTACGTGCGCTTGTGTATGTGTGTGTCACATAAAAATTCTCTCTATCAATCTATCGATACATTCACATTGTTTCAAAATTGGTGACATTGCCTTTGTTATTAACTTTTTTATTCTGACAAGGTTTAAAATATAATTGCTTCGCTATTTCTCTCTCTCGAATGGAACTAGGATAGATAAAATCCAAATATAAAAAGCGCACAATCAATCTTTATGTACGTGCACACACGTAGACACCCAAGCACATATAAATATACATGAATCATTTATATATATATATATATATATATATATATATATGTGTGTGTGTGTGTGTGTGTGTGTGTGTGTGTGTGTGAATTATGGACACCATAATTCCATTACTCACGCTACATGGGTTTTCCCCAATCTTCAGACTCTTCGCTCCTAAACACTTAGTCGAAAAAAAGAAAAGTACGCAAAACAGAATATTTTATAAAACGCATGAGATGGAAAACTTAAATTCTATATACGATGATATCAGCAAGCAAAAACAAAACAAAAAAAAAACTTGTCCCACACAACACCTTGATTTTTTCCCGTTTTAAAACTATACGTTCGATATTGTTAATAAGCTAAATTTTGTTTAACTTAATGACAAATTTAAAAAGAAATTACAAGAAACAACTAAAATAAAGAAATCAAAAACATATTTGTAAAAGTCAAATTATTTTACAAAATATTTTTTTTAATCCGAAAAATTAAAGAACTAATCAGTTACAAAATTATGCAAAAATAGCAAATACTTAATAAAAAAAATCAAATACGGAAGCTAGCAATATCCCAGACAAATCAAATATAGACAACAGCATAAGTCAAATAATAATCTTAAAAAAGTTTTCACTATCTTGGACTATAAGGAAAATTTCCAAACTAAGTCAGAAGACTTCAAAACCCAACGAAAAACCGAATTGGAAAAATTGATAAAATGATTTTCTGGACATCACATTCAATTTGAACACTTGACGCGTGGCAACCTTACAGAAAACCGAATGACCAACCGTTATACATTAATATCAAATCGGACTATCAATCCACAATTAAAAATCAATGAAATATTGGCTAGCTATATATTCTAGTAATATTAACAGTTTCAACAATGCTAAAACAGATTATGACACAACCCTAAAAATAGCAGGATATGCACCAAACTGAATAACACAAAATAATAATAACAATAATAACAAAAGAACAAGAAATAGAAAAATTATATGGTTTAATCCCAGCCATCGTAAAACTGTTAAATCAAACGTGGAAAAAATAAAAATTGATTTTAAAAATACTTTGAAAAATCTACACCACTGAACAAAATCTTTAACAAAAATAATTTTAAAATTAGTTATTGTTGCATGAGAAATACCAAAAAAATATCAACCGGCATAATTTTAAAATATCTGATGAAAATTTTTTAAAAATAATAGCCAGAATGACAGATGCAACAACAGGGATAAAGCGAGATGCCCCTTGAATTATATTTGTTTAATAAACAATGTAATATACGAAGTCACTATCAAAGAAGAGGATGATAACAATGATAAAAAATATACGGAATTGAATTGAAAAAGCAAATGGTACATCTACGACTTCAGCTTCATAACAGAATATATTCAAACAGTACATATCGAAACATGTAGGGCAAATAAAGGACATAACGGGAAAACCTACAATAATAAAATAGGATGATGTAAAGAAAAGAACAACAACAAAAAAAAAAACGCTCATAAATGAGGTGACGATATTAACAGATTGTGACCTGGAAAAATTCTGCATCCTACAAAAGACTGAAAACATTTCTTAACAAAGGATGCGAATTGATATCTAAGTGTACTCATGTATCTTGTATCATCTACCATCAAACCCTGATTAATCCAACAATCTATTTTCTCTTTTATACCTACAAGGGAGAAAAAATTCTCGTTTGAATGTTATATATAGTCACATCTAATCACGTTATTTTTTCGTAAAAATATCTCGCGAACTATTATCTTATCCCATGACTACACCTTTGACTCTATAGATGCTTGACAACCCACTTTCAAAAGGTCCCGTCAGAAGATTGTGTAAACACATGAAACTTAAGTAACAGACTTATAATATCCATAATTCTACAATTTATAGGCATTATTATTATTATTGCTATACAATAATGGTATCGAGCATTCATTTTGTACCAAAAATTTTCTTATTTGTAGTTCTCCAGTCCTTATATATATATATATATATATATATATATATAAGTAAACCTTAACAGATGAGTTCAATTATGAATTTATTTCAACAATCTTTTTGCAAGAGTGTATCTTCAGATGAAATGCAAGATTTTATTGGAGCATTCAAAAAATAATTATACTCCATACACACACACACATATATATATATATATATATATATTGATAGGTGCTTGTACCGCTTTTTCTCTGTCTTCCCAGTTATGTGTGTGTGTGTGTGTGTGTGTGTGTGCGTTTGATTATATCTGTGTGTGTGTGTGTGTGTGTGTGTGTGTGCTTACGTACGTGTGTGCACGCACATGAGTTGTAGAGTATTTGAATCAACAAGCTGTTTGCTTTTATTCACTTGATTCTGAGAATTAGAATCAAGAACATTACGTAAAGACCAAAATCAATTGCAATATATGTGAGGAGTATCATATAAAAGCTACTGCTCATAATTGTTAGAACCAGCACAAAATTTGTTTACCATCATTTATTAAGGATGTCGAAAAGAGGCGATCGAAATTAACTTATTAGTTTAGCAATTGTTCCCAATCGCAATGTCAGTTTTCCTTTTCAATCTCTTTAATCGTTTCTGAAGAAGATTTTAGAACGATAGAAATTTTCTTTCATTCAACAATTTAATTCTGTTTTTGAAAATTCTAGATATTTAGTTCACATAACAACAAAATTTGATTGAATACGTGCATTGTGATGACTGAAATAAATTTTGGTTGAAATTGGGTGTTCCTGTTTTTGACTCTTAAAATCAAAGACTCGTTTGTTCAAATGCCAAGAATTGAGTCTGTGTGTGTTAGGGGGAAGGGGGTAATAACTATGGCACGTTGAAAATAGATTTTGTGGCGTGTATTATAATATACTAATATTGGAAGGCAAAGGAGAGTTATGCCCGTCTAAGATGAAAATAAAACTATACTGAGAATAATACATTGAATTTGCAGCGTTACGAATCTACAATGAAATTATTACATTTTAGTCGAACAGGATACATTTGATCTCTGCAACATTCACTAGTGTTTTTTTTTTATTTAGATAGATATCAGTAGATATAGAAAAACTTAAATCGCTCAGTTTCCTTCTTCTTAAACCTGTTTTTTACTTTGTCCAGTCGGTTTAAATCAAATTGAGTTTCCCTCAGTGAAAGCATAATGAGGAATAACATTATAATTCAGATAATAAAAAAGTGAAAAGGCAAACTCTTGTTTTTACATACATTTTATGTATACATAATTATGTATAAATATACATTTATTTTAAAAAATAAAATGAAAAAAATAGCAAATTATTTTGACGTCTACATTAGCAATTAAAAAGTTTTCAAATAATTCTGGTACACAAACTCAAGTTTGTTAAACTAATGTTTATACATTGACAACACCTGTATTGATTCATTTGAAGACATATGCAAACATCTGTGCATGTGTGTGAGGATTTTTCTGTATGTTTATATACGTGTACGGATAAATGTGTTAGAATAAGCCTAATTTAAAAAAGGGTCAAGGAAGGGAGTTCAGATTTAGTCCTCATAGATCGTGAGTGATTTTTATTTTCGTTATTGTCTGTTTATCTGCTCTACAAAGATATTTATATGAGCTGAACAAATAGCTGTGCAATATCAACTAAATTTTATGACGGGAGCTGTATCTCTGTTCATCACAAGTTCCTACTGTCTTTAAACCAAATCTTGAGTACATTCTCTTCAGACGTTTTGTTCACTCTTGAGTTACTTACAAATTTCCACGCAGATATTTACAGATATATTCGAATCCAACAAACAGCATACACTCTAAATAAAGGTCACATTGTTTTGAATAATTATACATACATTTCCAAGATAAAAGATAACAACTTAAATTTTGAGCATTCATTACATATCTCAAGACACTTATCAGAAAGTACTTTTAAACATTAGACAATGTTTTTATGTTATATCGTTCAATGAATAGCAAAAACGCTAACGCAATCCATCATTTCATAGCACAATCCATTTATTCTTCATTCCAAATGAAGAAGCTCTACTTGCGATACATAGTTATTGCAACAGATGTCTGTCTAATTCAAATAAGAGTTTACAATTGGCAAAAGAATGTAAAACAAATTCCTAACTAACATACTGAGTTTTCCTTTGATGTTAAATCCTTTTTTCTTTTTCTTTCCCTTTGCCTGACTTCTCTTTTACAATCTGCCTCTTTAAAATTCTGCCAACTTCAATCAGAATTTTGAACAACGGTTTTCACTTTTATTTACATCATTTCATTCCTGACCTCGGGTGGAGGGAGAGTACATGCACCTTTTCAGTCACAATTTCTCTTTTTTTACTTGCCTCTGTCTGTCTATTCTTTTAAATGTTTCTAACTCTGTCTCCCACGTGTCTCTTTATCTCGTTCATTCAATTTCTTTGGGTTCTCTCTCTCTCTCTCTCTCTCTCTCTCTCTCCTCTTGTCTCTCCTTTATGCTGTTTATTTCTATGTCTGTCTACCTATATTCCTATTACTTACATCATGTCTTTTCCACCGATTCGTCTTCTCTGTTGTCTTTATTTGCTTTGATTTTCGTTCTCTTCTTCTCTCCAAGTCTCTGCTCTCTCAGCTGGTTTCTCCTCCCAATCACACTTCAATTTATCTCTAGAGATGAACCGTATCCCATGACGTTTGCTATACTGAGGGGAGCTTGCAATCTGCGTGAGTGTCGAATCACTGGTCTTAGTTGCATCAAGACATACCAGAGATCTTCAAGTGGCATTCTTTTGCTTCCAACTGTCTTTACATCAGAAATTCCAAAATATCATAAAATGCTCGCAGTACTAATAAACCATTTAGTTGAAGCAGTTAAGTTTGCTTTACGGCATTGCATTACCGCAACCAACACGCACATAGACTCACATTCAGTGATGCCATAAAATTTTCGCACGTTTTTATATATCTAAGTAAAGATATATACGACTATTGATACATTTAATGAACGTATATTTTCCATACCCTCCGATGCCCAGTTGTTGGCTTATAAGCACCAAAATAAATCCATCGACGTTACTCTCTTTCTCTTACACGTACCTACACTCAAAGACAAACAAAATAAACGTAAACTTCACACACACACACACACACACATATATATATATAGTCATCCACAGACAGATCTGTTTCGTTCTATCAGAACTCATCAGTGTGGCTAGACATTAGCTCCCCATAGCTGGGATCGAAACCCGGTTGACTCAAACGCCAAATATATATATATATATATATATATATATATATGAGTTAGGATACATAGAGTCAACGGCACTGGGTGACTGTCACCTTGCGCCACTGACTCAGATATACATTATCTATCACAGCCCTTGAAGTTCCTTAAGTGACAAATATAGAGATCTATGATATTAATATATTAGCGAAAGATGTAATTCCGTATAAATGTTTTGAATCGCAGTCGCGCGTTGCCAAAGTGTGATTTGTGTGTCCAAACATCTGTATCGAATTTTATTGCACATAAAGGAGTTTTCTACTTTAAAAATGGTTTTTTGCCCACTTAGTGGCTTTCAAAACGATTTGTCGCATAAAAAATTTTGACTCTTGAGACAGTTCTTTTATGAACTGAATTTTAAAATTCAAAGTTTCTACATCCTGATTTGTGAGTTCAACATCAACTGGAAATGAAAATGATTGTTATTAGTTTTGTCGTTTTGTCTGCTTCAAGAAGAATAAGTTTCACAATTAAAAGAGAGAAAAATATGAGAATTAGTTGACGATCAATGAGAAGTTATTTGAACTTGAATCCTTTGGAAAATGGCCGTGAAAAAATTCTTCCATGCGGGAAAAATAAACTTGCAAGTGTTAAGCTTTTCTTCTGGTTAAATTATGAATACCAAGAATACTGAAGAGGATCTCATATTATGTTTAAAAAATAACAAAATTTTGATTTTATTTCACAATTTCTTTTGAAAATCTAATCTTTAAGTGTTTTATTTTCCTTTGGATCTTATATTCTGAATTGTAAAGCGAGAAATTGTTCAATGACCTCATCAGCCATCCGAGATTCTTTAACAAGTTAGATTTGTTGAGGCATCTAATAGAAATCCCCTGTTGCAATCTCGACAATTTTAGATCCTTGCTGATCGGGTCATTTCTCCGGATGGCGAACATGTCTGACTGATTCCCGTTGAAATTTTTTTTAAATAGTATTTTACGCACTAAGACCTCGATGCTACCAAGAAATAATTGTTGACTATTGCGTTTTCTAACACCTGATGAAGGTTCGAGAATGCACAGAGGAAATAATACTTTCAGTAGTAGAAAAAAATAAAAAGTATCATTGATTGAATCAAAGAAAATGTATGAGTATTAAACTAATTTAGTTGCCAGTAAACAAATATCACGGCATTTAATTACGATCAATGTAATTTGTAAATTTTAAAGTGTATAAGAATATTATAATCTTTCATGGGGAACCTCTCCAGAGCTACTGTATGTATTTTGAAATCTATGTAATATTTTACATAGGATATCTTTAAGTGATCCAAGCTTTTGGTGAAAGTTTTCCAATGGGGATTGTTCAGCTGTATTTTTTGTCTTTTTGAAGCGACTGCATTTATCTTCTGGTAACACATGTTTTATTTGCTGCCAAAAGATATTTTCTATGAAAGGTTTACTCTTAAAAGATGAATATTTGAAACTACGAAGAATTGAGTTGAAATGAAAATGTCAGGATGTCAGTGTAATTGCTCAAATGAACACGTTGAAAATCATGCAACTAGATTTTAAAAAATGTCAATATCATGACATGTGAACGAGAGATTTCTCCATGCACTTAAATATAAAAAGAAAAGACAATACTCGATAAAATTTTCCCAACACAACTTTGCCCAGTACGCAATATGACAGATGCCCTATTTTTTACATTTCTAATATGCTAAAAGTGTTCTACCCTGAAAGCAGCCTAATAACTTTGTCGCAATAGTTCCAGCTTCCAGCAACCTCTTGGTCTGGTAAGGTTGCAATATACTACTTATGATAATGAAAAAATATTCAAAACCGTTGAGAGACTCAAATAACAGATTTTATTGTCATGACTCACCACCAAACTCGGTGGACCCAATCGTCCACCAGTAAATGTTCAAAGGCACCTTGGGTAGTGTAATGATTAGCAAGCTAGGTTAGCAAACATTCACGAGTGAGTTGAATTCTCACTGGGTGCTCTATTCTTGCGGCCTTATGCCACATCTAAGCACAAAGCTTAGTAAATTGCTCCAGTGACAGTTGGCTTTTATAATTTCAGGTAGACAAACAAGAATCCTCTCTCTATATGCCCGATTCCCCAATATATTTATACATCAGAGGAATTGAAAAAGAAATGAAGACAGAAATACAAAAAAAGTACTTCAATGCTATTTTACAAGAAACCCAACACAAAGAGGATACAGGAAACAGCCATTATAATCATCATACAAAGATTCTATGTTTAAAGGATTAAACCAAAGTCTAGCAGATCAAGCTAGAGCAATACTGAAGAAAGGGTGGTTCTTAAGCTTTGATAAAGAAATATGTAGTCAAGTAAACAATTAAGAAAACACTAAAAAAGAAAAGCTACTCCCAACTATATGATGGACAGAAAGAAACAAGAAATATTGACGATTACAGCTTCATAAAACCCTTCCCTAACATCACGACAATAAACTTAACACAAGAGGAAATAAATCAAATTCAAACTACAGAAAAATCTTGGCACAAAAGAAGAAAGTCCTGCTGTCACAAAAGAATCAAAATTAGAAAAGAAAAAATCTGAAGCGGAGAAGGTAAATAAATTATTAGAAAATATCCCAACAGACTACATCACCAATCTGAACCATTTAATCTATGCAGGAGTAAAGGCAATCATCGACAAACTCGGCATACCGATAAGGGACATTAAAGGAACGAAGAAACAAAAGCTGGATGGGAAATGAGACCGGAGAAACAAATAAAAACTACGAAAAGATTCATATACTTAAAGAAAAGGAAAATAAATGAGGACACAATCTATTGTAATACCTGATGAAGAGCAACAGCAACAAAAACAGACAACTAAACTAGAAGGTATAAACCAAAAACATTAGCAAAGGAAGGTAAACTAATAACGATGCACAATGCCTTACACCTGAAAGATGATGTCGACAGACTATATGTCAAAAAATGTGGGCGAAAACTCGTCAGCATTGAGCATAGAATAGAAGCGACAATTCAAGGACTTGGAGAGTTAACAAAATAGGGTAAAAATAGACAAATTACATTACTTAAAAACTGATACAAAAATAACACAGAAAGAAAGAGAAAAACAGGTATTTAAAAATCAAAAGAGAAAAAATGGAAAGAAAAACAATTATATGGATAACTCAGTAAACAAACAAAAAAACTATTGCATATGAAATGGCTTGATCATGGCTACGCCGAGGAAACCAAAAGAGAGAAATCAAGCTGTTCTTAATAGCAGCTAAGAATAAGGCTATTAGAAACAACTAAATGAATGGTAAAATAGATAAGTTTTAGGAGAATAGCAAATATAGGTTTCTAGAGAGATAAGTGAGGTAATCAACTGCATACTAAGTAAGTTGAACAAACTGGCACAAAAGGAATACTAGTGTAAGCATGACTGAGTGGAAAAGCTGATCTACTTGGAACGGTGCAAACAAGTGTATCTTTACTGTATAGACCAATAGTACACGCACAGACCAGAATCTGTCCTGGAAAAGGAAACACAAAAATCCCCAGGGATTTTGAAATAAAAACGAATCACTTAGAATACCGGATCTTGTGTTAGTTAACAAGAAAAGAACTAGACAACTAGTCGACTTCACCGTTCCAGTAGATCTCAAAGTGAAAGTAAAAGCAAAAGAAACACTTAGCACTGCACTACTGAGATTGGCCAGGATACTGAGAAGAGTCCAGAAGAAATGAAGACATTTTCTCTCAGACTTCAGTGAAAACCATCAACACATACTTAAAAGTTTCCGTGGCGTAGTTGCTAATGTGCTTGACTGCGATACAGTAGTTAGCAGGTTCGAACTCCAGTTGTGCTATTGGGTTCACTTTCGGATGTATACCCTTGGTTTAAGTATGAACCCCCTTATCTTGGAGCCATGGGTTAAGTTCTAACACTACTGTTCTTCTACAAGGATAGATTTGGCTTTAAATAACCCACGAATATGCGATTAAACAAAGAAAACAAACTAATCATGTTTATCGAATCTCGAGTGAGACAAGAAAAGAATAATCCAGGTAAAACTGACAAAACGCATAAAACTAGTTTATTTAAATTTGGATCCACTTTTAGAGATTCTGAGATTATATATTTTCCTGATTCTGCCTATTTTTATTGATTTATTCTTTATCTATTTTACTTTTATTTGTTCATTTCTGCTTTAGATTTAAATGGAATTGTGGTAAACGAAAACCAAGAAATAATTCCAAGGAGACTCGAATTCCTACTATAAAATTTTGCCATTTTAAGTAGCAATGTCTTACCATTTTGGACATAGAAGTTTTTATGAAAAGCTAAGCTTCTTTACTCTAAGTTATTCTACTTGTTATGTAATTTTATGCTGAATTGTTGATCACTAATTATTATTATTATTATTATTTGTAGTAGTAGTAGTAGAAGTAGTAGTGAAATTACTTTTGATTGATTTAACAACCAAAGAAAAGATCGGCTTTAGATGTTAGGTTTACTTGTTTGTTGGTTGTTTGGTTTAACTGAATATCAACCCTTGTTGCATTATTTAATGCTAAAATCAGTCGTCTTTGCAAGCAATTATATGCCTTCATGTAAGAAATGATAATACTAATTTATAAACAAATATAACTTCAAGTAACTATTCTGAATCCTAATAATTTGCACAAATTTATATGCTTTCAAGTATTCCAATCTAATAATTCTAAAACAGATTTATTTGGCTCGTAGATGGCATTTGAACCGGTACTACCTTTCCAAGCCAGATTAAACTGGTGTGTAATAACAATATGAAACGGAGACTCTATAATTCCCAAATCTCCAGAACAAGAGTATTACAACTGGATGCAGTTTAGTGTCATGTCTATGATTGTCCTTATTTAGAAGATAACGTCTTACGTCTATGCGGGGAAGGGAGTCGACATATTCTAATTTTAAGCCCTCCGATTGAGCGATAAAAAGATGAAATAAGATAAAATATATTCAATTTTTGGATTCACTTTATGTAAAAATGAAAATAAAAACCAATAAAATCGTTGGATTTCTTCTGCTTACCATTTCATTTCAATTTTTCATTTATTTTCTACTTTTTAATTTTTGGACATTGTCCTGCATGGACTTAATTAGAATATTTCACTCCATTTCTTTAAAATCTTGAAATTAATTCTAGTCTTTGAGGTGGATTTCTTCTCACCCGGTTTCTCTTGAAGTTGTTCATGGTGAGTAATAATAAAAGTTGGGCGAAAATTCACATTCAGTCTTGTTGAGAAATGCGAATGATGTGAGAAATTAGTGGGTATAAACAGTAATAAATTTTTCTCAACTTAGCAACATTGTTCTTTTCTTCTTTTTTTTAAATATCTTCTTAATCCCAAATCATAATCCTCCTCTACAAATGATTCACAGTTGGATATTTTATTTCATCTTTGTTTTTATTAGTGGGTTATTGATTGAATGCAAAATATTTATATTGTTATTCCTACAACACAATTTTATGTCGTTTTACTGGTCCCTGCAGAAACAAGATCACACACACACTCACAGAAACACGCGCGCGCGCGCCCGCGAGCACGCGCACGGAGAGGAATGCACGTATATATATATATATATATATATATATATATATATATATATATATATATATATATTTATATATATATTGATGTTGTTGATCTTCCGAGAGAAGAATTAATATTTTTAAATGAATGGTTCTGTAATGAATCTGCTGCCTAGTGCGATGAACGATAGGGAGGAGTGGCGAGAGAGGGTCAGGGATATCCGTGCTACCAGCGCGACATGATGATGATGATGATGATGATGATTATTTCATATATTTGTGGTCTACACATTTTTTAGACTTTATGGTCTTCTTCAAGAGATTGATACTTATATACGCACACGTATGTAAAAAAAAATCTGAAGGGGCCAAAGGTTTTCATGAACAATTAACTCCAACAGGAAATTCGGAGACACTAATCCTTGAATTAAAAAGGATCACACCTCTGTTAAAATAATCTTCTCAAAGAAAGCTTGAAACATAGACCATCCTAACCATTATCAATTTCCAGAAGAGGACCATAAAGTCTGAAATACTTGTTGCGCACAAATATATGGATTAATAAAAGACTACCAAATTCAGATTAATTTACGGAACGATTCATTTTGATATATATATATATATATCCTAGAGTCATTCAATAAATAACGTAAATATTGCTTTTGAAGTTGGCCATAGGAAACATTGTTTACAGTTGTGCATTTTTCGAGGAAATCAATAGTAATGGGTCCTTTCATGTTTTCATATTTTACTGACTGCTGCACGTAAAACTCTTTCTTTTCTGCAGAGTGAGTGTTTTTCAACACCAATCACTGTCTTTTAGATTCAAACTCGTTGTCATAATCCATGCTCAGCTCATTTGTAAATATTTTTTTGAATAAACATGCTTATCTGTACACATTTTTCCGTAAAATTAACATAATTTTAATTCTCAGCAACAAAATATTTGATGACCGACGTCTTTTAGATCCTGAAGCGCTCTGTTTCATTTGCTGCCATTTTGAATAACCTCAAAACAAATGTTTTTGAGAGATTAAAATAATTTTTGCTTTAAACCAATTACAAAGAAAGCAGAGTTCTGAAAAAAAAGATTTTAGTTTTTTTCCAAAAATTCCCTTTTGCTACTGTATGACTCTTGCTTATATATATATATATATATATATATATATGCGTATGTTAGCGAGTGTGTGTATATGGCTGTGTGAGCGTGTGTGTATGTCTTTGTGTGTGCATGTATGTGCGTGTTCTAAACATAAGTAAGAACATTTTTTCTTCCCTTTTACTGAAAATTTTTCCTAATGGAATTGTTTTGCAACCCGAATATATGTACGCAGCCTCCTCGGTGAGTGAAGTAGTAATGAATTTGTCACCAGGGGCTTAGTTTAAAGTACAGGTATATGTATATATCTGATGTAATGATACACCCCAGTCAGGTCAACCGATATACCGCTTTCAATTAAGTCACACCAATATTGATGTGGGGATGGCGGTACTCTTGCTAAGGTGCAGGCTGGTGGAGTACCTCCATCTTTAAACTGATTTTTGGCCCAAAAGGCTGGGGTGCCTTTTTGAAGCAAGAGGTGGTTCGCAGCAAGATTTTTTTTTCTGTGGGCAACAAAGGCAGTATCGTCGACAAAGCCGCAGTCTTGCATCACCCATGAATCAGATGCCAAGATCAACAAGGAAGAAAGGTGAGCAGTGAATTTCATAGACTGTATAACCGTTTGTGGCACAATAGAAATTTAAGAAGGCACAAAGATCAGCATATATAGAGCCATAATACTTGCCACCCTTCTATATGGGTCACTTATCGTCACTATCTACGAGTCCCCGAACGGTTCCACAAGCGCTGCCCGACACTATTTTCAACATCCACTGGAGTGATTTTGTCATCAATATTAAAGTCCTTCAAAAGGCGAAGATCAGCAGTATTGAGACCATACTACTGAGCAGGACACGTCTCCAGCATGGGGAATCATCACCTGCTTAGGATCATGCTTTGGGATGAGCTCTCCAGCGCCCATCGTGACAGAAAGGTATCAAAGAAGCAATTAAAGTAATGTTTGAAAAATCCCTTGGTACTTGTTACATAGATCATCGCTAGATGAGAACCGTGACATCTCAGCACCGACCATGTTCTCCTCCTTTGAAAACACCCTGCAGGGCTACCCTCAAGAATAAAAGGTACTGAACGATGAACCATAACATTTTGCCACCAAGCCCTGACCTGACTTTCACTTGTAACCGCTGCGATCGTCATGCCTGTCCCCCATCGGCCTAAGCAACCACACCAGCAGTTTGCATGGACCACTTATTTCTTGATCTTCATTCACCAAGCCAAGCTATAATGAAGAAAAAGAAGAAGAAAAAGAAGACGATGATGGTATATATATATATATATATATATTCTGTGATAGATAGAGAGAGAGAGAGAGAGAGAGAAAGAGAGAGAGAGATTTTTCAAGCCACACACATACTCCAAATGTTTTGAAAAATAGCGAAACATTTGCCTTTTACTTTCCCTTTTGTTTTCTTAATGTACAATAAGTGAGCAAAATGTTTGACGAGAAATTTTTTTCAAGAAGTAATCATTTCCCCAAACTAAATTAAATTTCAACATTTTATTTGAGTGATTCATTAAATACAAACATTTCTTTTAAAGAAACATTTTCAACACTTAATCTTTGAGGGTTGTTAGCTAAAAGAATTCAGTTTAGAATATAAGATAAATTTTACTGTAAAAGATTCTCTTCACTTAAAATATTAATTTTTCCCCGTTCAGCAAGATTCACAAACGGTGACGTGAAGAGATAATTTAAATGCTTCATCCGTGATTAGATGGGTTTCTATACACAAAACTGTTATCTTTTCTGTGAATTAGCAGATGTAAATAAAGGAAGAGAAGAAATAAATATGTTGATGTTGAAATCTATGTGACGTCAACAATCACGTGGGCGCATAGCTTCCTGTTTATGGTTGCCAAGCAGATGTGATACGCAGACAAACGAAGGCTGGGAAAACATCGGAAAAACCATCCGTAATCACGAATTTCAACATCTTCTTACTGGCGTCTGATCAAGATAAGGTTTGAAAAATTTATTTTTCCTGAAGAGCGTTTATGCTTCATGATAAATAGCGACCAAAACATTAATTTCCTTCTTTTTTCTCTCGCTTTTCTGCTTTTCCCTGAGACAGTACGTTTCTATTATTTGACTTACTAAAAGCATTCGTAAAACATCCTTATACAAAGGAAGCAACAAAATAATGAATCCAATCAGAAGAAACCCTTTTTTCTTTTCGGTCCTGGCATGTCAAGATGATTGGGACAAAGTATAAGACATTCTGGATTTTATCAATATAAAAATGTGAAAGGGATTCAAATGAAGGAACGTTTAGCAATGTCAGCGAGAAAGGTCGTTGAGTATAAATGCTTACATATTCACTTCTCTTTCCGTAAAAAATGCATAAAAGTCTCATCCAAGTAAAATAAACATTTTCAATGACTTTAACAGATACTCTAATGAGTGATATGTGGAAATTTAAGTTAGAGGAAAAGAGAAAATAAAAATTATTCTGATTTTTAAATTGTCTGTGATATTTTTCAGGTCACTTAATGTCCATATCTTGGCGAACGAATTGCTTCTCCCAAATCTTAATTGGAATGTTGAAAAAAAAAACTTTTTTTCTTTAATGAACCCCAAGAGATGATTTTAAATTGATGAGTCAAAAAACTAAAGACAGCTTTCTAATAACGAGTATCAACTCCTTTTGCTTGAATAACGGCTGCTAAGAAATGTGGCATGTAGTCTACGATGTGCTGAAGTGGTTCTATCCAAGTAAATTCAAGAGTTGCTTATTACTTATAAGTATTTTTTGGTTATGAAAGAATGGAGTCGAATTATATTCTTTATGAGATTTAATGTGGCAAGCTGGGACTAATGAAGAACCTGAAAATAATCCGAGTTTTCTTGAACAAATATCATGATCTACGCATAAGGTATATAATGGGCTGGAGAAAACTGTTTCCACTAGGAAATATTATGAACATAAAAAAGAAGCAAGATCTGTGAATTTCACACGAGTTAAGAGAGGTTCCTGATTGACTAATTGTCCTTGCGAATTCCTAAAGAATGCAATGCATGTACTCCTTCGATGATTTGACGCATATTGAAAATCCGTGAGGTTGTGAATTGGTTTCTCTAAAAATCATTCTGATTACTCCTCAGAATTTTTTCAATTTCAGGTTTGATACGGTTGAGAAGCAGATCATTATAAGCCGTAACAGCTATAGAAGTAAGTGTTACGCCTCTTTAGTTCTTAATGCTTCTGAGGTCAACCTTCTTACAGAGGGGGAGGATGCATCCCTTTGTCCATTTCTCTATGGTATTTTTTATAGACAGCGTTGCAAAATCGAACAAGTGTTTCATCAACTTTCCTAGTCTTCCATATTTCTAGAGGCTCCTCTTCCGTGGCTGCTTATCCTACTTGAAAGTCGCCAGCGAGCCTCCAGTGTCTGCAGTTTTTACGTATCGATACCGTTGGAAAGGAATTTACATATTCCTGGATTTGCCCGAAGAAAACCTTGAACAGTCATCATCTCAGCAACACTGCGTCCTCTACACGGGTGAAATGATCCTTAATCGAGTCTTTATGATCCCAAGGCGAATATTCAGAAAGAATCCAAGGTGAAATTGTCCTAGACAAGCTAATTTTTCGTTAATGTTAAATAGTAGGCTACCAATTGTTTACGGACATATATATAGTTTATCACTAATTTTACAAGCACGCATAATCCCCATAAAGAATGAATGAAATGCTGAATATGGTTCTTATGTGCCTGAATCAAAACGTATATACTTGAATCAAAAAATAAGTTTTGTACCCATCAGAACTGAAAATCGTCTTCTTTACAACAAAAACCAATTGCTTCTTGATAAAGAATGTGTTCTTAACTTTAGATAATTCGACGGACAAAGCTTCAATTTCCGATTCTCGATACGTTTGCCAACATGTAGTCATCTGTCAGGATTAGCTTATTCTGGCGTAAGACCATAGTAGTTGTGTGCTCAGTGAGGACTGAAATCTTGCCAACTGGTCTGCAAGATTATTCTGTAATTGAAGCTCTTACTCATTTGATATTTACTAAGGTTTGTTAAGAACAGTTTAATGCCACAAGTTAATAGAACCCAGTTAATTGTGAACTCACTACATTTGAAAATTGATATTCAAGGTTAACTTGATAAACCTGGTTCCATGCAAGACGTAGAAATTCTATACAGTATGTATCAACCAAACTCCTCTGCCATGGGCAGGATGTGAAACAAGATTAATTATCAAATGGAGATTATAACTGGTTTGAATTCAAAGTTTTCTCATACTGGTGTCTAATCAAGGGTGAAAAAAACAATCTGCCCTACTACTGAACTTAGGGAAGATCAGATGAATTCATGCCTTTTCCAAGAGCATTAGCTTGAAGTGAAAAGCAGATTTGTTCATGATTTGAAATCTGGTCACCGATTCCATTTCCTACGACGATAACTGCTTCGCTAAGCCCCCTCTAAATAAACTTGTATGATATAAGACTAAAATGTCGCACCAATCTTCAAAATGAAGAGAGACAACTTTGAAGATTAATGCTCATTTTTTTTACCTGCGCTCATACCCCGCAGGCACAAATAAATAATGTACAACAACATCAACTACCAACTCTAGGATTTTCTAATCTTTGCTTATTATAAAAAAAAATCATGTTTCGGTGTAATATAATGGCCGAGGGATTTCGGTTCATGCCTTTGGGTTTAGTTAGGCTGAGAACCTTTCGGCTCAGCACATGGATTAGTTAGGTGCAAACTTGAGCACAGGTGTGACGCGCGCGCGGGGCGGACGTGTCCCTCAGAGATGTCACAATAGCCGAGATGAGAAACGGGGGCTAGCGAGTGTGAATGACGTCAATCACCGGAAGCGCGCGGAGGATTTTGGGGATTTCGAAGAAAGTTAAGGGAGTTGAAACTAGACGCCGGACGAGACGGTCGACTTTCACTGGCTCGCCGAAGCCAGGCAAATTTGCGCGCTATGGGCGCCGCACGAGATAGGAGCCAGATGATAAAGACAACATAAAAAGATTGTGTCTCTCTCCTTATGTCGAGACCTTTAACTCAAAGATAATAAAAGGTTTCGTACCTGAACAAAGAAGTCGTTAAGTGTTTTCGAATTTCGAGATTCCTATGTTCTATGTATATATGTTACCAACATTCGATGTCCATTTCGCACATGGCCTTATCTGGCTACGGTACATCGGGTCTCTAATGAGATTCAAACTCATTACACCAACAAATTGTTTTCAAAGTTAACTTGAATAACTTCGCTCCTGGACGATTGCTAATGTTCGTCTTTCTTATAATATGACTCTGAACTTTTCAGTTTATCTATTTACCAGAAATAATTTATCAGAACAGTATTTGTCAATGAATCAAAATGGTCAAAGCAAATTTTTAAATCCAGAATTTTTCAGATGAATGTATAAGCGTTGTCATCAAGTCGGACCGACTGAACTTTTCTGTCTGTGAATAATTAATTGCCGGTAAAAATTTTAGAAAATTTTGTTAAAGTCGACTTTTTCGAAACTTTTAGTTTATCAAATAGCAGATATTGACATTTAGTGAAAGACATTGCTGTTTAATGCTTTGCATAAAATTCGCTAAAATAAGATCCACTAGTGATTTTCAAATGTATCAGCTCGATTTCTCAGCTGTTTATCATTGGATGACAATTTTATCATAAGAATTTTTTCAACACGATAGAAAATAAAAAGAATTACTGGGTTGAATTCTGCTTAGAAGTAAAGGAATCAATTCGTTGATTTTTCCCTAAAGTGAAAATGAGGTCAGTGTTTTTGCACAGAGCTTAAAAGGTTAAATAAGCATTCTTGTGTTGTGAAAATATTTTATCCAAATTTGACAAAGATTTCTTTAGTGGTAACATCTTCAGCCATCACCTCATAA
Organism: Sepioteuthis lessoniana; assembly: GCA_963585895.1. NCBI lineage: Eukaryota > Metazoa > Mollusca > Cephalopoda > Myopsida > Loliginidae > Sepioteuthis > Sepioteuthis lessoniana. The sequence goes on along the minus strand of OY757907.1, from coordinate 219,464 downwards.
AAACGACATCAATCAAATATTTAAGACCAAGATAATCATATTTCGATAACTATGTCCAAACAGCAAGAATAAATTGTGTCACCGTGGAGAAAAATTATCTTGTTTTGTTGGTATGGATTATCCTTGTTCTTTGCGGTGTATAAAAATGATGATTGATTACATATATGTCGGCAACTCATTTAAGTATTACATTAACTTTGCTCGTTACACTGAGGATGTCAAAACTCCCTTGCTTCTTATTCTTACTAAGAATAACAAAGAATGTCTGCAGACTTAGTTAATTTTATGCAAATTAATTTATTTGCATCGCTTGACGCATTTCAACTCACCTTAAAAGTAAATAGAAAAATTCACTGATATTCTCCGCTGTTTTCATATTTTATGTATTTACCCAACCCCTCAACCACGGGCATGGTGTTACATGAGGTCAATTTTTAAGCAAAGTAAACCTGGTTTGAATTTAGAGTTTTCCTTCTCCTAAACTGGTTGCCAAACCAAATATAAATAATTCAGCCTGCCCTACTATTTACCCATAGCTCGGAGGAGACCGGATTAACTCATCCCTTACCCAAAGATATTAGCACGAAGTGAAACGCAAACAGTCTAGTCCAGTTTTTTATCACTTAGATTATTCGGACTATTGACTTCATTTTCATTGTTATACTCACAACGTTTCGGCCAATATGTTCTCCGGCCTTCTTCAGGAGTTTCATGTTAAACTCAATAGCCTACACAGAATCTCGAACTGAACCCTTTATTTGGATGAAAAGTGCTTCTGAGTGAAGTCATCTGGAGATTGTAGGTTCAATCTCAACTACAGGTAAGAATAACAAGGAATATTTACTGTTGCTTAACATTTGAACCCGGTCATAGTTAACGGAATTAAAACAAACTATCCCTGTGGATTAAAAAAAGGGTTCGGTTAGAGTTTCTGTGTAGCCTTCCGAGTTCGACATGAAACAGCTGAAGAAGACCAAAAGACATATCGTCAAACTTTGTGCGTATAACAATGCAGAATTCCGAGAATTCCGAGTGATAAAAATGATCAAGCTTCATCATAGAAATTTTGAGAAATAGTCTCGTCCAGGATTCAAATTCAGGTCACCAACTCAATCTCCTACGGTAATAACTGTTTCGCTAAGCAAGCCTCCTCTTTTTGTATTGTAATACTTAAAGCAATATTATTCACCAAAAAGTAAGAATTCTTTTTCTTTTTCTTGTTTTGGCTTTTCGATCAAGATGACCAATAAAAATCATAATGTACTGATTCAGAGCTTGTTTAATGAAATTTGTTACCAGACAATTATTCAAGGAAAGAAAATCAAATATTTTAGTTTAAGGGAAAACAATTAGCCCTTTTCATGCAACCTTGTACTAAACTATTCAAATGATATAAACGCTTATTGAAATAAATTTGAAGGGAAATTCCATTTTTCTTTTACAATCTATAAAAATCAATGCATACAAAAATATTTTATACCAATTTATTTCCCGTAAGAAAGCTTTTTCAAGCTCTTTATTTTTTACGGTGCCAAATTAATACGGTCTGTAATATGAAGAAGAGTTGGAATTCTAAAAAATATTCGAGATATTTATATTGTTTTTTGCTATTGTTTGTGTGTGTGTGTGTGTGTGTGTGTGTGTGCGCGCGCGCACACATGTGCGTGTGTGGAAGGGTTGTTTATGTTATTACCACGGGCATCAGTAAGTTTAAAATTTGCATAGAAGATTATCTCTTTTGTTTTTAGTGAGACAATGTGGATTCCTGAACAAAGAAACAATTAAATAGCAGCCTCATAAACTACAGAATCGCCTAAGTTCTTGTGTTTTTGCTTCTTATATAACATGCTCGTCCGATCAGTAGATTATTTTACCATTACTTTTCTGTTTAGTACTTTACAATCAAACCAGTTCATTGGCAATTGACAATATTTGATCGTCCTAAATGTAGACAGAAGGCCTATTTTTTCTTCTGATTTGCAATAAGCAATTGGAATATCTTTTTTAAAATTATAGAAATACAATTTAAATAAAGCTTTTGCAGCCATAATCTACAATATTAGAATAAAAAAAACATGATATTGTGGTTGATTTTTTCTTTCTTTAATTCTTTATCTATATTAATATTTTTTCGACTTGCTTCTTGTCCGCAGAAAAGAAATGAGTTTATGAGAAAATTAATCTTTACTTTTCCATTTGTTCTTCGCTTCCATTTTTGTCATATCCATTTCTATGGCAGCTGATAGGAAAACAAAAGAATGGCCCATTACATATTGGAATTGTGCATTTTGTATTCGTAATATACATCAAAGTATTTCACCGATTCAAGAAGAATTCTTTTTTGTGGAAAACCTCAGATACGATTGTTCATCAAATATGAATGTGCTTGAACAACCCGTATCTAATCATTAACTAAAACAAAAACAAAACAAAACTCACTTGAAAATTATATATATATATATATATATATAATAGAAATATGTGGAAAGTTGGATAAATCAAACACGAAATATCACACATTTAATTTGAGTTAAGTGTTTGATTTATCTAATTTTCCACTTATTTCTATCATACTGTCAGATTCACTACAAATCTATCTTTTCAACACACACACACACACCTATATATATATATATATATATATATATATATATATATATATATATATATATATATATCGCCGATGTACAATCACAAGTTGCAGAGAGAAGAGCAGGTGTTATTTTTTACGATTTTGTTTGTTCACTACCGGATGTACGGATACGATGTATAGTACGTAACAGGTGTCTTCTTGTTTACGGCAACATTTTCTATATTTACGGAAATCTTTTTTCTCTCGGTCGAACACTACTTCCCGTAATATTTATATATATATATATATATATATATATATATATATATATATATATATATATATATGCATATATATATATATATATATATATATGCATATATATATATGCATATATATATATGTATATATATATATATATGCATATATATATATATATATATATATATATATATATGCGAGCACGCGAGCGTGTGTGTGTGTTTGTGTGTGTGTGTGTGTGCCAACGTATTATCTTCCATGTATAAAAAAGTTCTGTATATGTGGCGCCAGTTAATCGCAAATACTTTTGTATTCACTTTACTTGTTAACATCGTTTGTTTTACCTTAATTTTATAAATTGGATTCCTAGAGAATGCTGTAACTTTTTTTTAAGATATCGTCAACAGTAAAATATCAATTAATAAATACATTGCTTATCTGAGGTTATTAAAGCTAAACATGCATTTCCAAGCGTATGGACAAAAATTGTAAAATGCATAAAATTCTTATCTATCATGTTCTCCGAAAGACGAAAACAATATCATCTTTGGTGAATTTTCTAAACATTCTTTAGTCTGACTCGAGATTTAATTAAATTCATTTTGAAAGTAGCTAACTTTTTAATTCTGTTGACGAATTCAACACACGAATTACTTTTGCAAACCACAGATCACAACAATCACGAAAAAATGACCTGATCCTCTTAGTACTCTGAATAAGAATGGACGTCTACGACAAGTGGCAAATATTTCTTTATTCCCAGAATATTCGATTATGCTGTAAAACCACACACACACACACACACACACACACACACACACACACACACACACACACACACACACACACACATATCTAATAGGAAAATATGTATGTTTATGTATTATAAAGTATAGATATTATAATTAATAATATATAATAAATATATATATAATAGATATATTATAAAAATGCATTTACACACATACACACACACACACACACACACACACACACATATATATATATATATATATGTGTGTGTGTGTGTGTGTGTTTGATTAAATAAGACAGACACTTCATGTCTGCCTATTCAATCTTTGATCCATTTAAGTCTTCGTATGAGTCGATTGATTTCTGAATGGAGTGAATTTAAGAAGGCTCTGTGTTTTCCCCCATTACTTTTGGCCCCAACTGGAGCCATCTTTGGGGGAGCGAGTAATGAAATTACAATCACAATGACGAATCGTGCACATTTATATAAAGAGTAGGAGAAAGATCAAGTGAAAAGAGAATTTACAGAAGAAAATAATTTTACTTGAGGTAAAAGGAAGAATTGGCGGGAAAGTGCTATAGGCATTTTAGAAGTTTATCTTTAAGGGAAACCCAAATTAGGAGAAAATTGATATTTTTTGTTCCACGCGTCTCTACCCTCAATTGAAAATATTAATTAAATGACAGGGTTTGTCCGACGCAGCAGTAGACCAGTGAAGACAGCGAAGGAGTCGGTGAGCAGTTTCCCCAAAGATTCGAGTCTTAGAACTTGTATCAGACAACCCTGAGTAAAGAAAGCAACGGAAGCCGACCATAATACGACGCTGTGAAAAAGCAAAGAAGCTTAAGGTAATAAGCACTTGCGAAGTTGTAAAAAGGATTGAAGAAAGCAAACATAATCACCATTTAAGATTGCCTTGCGCCAGACTATAGACAGCAAGAGTAAAAAAGCCTAAAACCTTACACGAGGAATTAACGTACTATTAATACATGAACTGGTCTGTGACAAAAACTTACCACTTCCAGGGTGGGTGAATATATGTATCATTTTTTAAAACACATTTTTATATACTAAGTATAGTTAATTTGGAAGCCGTGTTTTGTTCTCTGTTTCTTGGCGTCGACTTATTTTTTCTTTCTAAATTGTGAGGCCTCATTTGTTAACTCACTGGCTGGCGACTCCGACTAGCGATTGATCTGTTGCCTGGATCTGAAAAGAATATAACGTTGGCAGATTATGAATTGGTTGTGTCACCAGAAGATATATCAGACCAGCGGAACGATCAGCGGATTGGAAGCAGAATCACCTCCATGTTTAGCGTGGATGGCTGTTCCATCACATAAGGAAGGTTTGTAATCTTTATATATTAAGCTTCAAGAATCTGGTGCTCTTAATTGTGTTTGTGTGTGTGTCTGTAATATGGAGGTGTATTCAGGTTGAATTTTTCTATATTTGGAGGAGGGATGCGAATGTGATTCGAAGATTTGAGAGAGCGAACTAGTGTCGGATAGGTAAAGTGTTAAACATTCCAACACAATCATTGAAGTGCTCATGCCTACCGAGATAATTACTTTATTGGAAAAGCGTTTAACTTGTAAACTAGTCAACTACATTATTCATACAGAGGTAACTAGTCGAGGGAGAGCAGTTATTATAGATGACCAGGTTAGTTGTATAGAATTTGGGATAATATATGACGAGTTTTATTCCATTTTTAGTGTCAGTTGGGGAAATGTTATTATATATTACATTTTTGGTGCTACTTTTTACTTCAAGCAAAATTTTTCTTCCGTAAATTCCCCTCGTCATAGTCCCTATCATTTCATTATTCGCTTCCCTTGGAGCTGAAAGTACTTAGGAAAAATACGGTACCTTCCAAAAATTCCTTTTATCCAGAAGTCTCCTATGAACACTTGAATGGATCAAAGATTGAATTAGAAAATATGAAGAGTCAGTCTAATTTAATCAGACATGTTTAAAAGAGAAAATGCTCCCCCACCACACATGTGTATGTGTATCTAGGATATCTAAATACGCATTTATATCTTCAGATGTATATATTAAAATTAGTTTTGTTACAATCTTTTAGCTATACTTAAACGTCTTTTAAATCACTGGCTCGTACTCTTTGCTTGAAATGCTGTAACATTTTGCTAGCGACCATTTCTCTTGAAGTATATTTCTAACCGATCAAAAATGATTTTTCTAATAGAAAAGTTTACTTCGTACTTATGACTCCACCAAGACGTAGAAGTATCAAAGTGTGGAAATAAATTCTAAAATTTGTCACTGAATGAATTTGTAGCGTTAATAATGATCAGTGTTTAATAAATGACCAAATGAAAATAAAAATACACACATACAAGAACAGGATCAAGGATAAAAGATATTGATCAAAATAGATCAATACTTAATCCCTTTTTACTAATCGATCTTCATAAAATGAATAACATTTTCCAAGTTGAAAGTGGAACTGCGTAAAACGCCATTAGATTTTATCTAAGCTTTTTAGCTGATCTTTTAAAGGTTTTCATAACCAATGAACGGACATTCGGTGATAATTTGCTTTATTTATAGGGAACATTCTTAAATTATTTAATCTTTTTCGAGAACTGATCACCACAATTAGTATGATTTATTTTCATAAGAAAATAAATTGTGGCTTTTTTCCTCTCTCTCTCTCTCTCTCTCTCTCTCTCTCTCTCTCTCTCTCTCTCTCTCTCTGTGTTCATTCGTTCATTTTAAAGCTTTTCATGATTGTCACTTGAACAGGATCGAAATCTTTAAAAAAAATTATAAGCTTATTTTTAACCCGATGCTATACCATCCTCACGGATAGTTTCAACGTAAGACACACGATGAACACTCTCGGCACACACAGACAGTGGCACAATAGCAGTAGTGGCAATATCAACAATGTAGGTAATATTTGAGGTGGAGTAACCTTGTTGGGTTTTTTTTCTCACTTTTTCATATTTGAAGTTGTTTTTGCTTTTTGTTTTGTTTTTTTGTTGTTTTTTCTATCGTCTGCCTTGTCGCAGTCATCAGAGAGAAATGAATTCGAGATCGTTGTAATCATAATAAATGTAATGCGCGTGTCTGAAAAGTGCTACAACTCGTATGTTTACGCTTATTTCTCGGATGCTGCGATTAGTGACCGACTAACCGACACAAGAGAAAGATATTTATTTTTTTCTCTGTCCAGACTGTTGATTCTGGTTTAAGTAACGTGCCAGATTTCGAACAGGGTACGATTCCCGCTAAAAATGTTGAAAGACAGACGAACGAAATGAAACGATGTCAAGAGAAACAGATGTTTTCAAGTTCCTCTTCCATTCCTCCCTTTCTCTCTCTCTCTCTCTCTCTCTCTCTCTCACACACACACACACACACACACAAACACACATTTCCTCCTCATTTTATCGTCTTTTTTTCCTTATTCCTCTTTCTATGATTCTTCATTCTTTCTTCCATCCCTTTTTTTTCACAAAGCCTCTTTTATTTATTTCCTCTTTTCTATTTTACCTTCCTTCTCGTTTCTTTTCTTCCTCTGTCCAATCTCTCCTCTTTTTCTCTCTTTCTACTTATCTGCTCTCTCTTCCTCCCTTTCCATATCTCTGTCTTTCCTTCCTTCTCTCTCTCTCTCTCTCTCTCTCTCTAACCTATCCCTTCTCTCTTCATCACTCTTTCTCTTCTTCCATTTCAGTATTTCAACTACTTGACACAGAAGAAATCGTGATATTTACGTGGGATTTTCAAAATACAAACCAACCATTAAATTTAATATTTTACATCGTTGTACCTTCCTAGATGACGTGTTTAAAATTTCCTTAACATTAAAATATAAGAACCCAAATTCCTTCGAAAAGAAAAAAATCACTTAGAATTTGGTCAAATACAACTTTTTTTGTCGAAAAAAGAAAGGAATAAAATAGATAAATGTGCGATAAAACCATGTGTTCAAATTTTGAAGTTTGAAAATCCACACACAAAAATAATCATGCAAGAATAAAGTACTGGTTATGTTATCAACAGACCTGCCTGTTAGATAAATTCTCCCAAAAATTAGACAGAAATACAATGGGGGGTTTCTCCGGTCTCTTGATTTAGTTTCTTTGTTTAATGGTATATCAACCTTCATGGGCTATTTAATGCCAAAGCCATCCCTTCAAAAGAACAGTAGTGGTACTATTTACCCCATAGCTGGCAGAATATGCGGGTTAATACCTTCCCCAAGAGTATTTGTCTGAAAGTGAAAGTAATAGCGCGACAGGAATTCGAACTCGCCCTCTACGATTCCGCAGCCCAGTGCTTTAACCATTACACTATTACATCCGGTCCTTTGATTGTGAGAATGAATTGATTTAGATCATATAGGTATGACATCATATGTAGAGAAGAATTGTAATTTTGGCACTGTAGCTGTGGCAATTATCGGATGTAGATATGATTTAACACTTTGTCGGTGGGATAATTATTGACATAGCATTTACTCTATTTCCGAAGTGGCAACTATTTGGGGTCTTCTTGGGGAAACACTGTCGATACATGACGTGGGAATGGAATTACCAGAGACAGCTCAGGATAATATCCACAAAACTAAGAAGAAAATTGTTTCAAATAACCTTCCTGTAGATAACGCATTAAACAGTGTAAATAGCATTTCATGGATTTTCGTAGTCACCGATCAACAAGTGTACCATTATTGACACTAAGTCATTGGTTACTGCGCTTCGTCTAGACTAGTGAACATCATCATAGGACAATGAAAAACTGATATCATGTCATCTGCTTAGACGAGTCACATTTCCAGGTTTCTCGAGCAGTAAAGTTTGTGTACGAGTTTATGGATTCAGACTGTTAGCAGAGTGTTTCACGAGCTGTTTTTGTTCTGTAATAGTTGCAAGTATCACAATGAAAACGAGTATGTCTTAATAGGTATGACAATATTAAGATCTTATGCATCTCTTTATTTTCGTCATATTTTCTTTTAAGGAGTGTTTAGTTTAACAAGATAACACAACTACTCCCATCAAGCATAGGTGACTCGAAAGTAGTTCCAGAAATATTCACCTGACTTCCTTATACTGAATCGCTCATTCACCGTCAATTGAGCTTGTATGTAGCATACGGCGGACCTGTGTAAATTACCTTCAGCTACACATAACAAAAATAACTCGGTTACGGAGAGCACTGGGCCGTGCCTGGATAGATAAGAGGGTCATTTAAAAAGTATTGTGATTAAAAAAAAAATATTTAAAAAAAAACAGAAATATGTTTTTTCAAGATTTTTTCCTTAAATGTAAACTCTTTATAGTTTGGAATTGGTTTATTGCAAAGATTATCTAAATTCACGAAAATATTTGGTTTGAAACAATTTAAAATGGCGTCAAATCAGAGTGCTCCAGGCTTAAACAAAGGTTTGTAATCAAATTTTTGGTGGTTGAGAAGTGTAAACTCTGAAATTTACTGAAGAATATATGATGTTCACAGTGAAACATTTTTTCGTCAAAAAATATTTACAAACGAGCAAAATTATTCAAATAAGGTCAAAATAGTTTTCAAGATAAAGACAGGCCAGATAAGCTCACAATGACGAGCATACTTGAAATGGTGGATACATTGAATACACTAATTTTGGTTTACAGAAGAGTTCTAGTAGAGGACATTTCCGAATAGCAGGGAATTTCTATACATATAAGACACAAAATTCTGCATGATAATCTTGCCTTTTCTAAGGTCACTTGTCACTGGGTTTTACCAGGTCAATATCAGGCCTCATACTGCGGCAAAAACAGTGAAATCGTCCATCAATTTGTTTGAGAACATCTATCATATCCTCTTTACCGCTCATGTCTGACTCTCTTTGATTTCCACTTTTTTGACTCCGTCAAAGAATTTCTGTGTGATACAAAGTTTTCAAGCGATCTGTGAGCAAATGGCTAAAATCTCAATCCAAAGATTTCTATGCTAAAGTAATAGAAAAGCTTGTTTTTTTTATAGGGAAAATGTTTTAAATAATGGAGATTATATAGGAAAATGAAGGAAGATTTATTTCCGGAGTGAAATGTGGGTCTTTATATTGCAAAAATTTGTCTATTTTTTAATAACTCACGTATGATGACGCAACGACACTTCATAACCTCTACGCCACATCGAGTAAACATCGTTCTTCTGGGAAAAAAGTAGCTACAAATTATTAGGCAACTCTTTCTAGTAATTTGGCACTTTATTTTATATAGATATATGAGAAGATGGATTAAAAGATCTCAGTTTTATCAAGAAAAGAATTTCCTTAAGTCATGAAACATACATGGTATTCAATGTATTCATCGAACACTTGATACATTATTTCTAAATTTTCTTTAAACCTTCTAAAAATTAATAGAAATGAACGGTCAAAAAGTAATTCTCTTTTTAGTTGGACCGTGAACTTTTCAGTCTCTCCTTGTATATACTTCTGTGAGTATGTATGTGTATATATACGTGTCTATTTGAACCAAATATGCACAACATGTGCTAATATTAGTAAAGTATCATTTTAAGTAATGTTTTTTTTTTGTTTACTTTTTAAAAGCAACAATTGTTCTAGAAATAAAAGCCAAATTAAATATAAAGTCCTAACGTGAATCACTGTCAGATTAATTAAAAAGAAAAAAAAACGATGAATATTTGGCAAAAAGTTTGAACATACACTCAAAAGTCAAGATAATCCAGTCAAATAACAAATGCTAAATGTTATTTTATTGAAAAAGTAACTAAAAGCAAATTCTCTGATGCAAGAAAATAGAGTTTACCATGAAAATGTAATTGGTATCTATAGAACATAAAATAAATTTCACATAATGAATAAGAATATTGAAAAGAAGAAAGAAAAAAACAGTAAAGTGACAGCTTTTTAGACGATTGCATTGGTAGAAGCTAGAATTAGTTGATGTACAGTGGGGAATTTTGCTTGTGTACTCTTTACATTTTGTTTACACGTCAACAATAACGATTCTCCATTTTCTGTCTTTGGAAACCTGTAATCTCTCAACATAGCGTCTGAACGTCCCCGAAACAAGAGTAGGCCATTATATTTCAGTAAAAGGAAACGACGAGGCCAACACTTCTATCAAGGACTACCGATTAATTAATTTAAGAAAAACTTTCTTATAATTATAAGCGAAAAAAGATTATCAAAAACTAAACTATTGGGAAGTGGCTTTCTACGGAAAAGGTCAAAGATTGAATTTTCGATTGAATAAGAAGACAGAAAACTATTTCTCTCTCCCCTCTTTCTCTATTTGTCTGTCTGTCTGTCTCTGTATCGCTCTTAGTATATGTGCATATGTGTGTACTTAAATATATACTGTATTTAATGGTACTTAAGACTCCCCAATTTATGTTTGATATTACATATAGAGAGCAAGTATTAGTAAACTACAAAGTTTTAATAAACAATAACAGTTACCTCAACTTCTCTAAAACCCGATTATACCATCAAATACAGTAATATGAAAACGAAAAAAGCGTTTTTCCCATATCTTAACAATTGTATCTTTTATCAAATCTGTTTTCGTAAAAAAAAGTCTATATTCAAATCGATCTGAACATTTCATCCCATTCTGTACATTCATAAACGTAAATTGATTTTATTCATGAGAAACCTACTGAGTAAATGAGTTTGAACTTGTCAAATTCGACCAAAATGGTTTATTCGGTGACAAAAAGGCGTCTGTATTCATTCCATTTATTGGTATAGCCTGCTTCCATAAAAATTAAGCCAGTAAGCCATTTTATATTATTGCTTTAATTAACAACATTAAAGAAATTATGAATGTCAATTTTTAATGGGAAAATTTTGTTTTTTACCGCGATCAACTTAGTGGCCAAGGTATTTGCACATTTCTCAATGGCTCCTGTTGGCAGTGTTCGAGCCCAAATAAAACATGGGGCTGAGTACGCAGATTTGTAAGTAATACAGGCCTTTTCAACTTGAAAGATTGGTGCAACAGCCTAACTTCCACTTTCTTGTTGCATACAAAACTATTGTTTGTAGTTAATCCTGTATAAGGCCAATATAGCACACTTAGCATTACGGTTGTCATCATACGAAATGAAAACAGCGACCCAAGCTCAAAACCTGGACGTGGCTGTTTGCGTTTCGCATTACACTAATAACTTTGTGAAATAAATTAATGCTTGTTTTCTACATCTATGATTAAATAGTAGGGCAGACTTGGGTCTTTATATTTGGCTCTTTAGACTTGGCAAGGCAACTAGTCGAGAAGGAAAACTGAATTCAAACTTGGCCTAAAAACCGATATTGTATCACTTCCTGCTTTTAGCGAAGAGGTTGAATAAACATATATATGTGACCAATAGGATATTGCAATTTGCTCGTGTCCTTTAAGGGTTTGGGTTGCTGTGTCAGCAGGAAATTCTTGTCATAAAACTCAAATACATAAATGCATACCCACAGTTATGTAGAAGGGAATCTATAATTATATATTGATTTTTTAATGTTTCGTTATTACTGTTATACAATAGAAAGGGCATATTATAAGCGAGACCTTTGTTAGCTCGATAGGATTAAACGCGTTAATTTTGAGAATAAAGCATTTTCCAGTCCAATCTGCTATTTGATAATAATAGTTACAGATCTTCTTTGGGACTTCCCGAAGGCATTACAATTTCTCGAGATATATTACTAATAAATGATAATTATGGATGACTACCCTTATAGCATTTTTCATAATTATGATATAAATTCTAGAAATTGGTTCTTACTCAACATGGAGGCAATTTTTAAATCAGTGAATTTAATAAGAGAACTAATTATATTTTTATGTTCAATTGTAATTCCAAACCTTTTTACTTTTTGTTTTTTGTATTTAGTCCGAATTTCGCCAATAAATTATTCTTAAGGTTATTTTTTTCCAATTTTAAAATACTGAAACGAATAACCTACAGGTATGAAAAGTACATGGGATTCAATATATTCCCAGCACCGTTGAACACAATAGAGATATCGCTTATCAAGTTTCTTGAACTTTTCGAAAAAATTCAATAAAACTTAAAATAAATAAAGGTCATCCCATTCTTTGTCAGGTCGAGAACTTATTAGACATCCCTTGTACTTATATCGAGTCAGAATACATCTACATGTCCTTACTGGCAAAAATTGAGTAAATGGAAATTGTCCTTTCAAAACAATTTCATTTCGTTTAAATTGGTTCAAATACAAATATAAATTTGCAAACAGTGCTAAAAATGCGGAGGAGAAACTCCAGGGATATGGTGCAACAGTGCCTGAGAGACCCTAAGCATGGAGGAGGAAAGAAACTGATGATGAGTAGAATGAATGTCAGTCTGATGAATAACTGACGATGATTGATGAATTCTTGGGAGGAGATTTTCATCTAAGCTTTTTTTACGGCGATGAAAAAATGACAACGAAAGGAAGATATTAATAATGTAGTCCTAGATGCAATCGGTGGAGGACAAAAATTTTTGTTTTGAGTAATCTAAATGATACTGCTGCCCGTTCCGATAAGAAAATTACAATTTCAAAATCAAAATATGATATTGTTTTTCTGTATAGACGTCCTCTTTTTTCAATAATAGTTCGCTTCTAGTCTCGCATCTGTACGAAAGAGATAGTCTCCGTCCCCCCTCTCTCTCTTCTCAAACCATGTACATTAAAAAAAATAGATGCATTTATGAAGTCCACTCGAGAGATATCATATAATTGGTATAATGATTTTACGCTAAAAATATTGTGTTGAACTGTTTTTATTTCTCATGTCTGTTCGGCTCTTCTTATCTGGAGACTAATTTCAATCTTACGGTAGATTTTGTCGCTTGGAATAAATCAATGTTGACTTGTATTTTTTCCATCTTTAATCATTTGCTATATTCGTTTTCATTATTTTCCCTTGGTTTCGCCTTTATAATAAATAACAGCATTTTCAATTCGATGGTTGATTAATGAAAGCGAATTTCAGTTGTCGACCAATCTAATCAAGCGAGAAAAAAGAAGCAAAGTACTTGAGTTTTTAGTCAATGTTTCTTTCTATTCTGGGCTAAAAACACAGCTTAACGGAGATGATCGGAGATGAAAAAAAAAGAAAAAAAGCTCAACAAACTACGATTGGATCTCAATTAAATGATAAGCGCTCGTTACATAATCATTTAGTTCTGTTATGTTTCAAGTCACTTTGAATTGTGATCTGAAGATATCTAAAAGAGGAGACAAAAGCGGAGACCAAAATCTAACTCTATTTGCAATTTATTCTTTCTGCTTTCTAAGTCACATCTTCAAATGAGAGGTCAGCGTTTTTTGATCTCTGATTAAAAGCTGCCACTTTTAATTTATTTTTTAATGTTTCTGAAATTTTACGGAGCATTTTTACAGTTTAAAAAGAAACTATGAATGAGTTCATATGTTTTTATTAAAAAGAAAAATCATTATCCAGTTTCAAATAGTGGTTTAATGTTCAATATTTGCTTAACTAAGCTAGAGACTAATAGGAAAGTTCATGTTGCGGTAATATTCCGTTTGAAGAGGGCCTGTTGTCTTGAAAGCCAATCTTCGAAATACTGATTTTAGCTGAGTTCAACCATCTGTCACTGATGGGACAGTTACGTAACTACCTCGACCACCACACTAGGACCCAAAGTGTCTTATCTATTGATAAACTTTGGATGAAAATATAATAAAACTTAACTTTAGGCTAATTAAGGAAAACCTGTACATTTCTAAACTTTGCATAGATAGATAGATAGATAGATAGATAGATCTGTTCGTTAGAGACTTAGAGTAAAATTTGCACCATCCGTTGAAAAAGTCTTTTTCAAATTTTTAGTGACAGAGGTGCATCTGGTTTCCATTTCAAGATTCTTTTTCAGTCGAAGACCAAATCAAATTCTATTTTATACTCTTATCTCTCGAAAGGTTTAGAAACTTTTCTGGCGGAAAGTGACTGAAATTGTTCGTGATTTTTTTATTTATTTCAAAAGTACATATGATAAAAAGTATTGTTGTACCCTGACTTCAGCTTGTGTTTAATAAAATAAACTTAAAGTTGAAACATGCAAAAATATTTCTGCCATTCTTCTAAAAAACTATTAAATGAAATATATTCAATCCATTTGAAGCATAAATAGTAAATTTGAAAAAGAAGTGAGTAACTTATTTTCTTTTTAATGACAATCTCAACGAAATACAAAGAACGTGTTTTTCATCAATTAAAAATTAAGATTAAGTTTGTGTTTACTGATAAGAAGTCATAAAAAATCAATTATTTGACTAAATTTACTTCTGATTTCACAGCACAAATTTTCTCACTTTTCGATACAGAAGAAATCAGAATCAATATATCGATCATATTAATAAACAGTGTCACTCTTTCTGTTAGTTTCTTTATATTTGTGCCGGTAAGTTCTGTAAGGATAAGAGTGTGCGCCCTACGGAAGATGAAAGTATTTCTGCCCGGCACTTCTGTATAGATCAAAGAATAAATCATTTACTTGTGAAAATTTAATTGAATATATTAAAAATTAAACATTTAATTAATTGAAATTTTAAAATTGAAATAATCATTCATATATTATCCCTCGTTTTACATATTTGGTATATATTTCTCAGGATGTATTAAATTTTTACTTTTTGAAACAATAACGGTTATCATTTGCATATTTTATTACTTATAGATTTTTTTAAAACCTTAGGAATTCAATGGGTACAGATACTGCACTATTATCTAAGACAGTATTGTTGATCCAAACACAAATAAATAAATACGTCATTTTTTTCACGAAAAATCTGTATTGTACTTTTGCTTGTATTTCATACATTCACACATTACACTCATCCACATACCCTGCTGCAGCCAAGTGGGATATTTTTTCATCCTCCATCTTGACCTAGAGATATTTTTCTATATCTTCTCCCTGCAGCTAAGTGAGATATTTCTCCACTCTTCCCCTCAATCAGTTGGAATATTCTTCTAGATAGATGTTATGTCTTCAAATAAAACACTATTTTGTGTTCAATTCTTTCGAAATTCAAACAAAAAATGATTACTCAATACGTTTTTTTTTTTTAAATTTTTGGCCTAACTCATGGTTTCATAAGAAAGACGGTTGCAAACTGTTTTAGAAAGGATGCCCAGATAGAGGGTAAAGATCAGACAGGAACAGCGAAAAGAAATAATAGAAAAAGGAAGAAGATGATACCGACAAAAATTAAAAATATGTATGAAAATATTGCGTAATAAGGAATATGCAACAATATATTGATCTTTTAGTTTCGATAGACTTAAATACTAACAAATGATATTAAGTATTATATATATTAAATACTAGCAAATGTGCATTGAGTATTATATACAACGTTATTTTTTCATTATTTATGGTAAAGGCAACAATAGAATTTATATGCGATAAAATAGCAAATCATCCTTTATTGCTTGAATAACTCCTTTAATACTTTCCTTTCCTTGGAATTTCCACGAGTCCTGGTAGTTTAAAAATAATTATTAAAACAATATACTCATATAATTTTGTATAAGTCTATGAGTAGATAATCAGTATCTTCGTTTTAGTAATTTTGTCTAAAGTTTTCAGCCGATACGTTCTTTATCCTTCTTCGAGTGTATGTTTCATCTGTTTGTGTCTTGAAGTCATCAATATAATTTTTTTCAGTTTCCCCATAATTACTCATTAAGGTCTTCTTAATTTGATGCAAAGTCTCAGTGTTACACCACATACAAATTTTCTATGCCAGTGAATTTATCTGAAGAACGAGTTTGGATATCCAGAACACAAGCTAGGCGCCTTTCCTTCAGCTCGACAAAAATAGGGAGGCTTCATTTCACGAATTGAAGTAACAAAATTTTATGTTCGCAAAACTTTCAGATGAGTGAACTTCTTAAAATTCATATCCCGATGTTACAGAAATTATGAAATAGGTATTGGGAAACTTGTAAGAATCACTTGCTGCAACACTTCAAGTGTTGCAGCAAGTGGTTAATAGTCCGAAGAATGCATCGACCGATATACTGATTAAAACAGAAAAAGTAAAGAGATTAGTTTTAAAAAGTATTGATAAATAAAAAAATATTTCTGATTTTTAAAGTTTTAAAAACTTTAACGAAGTTTTTCGAGTTTTCACGGATCGCACCAGAATTTCCAATTATATTTACTTTTTTATTGTTCTGCAACATTATCAATCTCTCGCAGAATTGTACAACGTCTCACTTTCTTTATCTTCATTTCATCTCTCTCTCTCTCTCTCTCTATCAATCAATCAAAGTTTCACTCTCTCTCTCTCTCAATCAATAAAAGTTTCTCTCTCTATCTCTATCTCTCTCTCTATCTCTCTCTCTCTCTCTCTCTCTCTCTCTCTCTCTCTGTGTGTGTGTGTGTGTGAGTGTGTGTGTGAAACTTAAATGTATTCGTTACTTCTTATATTTGGCGATGGATGCAACTTACCAAGCAGAAAAAATTCAGATTATTTTTTCTTCTAAAAAAATGACAAATCATGAAAATTTATTTATATTTACAAAAGCTGATATAGCCCTAAATATGAGGTGAAGGCGAAGAAGATTATATTGTTCCACTATTTCTCCCTTAAAAATCCGACTTTGAAATCCTGACAGACTTTTTACGCTTAAAATCCGAACACTGTTACAAATGAGAATTACGCATCTACTCTAGCTACTACTCAAACTCAAGATTTCTATGCAAAGTATTCACCTATCTTTATTCTAAAGCAAATTTTCAGTTTGGATTTTTACTTCATCTGGAAATTCAACATTGGACTCGTGGCCAAGCGATATTTTCCTCGCCAAAATTCAAAGCTGAAACTAACAAAGGAAATTAGAATAGAAAAAAATAATTTACTGTGAAGCTGTGGAGTTTCAATAACGAAATTCGTAAATAAAAAGACGAAACCATTCAAATTGTGTATCATACCTAATGAAAAAACCTGGAAACCGAATTCTAATTTGTGGGAATACCGCGGACGAAGTGAACTTTTGAACGGTATGAGTTCATATCTCTCTGGATGATATATTCAGACATCAAGAAAAATATCTTGAAACAAGTTAAAGGATAAGAATACAGTCAAGTCGAAGGTCAATCTTGCTCCTGGTATCACATAACTTAGTACTACCAGTCTCATTTTACTTTGCGAGGTTATAGACACATACCAAAACACTATTTTCTCTAGATATATTATGAGGGACCCTTTAAAGCCCACTGACGAACACCTAAGATCAAAGGATAAAACCACCGACTTTAAGGCTTTACTATTTTCTTTTCATACCATCAGCCCGTTTTTAGCAAACATACAGTCATGAAATTCTAGTATTTAACTCCTTGTTCTCTATTTGCATGATTCGTTTTTTTAAATTTTTTAAAACTTTTTATTATCCCTGCATTCGGTTGTTTCGATGAGTGGAAATTTAATAAAGCATCTAATAAGGATTCAACTGCTTAGGAGTGTGAGTGCCTCTGCGCTGAACATAATGACTCTTTCGCCATTATCCCGTTAGCAGCTAGTCATCTCTCTCTCTCTCTCTCTCTCTCTCTCTCTCTCTCTCTCTCTCACACACACACTCACTCACTCTCTTGTATTTTAGTCTCCTCTTTAAGTCACTCTAATGGATTTGTTGACAATAAATTTCCATGCAAGTCTCATGACAGTGATGAAGCTGAGTCAGTAAATAATGTGAACCACATCAAATGCTGTTATATCAATTTTTGGGGATCCTGTGTATTTCTAGATAATGAATAAAATACATTAAGACCTAATTTCACTTCTATAGGTCTCTTATTTAACGACTAAAATCATGAAAAATTAATCTCATGATTATATCACTTTATGCAATGTACGTAGATATTTATGCAAGTATTTATGCCTGAATAGCACTATGTGTGTACGTGTATGCCTATAAGCTTCGTTGGCAAATATGACTTCAATCCCCATGAGGGTATGAGGCTTTGAACTAAAACTAGATCGTCAATCATTCTATGCCTCGTATGTCAAAACGAATAATTGGCGGGTTGGCAGTTTCTTAGAGCCGAAATTTGAAAGAAATTGGCAGTTTTACTACCTGCTTTCTATTCACTTCTTACCTGCTTCATACTGCTTCCAAATCACTTTCTATGCAGTCAGTATCTCTCAATGTAGAACTACGAAAGTTTCTGATTGTTTTCTTCAAACAATTTTTTCGGTATATTTTCACATTTTGTTGAAATAGCAAAGTAAACATCATACTCTACGTCAGTTCTATGATTATTAGTTTTCAATGATTTCGTTTCTTTTTCTAAATTCATCCATAGAAAATATAGCCAGTTACTTAGAATTAAGCTCAGACTAGTTTCATTCAAATTAAACAGAAATTTGTCACATTTATCAATGCCCCATGGATTCTTTAAAATATTTCTATGATCACAGATTCAATTCTTTATAAAATTGGATTTAATTTCCTCATACAAATTACTTAAACTTTTAGCAGAATTTTTACATAATGTTGCTAATCAATGCATCAAGTCTACATAAATCTTTTTATGCAATTAATATCGTCAGTAACAAGGTCATGTGACTAATTTATAATTGGCACAGTTGCTTAGTTTTAGCATTAGGTTATAAAAACTACTATCATATTAATACTACATTACTAACAAATACTGCGTCAACTTAAAAATAGTTTGCAGAAAATATTTCTATTGTCTTACTGTGATTAAAAAGAATTATCGTCTTTATTTCAAAAGATTCGTAATCTTCCAAGTGTAACACATATATTTGAAGTCGAACAAGAAACTCTGTTTTATGATGATGTAATTATTGAGGAGGTTGCAGTTGGTCAAGCGAAGCTACAAGAGCTTAAAATGTATCAATGTGACAGTTTAATGAGCAATTTGTAATTTAAATGAAATCAAGTGAAATTCCAAAAAAATCAAAAAATTAAAAAAAGGTTTCTTAACTACATAAGTATAGATATGAATTTGATTGAATGACATCAAAAAGAAATGAAAAACTGATTTGATCAAGCAATGAGAAAAAGGATATGAAGTTGTGTGAATTAAAGCGAATGAAATCCAAGATTGATGGCCTTATAGAAACGATTAAAAACTTTTAATGATTAACGAGTAAATATATATTTAAATAAAATCTTTGCATCGGGCGATCAACTTGCCAATGACCGCCATTAAAGTTCTTTAGTAATCAACATGGCTGAAGAAAATACCCAATAAGTTGTGAAGACTCTTAAATGAAAGTTGATTACATACAAATCATCTTTAAAAAATATTATAAATAAAATAAATCTGCTAAAGACGGACAGCGAGATGAGAAGAAAGAAATTACAATTTGATATGGAAACAAATCGATGAGAAAATCGGTCGATGGAGCACTAATCTTAGCTCCGATGCTAAAACACAAATAATTGACCTAGTTCGTTGCCCCCTAATGATAAATGACTTAGCACTTCGTTGCTTACCATCAAGAATTAGATATATTAATTTGGAAATTTTACAAAACGACCAAATATTAAAGCAGAAAACTATTTTTTTTTTTTGCATTTTAGCGAAAGTTCAATATTTTTTCATGTTTATATCCATAGGAAAACCTGTTGATTCTCTGGATGGTAACAAGCAAGTCAACATATGACAACGGGAAAGTCAACATGACAACGAGACAGCCGACATGACAACAGAGCAGTCAAAAGTTTTTGATAATATTGCTTTTACTTTTGTGTCTGAATTGATTTCTTTATTGTAATCCCTTTTCTTTTATATCTCAACGAAATTTCCAAGCAGAAAACTTAAGTAGTCATTTACAATTGAAAAAGATAAATATTAAAACTGAAGATATGATTGGAAATCGGTGTGGCCAGAGAAAATAATGAAATAGCTATGTTTAATCAAGGATAAGGATTGTGTGTGTGTGTGTGTGTGTGAGAGAGAGAGAAAGAGAGAGAGAGAGAGAGAGAGAGAGGTGAAAACAAAAAGGATGAAGAAAAAAGATAGATAAAAAGGGGTAGATAGCGATAATAATAGAAAGTAAACTGGAGAGAGAAAAAAGAAAGGGAATCAGTGAAAAATGCTTTTTGACAAGTGTTGAAAGTCTTTTGGTCTGAGCGAATTTTTTCTTTGATTTAGTTGTTCGCAATTGACTTAATTCTGAACCTTTCTTCATGAATTAAATCGAAAAGTTTTGGCTTTTAGAAATTTGCAAAGAAGCGATCATAAATTGTCGATATTTTAGCAATGAAAAAAAAAATTTATTCTTTATTAAGTTTCGTCCATTTTACGTTGAAATATTTTTCCTGTTGATTTTTATCATTCAGGATTTTCGGACAATTGTCTTCATCTTTATTGTTATATTCATAACGTTTCGGCCGATATGTCCTCCGGCTTGCTTCAGGTGTTTGTCGGATTCGGGAGCCTGCACGGAACTTCGAAACACTTCCTTTATTTAATCCACTGGGGTCGCATCTTCTGATTCCGTTAACCTTAACCAGGTATAAGTGCTAAGTATTCCTGTATTAACCGGCTCATTGGCCTAGCGGGTAGAGTGTTCGCCAATGGCCCGGGAAACCGGGGTTCCATCCCAGGTCGAAAGACTTAAAAAATGGTACTTGAAACCTCGTTGCTTAACACTCAGCATTATAAGGTACGTATCAAGGGTAAAGTGGAGCAATTTAGGGGAAGGAGTAGCGCCCACATCTACACCTCAGTGTAGTAGCTATTGAAAAGGGAGCCTTCTGGTCTCCCACGACCACAACTTATTCCTGAATTGTTACTCGCCTGCAGTCAGGATTGAACTTGCAAACTCCAGACGATTGTCTCTCGTAGAAGCTTAGGGAACCAACGCCTATAACCATTCCGCCGTGTCCTGCAGGACCGTTCAGAGTGAATTTTTGGGACTCATAAACTTAATGTTCTCACATTACTATGATTACTACTACTATGCATGATTTTTACCTGAGCTCATATTCCAATTTTTTAAATCTAACCTTCTTGATTATTCATCATCATCATCATCATATCGCGCTGGTAGCACGGATATCCCTGACCCTCTCTCGCCACTCCTCCCTATCGTTCATCGCCCTAGGTAGGTCTTCAGGACAACATCCTGTATCCTCACATAGCTGTTGAATGTACGATCGAGCTGGTCGTCCTGCTTTTGCGCGGCCATGTGTGGGGATCCATAAGAGTACATCTCTTATGAGTTCATCTCTGCTTCTCCAGCAGTGTCCTGCATGTCTGGTTCGTCTAACTTGAATAGTTTTCGTGATAGGGGGCAGGTGGCCGTACAGTTGGTGTCTTGTGGGGTGTTGCTGCCAGGACTTGTTCAAGATTGCACGCAGCATTCTTGTGTAATTGCCATCTAGCTTCTTCTCCAGCCGTTTTGTTAGCGTCCATGTAGTGCATCATTCTTGTGTAATTGCCATTTAGCTTCTTCTCCAGCCGTTTTGTTTGGTCCCCATATTGTATTCATCGCTATACTTGGTCTACTCAAAAGGTCACTGTAGCCCAACATATGTGATGATTAAGTTCTACCATAACAATAAACCATGGATAAAAAAAAAACAACAACTTAAGAAGCAGCTATTCGACTTAACCATGTGTAGCTTTGACGGTGTATAGGTGTGCGAGCTGGTTGGTGCCCAGATACACACTCAAATACCCAATATAATAAAAATACCGATATGGGACTATACAGAGACAACGGCCTAATCATCATTAGGAACCCAAAAAGACCAAAATTGGATACCCACAGGAAAAATATATCAAACGTACTAAAATTACAGGGATTTAAAATCACCATCAACACAAAACTAAAAATAGTAAACTTCTTAGCTGTAACATTAAACTTAAAGAAAGGCACATTTGAACCTTATAAGAAAAGAGAACGATACACCCATTTACATTCACACCTCTTCAAACCACCCACCCACCCACAATCATCAAGCAAATACTCAAATCGATTAGTAACAGATTATCCGAGAATTCTTCTAACATCGACATTTTCAACAAAAACAAACACATATGACAACGTACGAAAAATAGCAGTTATAAACAAACACAAGAACACACACGACCCACCATACAACAAAAGCGTAACGTCAAACATCGGTAGGGATGTCCTAAATCTAATAAGCAAACACTTCCCTAATCGTAGACCCCTAGTCGAAATTTTCAAAATAAGCAATATAAAGGTCAGCTACAGTTGTACAAGTAATATATCCCAAATCCTAAAAGGACACTACAAAAATATTGAAACCCTCCACAGCAACGAACATCCCAACAAACAATGCAACTGTATGGGTAAAGAAACATACCACCTTTAAGGAAACTGCCAAAATAAACGTTGTATACAGAGCCGCTGTAAAAAAAACTAAGTACTCAGTCAAGCAGTACATAGGTGCAACTGAGGAAACCTTAAAACAAAGAATATATACCCACAAACCTTCCTTTTCCACTGGAAATTGCTCAACTAATATTTATTTATCCACACACCTAAAGGACATTAATATCTCACCCACCATTACCAAGGAAATAGAAAAACTACCGTAAGACATAAAAAATGCCTTCTTTGTCTCCATGAGAAACTCACAATTATCTTACACCCATCACAAAACCCCCTGCAAAACAAAAGATCAGAAACATTATCCAAATGCCGACATGAGAACAAACATCTACTTTCACATTTCAATCCATACACATAATCAATCCCCACCACCACCATCCGCCATACCAATACCACCGCCACTTCTAAAAGAGCCCCACATTCCTTCACGAATAACCGCACAATACACCCGACGCTCCGTAAGTACCATTTTCCTCAATTGAACCTTTATATCTATCTCCAAACACCCTCACCATCTGTTGATATAATATTAGCCATAATTTCATGGTTGTTAAAGGTGCGTCTTAATACAGTATATTTACCATATTCCTTCCGAACATGCCATCATAGATTACAATTATTATCATCATCATCATGTCGTGCCGCAGGCACGAATATCCCTGACCCTCTCTCGCCACTTCTCCCTATTGTTCATCGCCTTTGGCAGGTCTTCAGGGCCACATCCTGTATCATCACATAGCTGCTGGATGTATGTTCGATCTGGTCATCCTGCTTTTGCCCGGCCATATGTGGGGGTCCATAGGAGTATATCACTTATGAGCTCGTCCCTGCTTCTCCAGCAGTGACCTGCATGTCTGGTTCGTCTAACTTGGATAGTTTTCGTGATGGGAGGCAGGTGGTTGTATATTTGGTGCCTTATGGGGTGTTGCCGCCAGGACTTGTTCAATATTGCTCGCAATATTCTTGTGTAATTGCCGTCTAGCTTCTTCTCTAGCCGTTTAGTTAGCGTCCTAGTAGTGCATCCACACAGCAGTATCGATACGACCGCTGCTTGGAAGAAGCTGCGTTTCATTTTATCGGTCAGGTCTGATTTCCATATGATCGATAGCCTATCGCTAGCTATCCATTCCTTCGTTAGCTGCGTGTCGATGTCTTTTCTGTTGATGATACGCGGTTTCCTAGGTAGGTGAATTTGTCTACTAGTTTAAGAGGGGTTCCATCTAGTGTGGTGATGTCGCCTGTTTGATTATAGCACATATATTCCGTTTTGTGTGCATTGACATGGAAGCCAATGCCTGTGACGGCTCGTTCCAGACTATGCAGTAGTGTTTCGGCTTGGTTGGGTGTATTTGCCAGTATCGCTATGTCATCAGTGGAGTCAGCGTCGGTAATTGTTTTTGCGGGGTGCCTTCTGCTTCTTTTCTTTGTCAGCTCGAAGCCGTTTTCTCTGATTTTATCAATCAATGTTCTAAGCACGTAGTCTAGACAGATGATAAAGAGGTATGGGGCTAGAGTGTCTCCTTATAGTACTCCTGCTACAATGTCGAAGTATTCTGTGTCTCCATCCGGTGAACGTACTTTCACTTTGATGTTTCTATAGAGAATCGTTATTGCTGGCACGGTTTCTTTAGGTAGGATTTGTTCCATCTTTCCTCTGTGAATGGAATCGAAGGCCTTGGTAAAGTCGACAAATAGTAATATCGCTTGTAGGTTTTTTGCCCGTACGCCCTCTAGGATGGTTAATATTTGTGAGGTCGTGTATCTTTTATAGATTACAATAACTTATACGTAATATAACGTTAACGCAACATAGACAACTAATACAAATTATTTTTCCAGTTTAACACAACATATTCCAACACACAAATACTTGTATTGCATTATACTCGCTAGTATACTACAATATACCATGTCTCTTAACACCACGATATTTCTACCTCACCTATTATTATTGTTTTCGATTCATCATCCATTTTTGTCTATGATACTTACATGTCAAATGAAATAATTCCTTTTCTTCATAAAGCAATGATGATGATAAATTTGTTCCCTAGTTAAAATCATCACTACACACACAAAAAAAATTATTTGGCCAAATCCCCAACTGTCTTGTGACTTCCGCTACACATCGTTACACATATATTCAGGAAACAACCTCAAATCTTCCATGCAGACCATGTATCATCATACACACTCATACTAACAATCACATACACGACCACACACAACAATACGCAAATATAATCAACACAAACACACACTCTCACACACGCACACACGTACACAAAGAGTTAGTTATATGCAATCCAAACGTAAACATTCTTTTGACTGTATTTTTCGATTTTTTCGATTTCTTCAAAATCTTTCTCTGCTTGATGATTGTCGTATAAAGACAACAGGAAACCAGTGGTCGCAGATAAGCAATCATGCTATTAGATATATATAAAAACTAATATATATTTATTTATTATATATATATATATATATATATATATGTGTGTGTGTGTGTGTGTGTATGTATGTATGTACTGATCCATTTTGGTATAAAATGAAATAAAAAAAAAGTATTACGAGACTCGATCATTAATATTTCATCGTGTTCTTTATCTTTTGAGGTTCTATATTTTTACCTAAGTTTGTCAATAGTTTTGGTTTTTTGTTTCATTTTAATGTTCCTTGTGGATGTTCTTACCAGCCTTTAGTAATGGTTTATTTTCCGTTGTCATTTTCTGAAAATTCGACGGGTTGAAATGGGCCAAATTTACACCATTGGATTCATATGAAAGCTGTCTCCGGCTCGGTGGTTGCTATTAATTGCTGTATGATATATACAAAGAGGGGAGTGAAATCAGCCCATTCGTATGTTAATGACAACGCGGTCAGAGGGAAAGCAAATCAATGGCCAAAGAGATAAAGAGAAATCGCAGCATACGTAGACACGCACCAATGTATACATGCACACACAAATCATTTCGATTAGATCGAGAGAAAAAGAAGGAATAATTAAAGAAAGAAAAGATAAAAGAACTGAGTGCAGTCGACAAGAAGGGGCTGGCTGGTGCATTATAGATTCCATCAATGTCTCGTTGGTCTGAGAAATCATGTCGACGCCTGTTTTGTGGGCCGAAGATTTATAGAGAATTAATTGCTAGAACGACCACCTTTGTAAAGAGACGACAGAAACTAAAAAAGTTTTGCC
This sequence comes from Sepioteuthis lessoniana, assembly GCA_963585895.1. Taxonomy (NCBI): domain Eukaryota; kingdom Metazoa; phylum Mollusca; class Cephalopoda; order Myopsida; family Loliginidae; genus Sepioteuthis; species Sepioteuthis lessoniana. The sequence goes on along the minus strand of OY757907.1, from coordinate 193,309 downwards.
GAGAAGAAAAAAATCTTCTTCTTCTTCTTCTTCTTCTTCTTCTTCTTCTTCTATTGTGACTTAAATTGCTTATTTGAAGCACATTACGCATACAATAAACTAATAAACAATGAGCTAAGCAGTTAACAAAACCCAAACACCAACTCTAACTAACCCATGCACGCTCAATGTCAACGACAAGAATGTGTATATGCACATAACATTATATATATATATATACATATATATAACTGAAACTTATAATGCAAGTTTATATTTTTAAATAAGTGAACCATTTTTATTGAGAAATGTTTAATCTTACCAGTAATTAAATTACCAAATATCTTACTTTGAGAATTTTAAATTCAGTAATTCTACTTATCGCAGATCAAGATTTAATAAACTTGGAAAAAAAAAATTTTAACGTGTTATGTAAAACTTGTTCCTCATTTATTTGATGTTTTCAGATAAAGTATTTTCAGTATTCAGCATCAAAAATACACTGATTTCTTTCAATTAAAAAAACTAGCAACAACGAAAAAAAAAAAGACGAAAATACTCATCAAAATGGTTGGAGTGATGGAAATGACAGAAGTCTAAACAAATTGGGCAATTACTGCTATTACTACCTGGACTTTGCTAGGAAACTAAAAAACTGAGGAACAAGAAAGTAATGATTATACCCATTAGAATTGGTGCTCTTCGTACAGTCACCAAAATACAGCTTTATTGGGATCAGCAAGAATACTGAGAAGAGTCCTGGAGACTTGAGGTGACTTGCTGTCACTCAAACTCCGTGAAAGACCATCAGCTAACGCTGATAAGAAAAACTCTCAATGAGTAAAATAATGATAAAAATAAAAATAATAATAATAATAATAATAATAATAAATGCCACTTTTTGTACGTGGTGAGAGGGTTTTCCGAGGCGTAAAGGATAACTTACTAGATTGTAGTATCGTTGTAACCGAGTTTGAAATCCATTATCGTTCACTTAAAGATTTGGGAAATGTGTGTACTTTCTTATTCCACTAGCTATGGGTTAAATAGTACCAGTAGCGTCTTACAAGGACGCTTTGGTATTAAATAACCCACTAAAATTCATAATGCGCAAAGAATATCAAATTTAAGTTATATGGAGGAAGAGACGAAACGGTTCATGACATTATAAACGAACGCAGCAAATTAGCACAAAAATATATGCCCAAACTAGAATCCGTCCTAGAGAAAGAGACGCATAAATTTCTCTAGGTCTTTGAGATACAAAAGGATCACCTAATCCCGGCTAGAAGACCAGAAATTGTATTAATTAACAAGAAAAAAAGAACTTGCCATCTAGAGGACTTTACCGTTGTGTCGAACCACAGAGTGAAAATAAAAGACAATGAAAAGATATATAAATACTTGGACCTTGCCTGAATAATTTAAAAACTGTGAAACATGATGATGGCGGTTATAGCAATTATAGTTGGTGCTTTTGGAACCGTCTCGAAGGGCTTCGAAAAAAGACTGGAAGAAATGGAAATTAATGGAAAAATTGAAACCATCCCGACCACGGTATTGTTGAGACCGGCTAGAATACTCAGAAGAGTCAAGGAAATCAGAGAAGATTTGCTGTCACACAGCAAGACCGCCAACTAACACTGGTGTAAAAAAAACTCACATACTCAAAGCCACACTTAAAAGAGTTTCAAATTGGAAAATACCAGCCCATGATAGCATACATGGATACTAGTTTGAAAAATTAACTTCCATCCACGACAAACTGGCTATCGAAATGAATAGATGCTTACAAAAAACAGACATACATTGATCAAAACATCCTCAAGGAGAGCAAAACGAGACGAAAAAATGTAGCTATGGCGTTGATTGACTACAAAAAGGCATATAATATGGTCCCGCATAGCTGGATAATAGACTGTCTCAAAATGTACTACATATTGTCATGAAACTTCTCCGACTGGTTTACTGTCGGTGAAGGTGACAAGCTTTTAGTCTCGAACCTTTTATCTACGCCTATCGTCCGAACAACATCAAACGTATTGTTGGTATTAGGTCGGACAATATTTTATTTTGGGATGTCATTCAACCGCAGACGAACAGGGAAAACTATGACAGATTTTTGAATTAGCCGAAAATGAAGACATCACGAAATGCACAATTTAGAATACAAATTATTTTATTATCAACCCAAAAATAAAGGCATGTATGCGAAGTAAAATATTTTTAGCGAGAAAAATTTAAAAAAAATGTTTATATTTTAACAATTTGGAGACAATTCACCAAGAAGTTTTCTTGTGATGATGAGTGCAAAAGTTTTTTTTATGTGTTTTGTGTGCGGTTGGAACGGGGTAAGCAAATAGATGAAATAACACTGAAATAAAAGTTTATCTTACTTCTCTCTCTCCTTTTCTTTTATCTCTTTTACATATATATATATATATATATATATATATGTGTGTGTGTGTGTGTGTGTGTGTGTGTGTCTCTCTCTCTCTTTTCTTTTTTCTGGTGTCGCGTTTCACCGACCGTTAATTTTTCTTTCTTTTTTTTTTCTGGTGTCGCGTTTCACCGACCGTTAATTTCTCTTTCCTTCTTTTTTTCTGAGTACATCTTCAAATCGTTTCTTGTTCTCCGGTTTTTCTCGCTGTCAATCGACGAAAAAAATAGTTATGCATTTCTAATTTTTTTCTGGCGGCATTTTGATCTTCCCATATGAGCTGGCCGGGTGAAGACAGTTTACTCTTTGCACCACAGACACGTCTGTCTGTTAAGGGATCTCTCGGTCAACTGACTTTTCTGCTTTTTTCCGCTTTGCAGATTCGACCTTCCCACTGCCTCGTATCTAGTATGTTTCTTGGCCAATGGCATTCAGGCTTCAAATAGATCGCTTGTTGCTAGGAGGTGCTTGCCAGTTCACACAACCATATTAGGGACACTTGACGGACAATCGGTCAGCACGTACCCTCTTCAGACTTCTCGTCTACTTCTGCTGGTTTGCGAGGGAAACAAAAAAGGGAGAAGGAGAGAAAGAAAGAGAGAGACAGAGACAGGGTCTATATTTATGAGTAAAATATGAATTTGACTATCCCCAGGGTCCAAATTCATAACAATATCTGGAGAAATCATGAAATCTATCGAGAATACCATGGAAAACTAGAGAGTTGAACTGACAGCAGGAGGAAAAAGCTTGGGGATCTTCCAAGGAGATGCGCTTTCACCATGAATATTTGTAACAGCGATGATGCCTATCGGTCACATACTTAGGAAATGACAGGTGGATAAAAACTTCATAAATCGCAAGAAAAAAAAAATCAACCACCTAATGTACATGGATGACAACAAACTGTTTGCCAAAAATGAAATAGATTTAGAAACTCTAAAACAAGCAGTGAGGATATACAGTGACGATATAAGGATGGCATTTGGCATAGAAGAATGTGCCATTCTAATAATGAAAAACGGAAAACGACAAATGAGGAAAGGAATAGAACTACCAAATCAAACATGCGGAGATGAGAGAAAAATATTTTTAAAAATACCTCTAGAGAACGTGAAAACTACTCGAAAACAAACTACATGACAGAAATCTCATCAAAGAGATAAATACCTGGGTTGACCCTCTCATAAAATACTCGGGACCATTCTTGAAGTGAACGTGAGAAGAATTTCAACAAATGGACTAGAGAACAAGGAAACTCATGGCGATGCATTCAGGCCTTTTATTCCAGGGATGACGTAGACAGAGTGTATGTGTCAAGAAAAGAAGGAGGAAAACGATTCACTTGCATTCAAGATAACGTCGATGCACCGATTCAACGAGCAGAAGACTACATAAAAAAGCGCTGAGGAAGACTGATAACAGAGAACAGAAACAATATAGACAACACAAGCATTGACAGAATAAAAATAACCAGAAAACAAAAATGGAAATAAAAACAACTGCTTGGACATTTCAAGTGACAAATAAACCAAATCTCACATGAGAAAACTTGGATATGGCGAGGAACAGGAAACTTTAAGAGAGAAACTGAATCTCTTCTGATAGCAGCAGAAAACAACGCTATAAGGAGTAACTATATCAAAGCAAAAATAGACAAGATGCAGTAAAATAGCAGATGCAGATTATGTGGTAACAGAGACGAAATGATAATCACATAATAAGCGAATGTACTATATGACTGCAAAGAGTATAAGACTAGACACGACTGGATGGGGAAGGTGATCCATTGGGGATTGTACTAGAAGTTTAAATCTGACCAAACGAACAAATGGTATATGTACAACCCAGAATCTGTCCTGGAAAATGAAACGCACAAAATTTTCTGGGCCTTTGTGATACAAACCGATCACCTAATCTCGACCAGACGACCAGACCTATCAATAGTCAACAAAAAAAAAAAAAGAGAAATTTCCAAATTGTTGACTTTGCCGTTTCGCCTGACCACAAGGTAAAACTGAAAGAAAGCGAAAAGAGAGATAACTACCTAGACCTTACTAGAGAATTGAAAAAAACTAAGGAACATGAAAGTGAGGGTGATATCAGTTGTAATTGGCGCTCTCTGTTCAGTCACCAAAGGATTGGTACAGGGACTGGAGGATTTGGAAATAAGAGGACAAGTGGAAATCATCAAAACTACATCATTGTTGAAATCGGTCAAAATACTAAGAAGTGTCCTTGAGACTTGAGGAGGCTTGCTGTCATTCAGACTCCAGTGAAAAGCCATCAGCTAGCGCTGGTAGGAAAAACTCTCAACTGAGTAAAATATTAATAGACCATCAAAAATTGGTACAGCAAAAGTATGAAGGAAGGCAGTAAGAATAGGAAAAAATATTTTGTTTGACAATCAGAGCTTTGGAAGGTTAATGTAGTATAATAATCGCTTGTAAGTAATCACTGGCCTTGTAACCGGGTTTATTTGTAGAGGTGCAACTCATGTAATGTGTTTTGAGCAGAAATAGCATGGAGGATCCCATCCATTGCAACGTGGCATAAAAATCCTGAGACACAGGATGCAAGTTCGAATATTACTTTAAGCGACTTCTTTATTCCGAATTAACAATCATTTTCAAGGGTTAAAAAGTATAACTACCAAAAAGTGTGTGGATTAATTCATATTGATTCTTTTTGCCTATCTTCCCATTTTAGTGGGAAATTGACAGTAAAAAGTAATCAAAAAACCTCTAATTTTCCATTTCATCCACTTGATCTTTTTTACTCGACGTCCAAGAAACAGAATTCAGAGAAACTTGATATTTCTTCTTTAATACAGCTTAACTATATACAAAAATAGTTTAAATAGTATAAAATATTCAACAGTTCAGACAAAAATTAAATAATTGTATTTCTTATTTGATAAAAAAGATATCAGGCTTTGTGACGGCATGGCCCCTACGATGAAATGATCTTAAGTCAATTCTGGTCTTGCAGGAGGTTGGATAAATATCAAATACAAATCAAGTTCTTCTTCCTCACGGAAAAACAAAGATTCTCTAGATTGATGAGTATTTGTAAGCATTAGTTTTGTCTTTCAAATCAGCTTTAATCAACAACAGACAGTTAAAAACATCGAATTCTCTAGCTGACCAGCTGATATTGTTCGTATTTTTGTTTACACGTCTTATTGCATTTTTTTATATCATCATCAACATCATCATCATCATTATAGCGTACTGACAGCACGGATGCTCTAGAATCCCTCTCGCCATTCGTTCCCATCGACCATCAATCTTGATAAGTACTCCAGTATCCACACAGAGCTGATGATATAATTTTTTTTTTGCTGGTCAGCCAACACTGATGTATTCATGTGTATGAGTCTATAGAAGAAGATTGTTTCTGAGTTCTTCCCAAGTTCTCCAGCTGTGTTCAGCATGTTTTACTTGTCTTACTTGGATGGTTTGTGAGATAGACGGTAAGTGGCCACACAGCAGCTGTTTTGTAGGGTACTGCTTCCAGAATATGTTCAAAACAGAAGGCAACATTTTTTTTGTATTTTTCATCTAGTTTTTTTTCCCTCAGCATTTCCTTAAAGTCTCACGAGTGCAATCATTGAGCTTGGAAGAATATAAATAAGACCAAGTTAGACGAACACAAACACAGACACATACATTCACATACATATACATAAATCATATATATATATATATATATATATATATATATATATATATATATATATTGAGAGAAACAGATGGAGCAGAGTGGAGGCATTTCATCATTTTAATATATTTGAAATGAAAAGTTTTTCTTTTTTGTCTTTTATAGCAAAGAACCAGAAATTCATTCAGTTTACATTAAAGTAATATCTTTTATTCATTCACTTACCGACAGTTTAGTTTGATAATTTCGCGACTAAAATATCACATATTTTGCTCTTTCTTTCCTTTGAACGACGTCAGATAAAAAATAATCGCTCTCTCAATAATTTTATTTAACCTCTATAAATTATGTGCTGTGGATTTTACACATTCATTTAAAAATAATGATAAATCAATGATTTTTGACTCGAATCTGAGCTAATGTCAGAGCTTAGACTGTAACCACTACAGAGAGATAATACCCCCACCCCCATAAAAAAGTGGTGTCCTTGGTAAACTGCATCTGATAACGAGACTCCAGTTCTAGACTTTGGGGTTCATGGAGTAAATATTTATCCAATTATTTTAATTTTATTATGTTCACTTTCGGACTAACACCGTTCGGAAAAGTATAAATCCTCTTATCCTTCTAGGTAGGAGTGAAATAGTACCATTACTGTTCTTCTACAAGGATAGCTTTGGTATTAGATAACTTTAAATTGTTGACATGCCATTAAACAAAGAAACTAAAACCTATTATGGTCCCATATATGGGCCAAACAGACATGTTTGAACATTATTAGTATTGATTGGATAAAATATGTGAATCCATGTATATGTAAACAAACAAATGATAATTATCAAATAGGAATAGTTAAAACTATTTAAACTCTAGGATTTACACTCCTATATTTTAAACATGTCAGCAAGAACCACGTGGAATAGAAATTTCTGGAAAAATAGGATCCAAAACACACTTGTTCCCGAGACAAACAGTTGGTGCAAAAATAAATTAGATAGTTTCGAGAACTTGATTGGACAAAATAGTCACGTGCCATTGCATTGAACTATGTCCGCGCATTTTGATTTTGTTCTACGTAAAAATAAATCTTGCATTTGGAGCCGGTCATCTGACATGGTTACGTTTGCTGGCTCACTCTCTCATTTTTCGTTTTTCCAGTTAGTGACACCTAGCTCGAGACAACTTGACAGTTTTCACACTTTCAAGCGTTCAGCCTCAGACAATTCACCACGTACTTCTTCAGACGCACAATCTAAAATGGGCGCCAGCAAAAATAAATTCATTGCCATAATAAAATTGGCACATTTGCCACACTTCAAGATTATAAACTTCACATCGACCTCAAAATCACTTCATACTACAGATACACACGTTTAGCTTATGAGCTGACGAATAATTCGCTGCAATGTACATTTTACTTTCCCCGCGAAATTACAGAAATGTTCGAACAACACACACGTTCGTATTATATCTGTATTAGACCCCCCCACACACACACACGAATACATAACAAACAATATCAGAACATTTTGCTACTTTGTATTTGCTTAGTTGTTTAGTATATAAAATTATCTTGTTTTAGTTATGACGTCGTCGTTAAATTTCTTTTTGTCAGCGTCGTCTACATTACTTGTGTTCTAATATCACCCTCCATAAAATTGCGGGAGCTACACATTTAATGTCACCCCTCCATATGATTGTGCAAAATTGTTAGTATTAGATCGGAATAGTTGATATCATTTAAATGTTTGCAAAAAATCCCAAGAAGCAACAACATAACATACAATGAACATGATTCCCTTACTGCTGGGCATAAAATAACCCTCAATGAGTTGACATGAAATTAAATTCATCAACAAAATTAACTTGGTTTGATGATAGTTATTTGTTTTCGAGGCGTTAATTTTGCGTCTTTGCTTCAAGTTTTACAAAGTCTTAAAAGGATTTAATCTTTTGTATCGTTTGAATCCCTCAACCGGAAAAAATAAAAACCAGTTTACAAAAATTTCTGTTCTAATCCACAGAAGATACAAATGAAAAGTTTGTGCCTGATAAAAACTTGCAGAAATTAACATCAGATTTTTTTCTGTTTACGGCTATTTACAAATAACAATATCCACTTCTTTATTCTTAAACAAAAATAACTGAATATAAACTTTGTAGATTCTCTTTCATTATTCGTCACGTTTCAAACTGACTTGTTATGTAATAAAATTAATTTGGTCAATATTTGCGAATAATGTCGAACTTCCGAACCAATCTAATGATGACCTTTGTGCCAGGTTGCTGAGTGCAGTTCAATAGTGACTTTCTTTTTTTTCCATTTTTTATTTGTTAGTTCCTCTTGTCAAAAAGTGAAAATCAAGAGAAATGATTTTAAAAAAGTAGAGGAAGTTAGAGTTGAAAGCTTTGAAATTCTATCTCTACACTGCTGTTTCCGGAGCTGAAAACAAATTGAGCGAAACCATTTTGTCTACACAAAGCCGATTAGAGAAGTCATGCGTTGCTTCTATCATAAAGTTTATCTTGACAGCTTCCTCGTTTTGCCGACTACAAAAGCCTGTTTAACACAACTGAAATGGAAAGGAAAGAAGGAAGATTGTCTTTTGTTAATTAGGTTCATCATGTAATTTATTCGCCTAAGAAAAGAAACTTACGAAAGAAATCCCGGATGAAAATCCTGAATATTTCTGGAATTGTATATATTCTTAGTTAAATATTGTTCAGCACTTTAAAAAAAAATGATACGATTATTTAAACAGAGTTGGTTCTTCGAGAGATATCAGCTTCAAATATAATGCAGTTTTCTGTTATCTTTTGAATAGCACCAACACTGTGATAAACAGTATCACTCACAAGTACACTCCAAATAATTCTATTTGATAAAAATTCAATTTTCCTCCAAATCAAAGATACCAGGATTCTGTTATATCTTGTGGAACATTATACAATCAAAATGGATATTATTAGGTATTATTTATTACTAAACTTTGTCAACAAAAGTATGAACATGCAATACACTCCTGATATATATATATATATATATATATATATATATATATATATATTTAGGCAGCATTTCTTCGTTAATGCAAATTTCATTAAACATAATAGACATTTTATGTCTACATATTTTCTTTTGGATCCGTTCGAATTCCCGTCTTACTTTTATCGTATTCGGGGGGAATTGATTTATGTATTGTCCATAGTTGTATGTATCCCTAGTACTTTCTGCCCGACTTTGGGCCATCATCAGGGGAGGATCTATTACAAAAGTGATGTAACTTTTGTTTTAGCATATTACTACTGTGTAAGGGCGTCTTTGCCGTTGGAGGTTATGGCGTTTGTTTTTGAATGTAATTCTATATTTAGTGCCAGTAGCTAAAGACATTTAAGTACATTAGCACTGGTTTGATAATTAATTCTATTGAGTGCCGGCTGCAGGTTTCTAATATGTAAGGCTTCGAGAATCTGAAGTTTTTGTTCATTATTTTGATGTTCTAATATTATTGTGTTGTCGGTGAGAATTCTCATGCTCAACAACACAACTACGGAAAATAATATTTAAACTATTCATTTTGATTGCATTATATTTCACTAGAAATAATGAAATCCTTGTTTTTGGTTTGTGAGATAACTATTCTATTAATTGATTTTAACAGCATATCAACCCGTCTCGGTTTATTTTATGCCTATTGGTTATGGAATCGTGTATATTGTAAATTCATATTTACATTTGTTGTTTTTTTAAATTCTTTTTTGAACACAAGTCTATTGAATAAGAATAATTCTTAAACAGATGTATTTGACCCATAACAAGAACAATCACTCTGGCTCAAAGTGGACCAGGGAGTAATGCCGATGAAAGTGCACTTCACGCTCACGTATTCTAAGCCCTACTGACAAGGCAGGAAAAGTGTTATAGAAATTGCTTGTATATATTCATTTATTGGCGATACCATAATGGATAGAGTATTCGCCAATGATCCGGGAGACCTGGGTTCAATGCCAGGTCGCGTCATTCCAAAGACTTTAAAAATGGTACTTGATCCCTCCTTGCTTAACACTCAGCATTATAAGGTACGTATCAAGGGTAAAGTGGAGCTATCGTGGGAAAGGAGTAGCGCCTTCCCCTACACTTCAGTGTAGTAGCTATTGAAAAGGGACCCTTCTGGTTGCCCTCGACTACGGTCGCCAACTTTACTTATATTTATATGGTGTCACCTATATATATATATATATATATATATATATATATATAGTATCTGACGATTGTCGTTTTCATATTACATTCAAGTTTTCATCATCATCAAGTTGCACTAACAACACGGATTTTCCTGACTGCCCATCCCTATCCGTCCCTATCAACCATTGATCCCAGCAGGTCTTCCAAACTACATCCTTTGTCTGCATAATGCTCACGTAAATAATTTCTTGCTACTCAGCCAACACTGGCTCGTCCATGTTCAGGAGTCCATTAAAGAAAGTCGCTTATAAGTTCGTCTTTTCTCTTCCTGCACTGTCTCGCTTGTCTTGTTTGTTTTACTTCGATGTTTTTAAGATGGGAGGTAAGTGGCCGTACAGCTGTAGTTTTGTGGGGCTTTGCTTTCAGGATTTGTTTAAAATAACTCGTTGTCTTCTTGTATTCCCACCCAGTTTTTTCTCGGTGCTTTTTATTAGCGTCTATGTGGTGCATCCATACAGTACGTAGTATTGACACAGCTTGGAAGAAATCCTGTTGTAGTAACAGTTTTTAATTTTATGAACGACTTTTTCAAAAACATTTTAGAAACGGATCGCATCGGCTATAAGTTAAAACGGATATATACGTCAACAACTGATTAGATCGCACACTATCCGTTACAAAGCACATTCACAAATCAATTGTCAGTAAACTTGCAACGAAGTCTTATACAATATTCAATAAATGTAAAACAGAGTACGAGATAGCATCAATAGACGATTCCAACCTTCAGTTTCATAACGACGATAATAACAATTATCATCATTAAATCGCACCGCAAGCTCGGAGTTCTATGACTCTCAGGACATCCCTCCCTATCATCCATCGCTCCTAGAAGGTGTTTAAGGCTGTATCTTGTCTCAGTACAGAGTAGATGTATATGTCTTTGTTGGTTAGTCAACACTGACACGTCCATGTATAGGAGTCCATAAGAGAACGTCGCTTATGTGTTTGTCTTGGCCTATCTAGCAGTGTCCCGTGTGTTTTCTTAGTCTTACTTGAATGGTTAGTGACATGAAGCCATCTCTAATCTCAGTGGCAAGCCTCTAAAAGTCGTTGACTATTTTACATACCTCAGCAGTAACATTTCATTTACTGAAAGTGATGTCAACATATGCCAAGCGAAGACGTGAAATGCCATCGATAGCTTATTAATCATATGAAAATCTGATCTATCCAACAGAATAAAACAGAATTTCTTCTAAGCTTTCGCTGTATCAACACTACTATATGGATGCACCATCGGAGCACTAACAAAGCACATGCATAAATAGCAAGAAAGGAAGTACTCAAGAATATTGCTTGCTGTCTTGAACAAATGCTAGAAGCAACACCCCACCAAACAGCAACTGTACAGCCACCTGCCTTCCATATCACAAGCCATAATGATAATAAAAAGCGCAATCTTGTAGAAATATCAGATGGTTTACCTGTCCGATTAATAAAGACTTATCTACGTCAGCTCTGCGCAGACACAAGACGCGGCCTAAAAGACTTGCCAGGAGCGATGGATGATAGAGATGGATGGCGAGAGAGAGAGAGAGAGAGAGAGAGAGAGAGAGAGAGAGTGTGTGTGTGTGTGTGTTAAGTAACTCTGTATTGCCTGAGTGACTTAATGATGCTGATGTTGATGATAAATGTATGCACATTTTAACACATATCGTTTTATTGCTGATCTTATGTAAATGAAAATGTGAACATTTACCCTTTTTTAAATAGAAAATCTTAGCACTTAAGAAATAACACGTACTCTTCAGGAAGAGAATTTGTGTTATATAGTGTAATGCTAATACATACATACATACATACATACGTACATATATATACATATATATATACGTATATATCGTCATCATCATCATGCCATGCTGCTAGCACGGATTTCCTTGACTCTCTCTCGCCATTCGTCTCTTTCATTCATCGCTTCCGATAGGTCTTCTACACTACATCCTGTGTCCATTCAGAGGTACAGTGGATAATTTCTAGTTGGTCTTCCAACACTCGCACATCCGTGCCGAAGGGTCCATCGAAGAACGTCACTTATGTGTTCGGCTTAATTTCTACAGAAGTGTCCTGCATGACATGTCCGTCTTATTCGAATGATTTTAGAGATAGAAGGTAACTGTCCGTACAGCTGCAATTTTAAGGGATGCTACTTCCAGGATTTATTCAGAATAGCTCCTAGTATTTTTATGCAATTCCTGTCTAGTTTTTTCTCTATACGCTTTGTCAGTGTCCATGTGGTGTATCCATATAGTAGACTTGACATGAATACTGCTTGGAAAAAATTGCGGTTTTATTTTATCGGATAAGCCCGACTTCAATATGATCGATAACCAATCGACAGCAGTCCATGCCTTCGCTAGTAATATCATTTTCAGGAGATGAGACGCTGCTTCTAAGGTATGTAAACATGTCCACAAGTTTCAGATCTATCGACATTCGAAGTCCTTAGTCTAGACAGATTATAAACAGATATAGGGGCAATGTATCCCCCTTGCAGAACACCAGCAACAATGTCAAAGAAATCTGTGTCTCCACCCGGTGAGCGAACCTTTACTTTCGCGTTTTTATAAAGCAACATTATGATTGCGACAGTTTTTGAGGGGGACCATAGGCTAGAAGTATTTGCTCCATCTTCCCTCTGTGTATGAAGTCAAATGCTTGGAGAAATCTATAAATAAGAGTGTCACCTCGAGATTTTTTGAGATTGTTAGATTCTGAGATGTTGCGGATCGGTTTCTCCGAAAACCATTTTGATTCTTCATAAGAATTTTCTCAATTTCTGGTCCGATGCGGTTGAGCACCAGAGCATTATAAATTTTAGCCGCTATGGAAGTAAGGGTTATACCTCGGTCGTTCTTGGCAATTCCGATGTCACCTTGCTTGGGGAAAGGAAGGATTTAGCCTTTGGTTCATCTGTCTATTGTTTTTTTTAATTATATACGGCGTTGCAATATCAGAGCAGTAGGTCGTCGAATTTCCTTGTCTTCTATACTTATGGTGGCATTTCATCAAGACAGGCAGCTTTCCTGTTTTTAAGTTTTGTTAGTACTACGTCGAATTCTTCTGATTAAACTGTCCTAGTTTGATGTCTAGTTGATCATTTATAATTTTCGTGAGAGGTTTTTCGGTAACTTTTAGGTATTTTTCAAGCAGATTCTTAAAATGTTCTTTCTACACGTGTACTCGTTCTTCTTGACTGGCAAGTTTTAGTTTAGCTCTGGAGGTGCCCATCCTTTTACTCACTTCCTTTACTATTTACCACGCTATTCGAGATTGTCTATTTTCTACTGAGTTTCTAATTTTATTGATCTAGTCTTGAATGCGTAGGGGTTGCCGTTAAACGTAGCTACTAACATTCTCGCTTGTATTTTCTCGATGCTGTTAAGTGATTTTAGGGCATGAAGACTGAGAAGTATTCCTACACCGCCTATGAAAGCAGGGTAAAACACTGTTAATGCCGTCATGTATATATATATATATATATAGAGAGAGAGTGAGTACTATATTTATAAAGAAAGAGTGCTTAATATCGATAATAGAACATATGTAAATCTAAGTTTGAATAGAGTAGACACAGAATCAACAGTACTTGGTAACTGTAAGTATGCGATCATCATACCAACACACACACACAAATATATACCAATAAGTCCGCTGATCTTGACACAGGTATTTGTTGAATTTCGATTTGAAATTTTTTCTGTTCAAGGTTCTATGTGAAAAAATTAATATCCATAACTAGATGAAGTACATTGACAGCAGAAAAAAATTGCTTATGCAAAAATAATTATTTCATCATTAAACGACTAATGTGTGTAATAATTTGATAGCAAAATTCAAAATATATCTTATTTTTGTGTTTCATATAAATTTACAATTGAAAATGCGATGATTTTTAGGTGTCAGTAAACCTAGTCAGAATCTTTAATAAAGTTGTACAAAATTTTGCCGAAATCTAAATTTCATGTTCGTAATTCTTATTTAACAGAAAACCTATGTGATTTTTCTTCACTTAGGCCTAATATTGAAACAGTACACAAAGAATTATCACTAAATTACGATCTTCCAGAGTGTACAATTTCCAGACTGGATCATAAAATCAGTAATATGATTAAATATTTCTTCATTGTCCTTAAAATTAAATCATATCTCTGATTATGAGACCTACAGTGAGCTGAGGCGCCGGCTAGTGTAAGCATATAAACAATCAATTAAGGTAAAACTTTTGGGGACCTCTGTCAAGGTAAGTGACACGCGCCCTCTATACTTGGTGACACTTTTCAAGTGTCATGGCTGCCTGCGTCGAAGGTGAATGCGTGTTTGTTTCAAAAGGAAAATGCCAACTGGCTTCTTGCCGGGAATGCAGATGTTGTCTTATTGAGGATCAGAAGAAAAAAATAAACTCGTGTGAATAGAAAACATGTCGTGCATTGCGGTTACAGATTTTATAGACAAAGAGTATCAATGCGTATCTATGTACATGGACGTAGCCGTCTTTTCCTTTCTGCCAAGAAAAGTAGGAAGATGGTTAGGTTAGTGGATTTTGCGTTTACCTGGCAGTTGACGCGCAACTAAATAAAGTCGATAGACTAAGTTGATGATGTGAGATGTGGTGCTTTCTTCATTCTCTAGTTCTTTCTTTTTCTTCTTTTAAACGTTGCAAAAAAGAAAAACAGAAAAGTGAAGAAGAGGGAAGTGTATGAGGTTAACCTTCAAAATATCTTGGCAGGCAACATTGAATGTTGAGAGTTCATCTAAAAAAGATTTTAAAAAAACCCAATGAAATGCTTAGAAACTCCTATGAAATGTAACATTTCATCTGGATGAGTTGATTTCGTTCAAATAGCAATTGATAGAGTTTATGGATCAATCAGGAAGCAACTACCTGAAAGCGAAGATCGGAATATTTATTGCAAATAGTGCATAAATCTTAAAAGTTGAAGCGTGTAAAAAATACGGGATTTTAGCAATTTTTATTTTATTTTGAGATATAAGCTTATTTTAAGGAACTTGGATATTTTCAAAGTTAACATTGTCTTGCCAGAAAAGATTCAACACTAGCATTATGTTTTTCAATTTGTTTTTATTCTTTACAACAATTTTGGGAAATTTTTTATTTTTTGAAAAGGTAACATTCTCACACGTGATTAGAAAAGATAATGAATTTGAAATGGTTAAACTTTAGATTATTTTATTTACTCAGATACAATTGCTTTTTCGACTCTAAAATAATTTCAATTGGCAAGAGCTTTTAGTATATGACTTATGAATTAAAAATAGCTAAAATGTTAAAAAATAAAATTTAGAAATGAATAATTGTCTCCATTAGCGACTCAACTAAAACAAAAGATTATTTTCTCTTTATCGCTTTGCTGTCATCAAGATCTTTGGACAAAGCCAATTTGATTTGAAGGTGTTTCTAAAAAACATTAGGATGTCAACAGATCCGATTGAAATACGCGTTGTTTCATGGCAAATTCTTAAGAACTTGACAGCTTCTTGCTTGCTTGACACGCAGTCATATCTCGAGGGCTTTGAACCATCAATATTTTGTTCTATTAGGCTAGATTATCAACGCGTCAAGCAAGAAGTTGACGAGAAAATACAACCCTCCCTATCTCATTTAGTCTTGTTTGCCCATGTCGACTGCTGAATCTTTCGTTCACTGAAATACTTTTCTTAACATTTCTTGAATCGTCTCAGTCAGTGAGTAATGCATGTTATTTCGACAAGTCAATAACCCGAAATTGAGAAATACCGATAACATGACCACAAAAATATTTGTTTATTTAATGCCAATTATCTAAAACGCATATGTAACTGCAGTCCAGTTTTATTCTCGCCAGATTCAACGCAATATCTTATAGTTGAAAGCAGTTTAAATGATATAAAGAAAATAATTAATCAAAATGGATATTCTAAGATTAGAAAAATTCAGCCAAGATCTTCTAAGAAACCGAATTATCAAGTATTATTTCCTTTTGAACGCAAAATTAACTTCTTCGGCCAACTTTCCATCGTATATGGTTCTTTTTGCATAACCAACCATATTTTAACTTGAAAAAATAAAAAAATAAAAAGCTTTAAGAAGTATTAATGAGAGTAGACGAAATTTTAATACTTACAAAATTATGATGTTATAACATTTATCATCATCATCATCATCATCATCATCATCATCATCAAGGTGTTCCGACAGCATGGATTCCTTTGACTCTCTCTCTTGCCATCATACCCTATTGATTATCACTCTTGGCAAGTTCTCTAGACGGTATTCATATAAATACATTTGAACGTTTACCAACTGATAAACCCAGAAAAGCTTTCATAGACGTTTTTGTATGTTGAAAAGGTCAAATTTATAACCTTGTTTCTGTCTTTGTTTCTATTTCTTCCGAGTCTAGATTTGTTACCTAAGTTACATAAATTGCTTAAATTGTTGTCCACAAATTGAATTTTTAAATTTAATAAGCAAATGTTTCCTTCTTCTTTCTTATTTAATTATTTCTCTTGTGTTTGCTATCTTCTTACTTCCACCCAAACTTCTTTCTTTGTCCTTTGCATTAGGTAGGTGCATTAAATACCTCTTAAACTGTTCCTTCTCACATCATTGAACACCGTCAAAAGAGATATTAACCAACTCTTAAATTGAAGCCAAAAGTAAAGTAGTTTGATCGCATCTCGGAAAAGATCATTTTCTTTTCGATATTGAGCCGTGGTTGTCGACAACACTGCAAGTAACATTAGCTTCAAAATTGAATTTATTCTTGCATCCTGGTTTGTATCAACGTGTAATTCTGCTCAGCCAGAAGGAAACTGAGCAGCTTTGCAGCCAAAACAAATGCTTTTTGATGAATACAAGGATTCTTTTCATTCTGTCTTTACTGAAGAAAGACAAATATGTCTGCTTGTGCCTTTTCTTGGCTGTTTACTGAATCTGTTATTCACTTTGTCTTAAATGGAATATTTAAACATTTAACCCCGAATGAGACAAACATTCAGTTTTCAATTTCATGGGAGAAAAAGAAAAACAATCAACCAGATATTTTATGTTCAATTTTAGCCTAGTTTTTTAAACTGTTTTAGAGATTTATTTTCCACATCAACAAGAAAACAAATTCGTAATGATATGAAACAAACAAAAGTGCAGATGTTTTCTTATATTTAATTTGGTTTTGAAAAGATCTTTAATTTTTCATCCTTATCGGCCAAAATTAAAGAGTATCCCTCTCAGAAGGAGCGACTTATATAGAGAGGATGAAATTACAAACTAAAGATAAATAGAAATTCAATTTACAAGGACCTTCACCACTGATAGAGAAAATTGCATAGAAATAAACGGTTGATATATTATCTTCAAAGAAGTGACAGTGACTTGTACAATTCATTTATACTTTTAAGCAAATTTACTTTAGTCAAAATAATATTTTAACGAATTGTCTTTTAAAAACAAAAAGACGATTCAGGATGAAATTATTTGGGATGAAAATTTCAAAAGAATTTTTGTATTACCGAGCAATTCCTGTGTTGGTAAAGACTGGGAAGATTAGAAGTGGCTGTTTTATGGCTGAAATAGTTGCTTCCATTCCACCGAAGCCGATCGTCGTTTTTTGATCCCAGATTATAACAAGATCTTGGATCCAGGTTTTCGTAAAAAACTGGTTGTACGCATTTGGAAAATTGAGACAACATACGTGAGAAAATCTTTTTTCTTACCAAAAAACATTATTTTAAATAAGCATAAAAGGACAACTGTGAAGTAAAAGATTGATTTTTGAAAGTTCAATCATTGGATGGGTAGTCTTCCAAAAGTTTTCAATTAATTAACAAGTTTCATTTTTAAAAATTCTTTAGATTTATTCCAATCCCTTTAGATATAAAAAATCGCAATCGGTCTTTAATGATTTATGTACAACTTAAATTCGTGGTAAAATTATTTAAAACCAGATAAGATGAATTTTCTTCTCAATTGAAACGTGTTCATAGACAATCTGTTATTTCTACGGTTTACATTTTCATGTTCTCCATTTTTATTATAAAATCATTAACCCTTAACCCTTATCTAACGATTTATTTTATATGATTATCCATGATTTTTCTCACACAAAACATAGCATTGTGCGACTATGGTAATATTGTCCTTTCAGGTTTTTCATATTTTTGCCGGGATAACTAAACGAATTCTACAAAGTCAAAGAAGAAATGTTTCTTTTTAGACACTCCAATGTAAAAAAAAAAAAAAAAAATCGCTTTCACATACAAGAAATTTTTTTCTTTATTCTAATAATGTTCTTTCGGGTTTTTTTTTATTGTTCTTGTCTTCTTGGTCTTTGTTTGTTTGCTTGTTTGTTTGTTTTTGTTAACGATGACAATAAAATTTTGGCGGGAGAGGGTGATATTATCTTATTAAAAGACAATGTAGAAAAGTGTTCGGCGTACTTCAAATAAAAAAAGAATAAAACAAAATAGAATAAGAAATATAAGCAGTCAAGCTTCCATTTTGGCCGATGGAAAACATTGACGAGAAAAGAGAGCAAACTGGATAAATATAAATTGAAGAACAGATTAGTCGCTCGGTGAATGCATGGCGAATGAATGATATACCTTGACAGAAACAAGAGGGAAACAATCCATTAAGAATGGACAAGGAGAGTTTCAAGACGGACTAGAAAAAGCGTAAAGGGAGTTGGAAATATAGGCTCTGGTCTCTCTCTCTCTCTCTCTCTCTCTCTCTCTCTCTCTCTCTCTCTCTCTCTCTCTCTCTCTCTCTCATGGCACCGACAAAGTATTTTAGATGGCATGCTTTTATATATAAAGCTAAGCCACACACACACACGTAATCTTGCCCACACACAAACACAAGCATGCACACGCACCAGAGAGAGAAAGAGAGAGAGAGGAGAAGTAAAAAAACGGATTCAGAAAAAACAAATAATTCTATCTAATCCAATGGAAATACTTTGTGTCATTAGAATTAGCGAGCACTGAGTAGCAGGAGTTGTTCGACGCAAACCATTCCCTCGGGAGAAGACATATCTGCGAGCCGAGCGCTTACAGCTTTTTTGTATCTTAACGCAATAAACGTTTGACTTGACGGCAGCTGTAAGCCGCGCTGTCATCGCAAAAGAGACGCTACGTCCGATGGAGTTCGCTCGTCCATATCGCCAATTCAGACTTCTGTCTCCGTCACCTCCTCCATCCTAAGCGACGTCCCACACCGCTTTCTCTCTTCCAACCCTGGCGAACATTGATAATTAAGTTGTGCCTGATTCTACTTCAACAGTGGATCTGTCTTTTTTGTCAAGTATTTGTTTTTGGTGAGTGCGTTGTGTTATTTATTTATGGAATCACTTTTCATACAACACAATTTTTAATGGCAATGAATGGGATTGGCCTTTTATTTTTGACCCTTCAGAAGAAGATCGAGTAAAAACATTTTTTATTGATGATATGGTTATCTTAAAGATTGGAAGAAATGTGTTTGTAGTGAGAATACTATCGCTCGTTGGAACCTTTATTAGTCTTCAAGATTCTTATTTATCTGTCTCAACATTCAGAAAAGCAAAATATATTCAACCCAAAAACAATAAGTAATCTTCTGATAATGAATGACTTTTACAGCGCAAAAAAATGAGTAGATAATTATTAATAGCTTTTACAGAGAATCGATAAAATCTGGGGAAAATGGCAATAGGAGTCTATCTGAAAGTTTAATAAATAGATAAATAAATGAATAAATGAATAGATAAATAATAATAATAATAATAATAATAATAATAATAATAATAATAATAATAATAATAATAGCAGCTTGAATAAAGAAAGATAGTTTATTTTTTTAATCTTCATTTCAAATCTTAACTTTAATTCAAACTAAGTTCACGATTAGTTTAGGTTTACATTCGATAATTTTGTATTAAATTTTAAGTAATGACAAAATATTAACATTTTTATTGCCTGGAATTAGCTTTTTAAACAGTACATATTAATTTCTGAACGAAAATAAACCAGTTGTCGTATCTGAAACTGTCATTATTATTTATGAGAATTACAATGTTTGATTTGCATTCAAGGAATGAAAATTATTTTGATATCAAACAATGTACCAACCATATATGAGGATTTTTCAAGCAAAACACGGTAACAGTTGAATAAAAAACTAAGTAAAATCACGTGTACTATGATCAATAAATCGATAATACCAATTATTTTTCTTCATTATTTTAATAATATCTAAAATTACAAATAAAGCTTACATCTTATATTATGTTCAGCAGTGTATTAAAATTGCCTGAACTTTTTGGTTACAGATTTTTCTTATTCGAAAATAATTTTGTAAGAAGAAATAGGTGGTGAGAGTTTTCTTAAAAACTAAATCGGGACAAAGGCAGAAACTTTGGGAAAGAAAGAAAATCTCTCGCGTTTGTAATAAGAACGACAAGTAAATGGCAGGAAAAAGAAAAATGGATTCTCTTATCAACTGAAATTTTTTCATCCATCGATTCTTATCAAAATGTTCTTCAGACTTAAAGACGCCAAAGAAAGAACTTCGAAAGTGCACTTGAAATTTTAAGAATATAAGAAAAGATTAAAATAACAAGGAGTGGAATTTGAATTCAGAGAAAAAAAACCTGCCTTCTGTTTTTTTTTTTCTTTTTATCTATGAGAGAAGACTTTATTTCATAAATCAGCTCTTAAAAGAAATAATTTCTTTCGTTTGGAAAAATCTTTAGAGGGTAAAAAATTAGATAATAAAAAGTTGCCAGCTGACAAAACTTTCTTAGCATTTCAAGTCGAAAATCTTTAAGATATATTTTTACTGCTGCTTTCCTTTCTTTTGTGTCAACTTTTTATTAATTCAATGCCAATAGTAAGAGACTAATCGTATGCTGAGGACTTAAGAAGTCCGACTCTTTTACTTGCGTTTGTGCTCGCACAAGAAGTGCATTGAAATTGGTTTGATTTGGTGTTTAAAATATTTGGAAACCTTTACGAACTCGAGAGACTGAGTTATTTAAAAAATATTTAAAGAAATTTAAATGCCAAAACTGCATATATATCAAATGTTTATTTTTTAAAGCAAATAAAATTATCACGAATAAAGTTTTTTAGTTGATTTAATCTTTTTTACAAGGTTCGAATTTTAAAATGATTGACTGTAATCAAAATATATTTCTTTAGATATTCGTAAACCGCGAAAGTTTTAATTTCTGATAAAAGTAAAATATTTCGGTGTCATATCCAATTATACAGGCCCAAGAAAGGGGCCGTTATAAATGCTCATTGAGATAGAATACAATGGATGGTGAAAAAATTCATCGTATGAATCTGGTTTGGTTTATTGTTTTAATGGTATATCAACCTTTATAGGTTATTTGATGCCAAAGCCATCCTTTTAGAAGAATAGTCCTAGCACTATCTAACTCATAGCTGGGAGGATTAAGGGGTTCATACCTTTCCTAAGGGTATTTGTCCGAAAGTGAACGTAATAGCTCGACGGGAGTTCGAACTCGCTGACTACGATTCCGCAGTCCATTGTTTTGAGATAGGACCAAGAATTATGTCAGCCAATAATTCCTTTTTGAAAATGCCTCATTATTAGACGGCATGTTGTTTTGTTGAGTCTGGTGAAAACTTCCTGTCGTTTTTGTCAAGTCTCCTCTTCTTTTCATTGGACAACAACTTAGGGTGACAAAATTCACTGCAGGTAATCTTATGATCTTAAATGTTGGCAAATTGAAGCACTCCACTGGAGGCCGATTTGGTTAAATGACAGACTGACTGACAAGTGGGAATAATCTACTGATTATCTCGTTTGAAGGCGATGGTCAATCACATCAGCACGTTTCTTTCTTTTGAATAATCTCTGCCAAATCTTCTTGAATTCGCTCTTTCTTGGAAAATATGTTTCGCTTAATTTTCTTTTTTCCTAAATACCACAGTATACTTTCCTATAAACAAAATATTTATTGATCAAAACCTCAACCCTTACCGTAACACACACACACACACACACACACACACACACACACACACACACACACACACACACACACACACACACACACACACACACACACACACACACACACACAAATGAACTTGTATAAGCATTCATACAAACACAAGCACGCACATGTACACACCTGCATATACAGAAACATTCACTAACACATTTGCACATATGTGTGTTTCTACATACCCATACACGTATATTTCTTTACCTTGGAACCTGGCCGAAAAAGTATTACTATTGGAACGTAAAATTCTCTTTTTTTTTTTTAGAACAAGGGCTAGAATTATTTGATACGTGCTAGACTCGAAATTTCAGTAGAGAGAGAGAGAGAGAGAGAGAGAGAGAGAGAGAGAGAGAGAGAGAGAGAGAGAGAGAGAGGATAGGTACGATCAAGCAAATGACCTTCTCCCTGCTCCGTGAAACAGTAGATGAAGCCAATGTATATAAATGCACCTAAAAGTTGTAAAATTATACTAGAGAGACCATTCGTAAACAATACAGGAACGAATTAGCACGTCCATTTCGAAGGGAACTCCAAAAACTGGTTAGTAACATATTGCTCTATCCTGAATTATCATTTAAAATGCTTATCTGATTTTATTTAATTTTGTCAGTGCTGTATACTATTATGTGTCTTAAATGAAAGAACAAGGAACTGTAATCCCAAAATTAAAAATTCGTGAATCTAGCCAAAGCAACTAACGCTGTTGGACGTATTAGAACAAAAAAAAGAACAAAAAAAAACAAACAAACAAAACAAAACAAAGTAAACGTAAAATAGAATGCAAAAATAAATCCTCTGACGGCCTAACGCAATGCCTAACCTGATCCTGGGCGCACGAATCTCACGGTTCCACGTCCAGTATCGTTAGTTCGATCGGAGAACTACTGCTGCTCATTTATAAGGGTGGCTTCTGTAGATGAGAATAAAAACAGCCATCGAAAGATAACCATGACCCACACTCAAACCATATACACAAACTGCATCGCTCTTCACGTGGGTAAAAAAGGGGCGCGCCCAGCTGAGGTTAGAGCCCCGGCCTCAGTGTTCGAAAAATCAGCTACAGAGCTCAAACAAAAATTACTAAAATGCAAACAAACAATACAAATAGCGACATTCAACGTTAGAACCTAAAAGAAAATAGGATAACTACTGGAGCTGACCGCATCTGCAATAGATCATAACAGTGACATAATATGCATTCAAGAACACAGATACACACATAGCGAGGATATTAAATATCACGATAGTGGCAAGGGATGGACGCTAGTAGCGACCATAGCGGCCAAAATATTCAATGCCCGACTATACAACTGCAAAGAACCCAAAATTGACAGCATACTTCGGAAAAACCAAAATGGTTTCCGGAGAAATAGATCCACGACCTCACAAATTTAGACTATCCGTCGAATTCTTGAAGGTGTACGCTCAAAAAACCTACAGGCAACAATAATATTTGTTGACTTTACTAAGGCCTTTGACTCCATTCACAGAGGTGAGATGGAGTAAATTCTTCTCGCCTTCGGCATTCCAAAAGAAACCGTCGCAGCCATAATGATATTCTATAGAAACACCAAAGTGAAAGTCCGTTCTCCGGATGGAGACACAGACTACTTCGATATAGTAGCAGGAGTACTACAAGGAGACACACTAGCCCCATACCTATTTATCATCTGGCTAGTCTACGTACTTAGAACATCTATCGAAAAAATCAAGGAAAACGGTTTCATGCTAACAAAAGAAAGAAGCAGAAGATACCCCGCAAAAACAATTACCAACGCCGTCAACGCCGATGATATAGCGCTTCTGGTAAATGCACCCGCCCAAGCAGAAACCCTGCAACATAGTCTGGAACGAGCCGCTGCAGGCATCGGCCTCCATGTCAATGCACAGAAGACAGAATTTATGTGCTTTAATCAAACAGGTAACATATCCACACTAAACGGTAGAACTCTGAAACTAGTTGACAAGTTCGTCTACCTAGGAAGCAGTGTCTCATCAATCGAGACAGACATCAACACGAGATTAGCAAAGGCATGGACAGCTATCGATAGGCTCTCGGTCATATGGAAGTCAGATCTGACCGATAAAACGAAGCGCAGTTTCTTCCAAGCAACGATCCTGTACATACTGCTATATGGATGCACCACATGGACGCTAACTAAACGGATGGAGAAAAAGCTTGACGGCAATTACATAAGAATGCTGCGAGCAATATTGAACAAGTCTTGGAGACAGCACCCGACTAAGCAACAGCTATACGGCCACCTACCACCAATAACGAAAACTATCAAAATTAGACGAACCAAACACACGGGACACTGCTGGAGAAGTAGAGACGTGCTCATAAGTGATGTACTCCTGTGGACCCCTTCCCATGGACGAGCAAAGGCAGGGCGTCCAGCTCGAACCTACATACAGCAGCTCTGTGCCGATACGGGATGTAACCCTAAGGACCAACCGAAAGCAATGGACGATAGGGAAGCGTGGCGAGAGAGGGTCAGGAATATCCGTGCTAATAGCGTGACATAATGATGATGATGATATACGCATATATGTATTTTGTTCTTCAAGGTTATTCAGTTCGTATGAATTTTCTTCATATTTGTCATTTTCAACCACCTTATTTCTCGCAAATCTTTAAATGAACTTGATAAAATTTTCGGAAGCGGATATCGTAATTTCATTCGCAGACAGTCACTGACGTATCTCTGAAAGACATTAACGCCCTATTTAGAGTCATTGTTGATTAAGACCAAGACTTATGACTTATTTCCTGCAAATGCTTTTATTTTTTGCCGGTGTCGATCAAATAAGTAATATTCAAAAAATGAATTCAAAAATCAGTACTTGGTATGGTGGAAGAGTGGACAATAATATAAAAGAGGACATTATAATTCACGTTTAATGCATTACAAAATATGAATTTCTTTGTTAATCGCTACTGATGCCCACCATGTTATGTAAATATTTCGTTTTTATAAAGCTAATCCCGTCCAATTAATTTCGATGATTCTCAGCAAATCTGTTGACGTGTTTGGTCGCTGCATTTCATCGCAAAGAACAAACTGGTTTAATGTAACATTTAAAACAAAAAGGTCGAAAAATAAAGACAAAAGTTGACAAAGAAAATGTAATTCTTGTTTGTTTATTGTGTTGTTATTGTCAATATCAAATTTGATTGTTAATCTGATCAATATTTCTAGAGTCTTGTTTTGTTTTTCACCGACACCGATTACATGACAGCGATATCAACTTTCAATATTTGACAGTTTGTTTATCAAAATGTTTTCAAGTGAAAACATACTCAGACAAAAAAGCTTTTTAAACAAATAGCGCCATTTAAATTGTTTTGTATAATTTCGTACCGTTTTCATATCAATCTGCAACTTAAATTTCAACGCTCTTTTGGTTTGTTAAGCCTCAATTTTTTAGCCTTGATCCGATATCTTCTATCACATTGAAACCCATTTTCTAATGATTTATCCCGGCTAAATTAAACTACACGCAATCGATTTCACTTTGTTCGAAAATCTAAATGACCATATTTTATTTTCTGCGTTTCTTTTATTTCTTTTCTCATCATCGCTTCTCACTATTGTCCATTTTCGGCTCCGTGTTCTTGTGAGCTTCACAAATCCATTGAACAATTTTATCGTTTGGGGTCCCTCAGGACATCTGTGTACACAAAACAAATAAAAGCATCGTGTTAATAAATCCATGATTTATTGATGAATAATCGGTCATTTTATGAAAGGAATTCTCTCAGCAAAGATAATAAAGCAATTACAAACACACACGCAATAGATAAGGGGCGACTTTAATAAAATGTGCTCACGGAAAGAAGCTTTAAGAAATAAAAGGCGCACTCAAGAATGCAGTCGAATAAAACCCTGAACTGAATAATATTAATAGTAGCCATTTTAAATAAAGTTTATTGATTTTAGTCGAAATCGTATTTTAATAAAAAAAAACTTTGAAAAAGTCTGAGTTATTGAAAGGAGATAAACAGACATACAAAACAGTTAAGGCTACTGATTTCCCTCATTAACTCTGTCAGAACCCCCCCCATCTCTCTCTCTCTCTCTCTCTCTCTCTCTCTCTCTCTCTCTCTCTCTCTCTGGTTAGTAATACTAATACTAACACACCTGATAATGTTTGAGTTCTGAAAAGAAAAATAATTCTATTTTAACAAAAGGGCAAATTTAAAAATCTAACTAATAATTGTTCCTTTTTATTATCTTTTTAAACTTTCATTGATTTATTTTATTTTATCTTTTGTCATCCGTAAGTTAAAGACTGAATGAAAGCAGCTGTTTTTAGCAGAGCTTCAGTCGCTGCAGTTGTTGTGGCAATGGTTGCAGCAGTAATTGAATTTCTTAATGAAACTAATTGGAAATGGCTTCTGTTAGCCAGCTAATGTTCCTTGATCTCGCGTTGGTGACAGGCTTCAAAGGCAACTGATCGATTTGATAAAGTTATAAAATGTCCGATAGAAATAAAAGGCATATTTAAAAAAAAGGCAAATAAAATTTTAAATGTTAATTTTCAGGTACCCCTCCAGTCAGAAAAATCCTCTATTTGATATTGTGACCCTAACACATCGACTCAGCCTTTATTCTTTCATTTTTACAAAATTACGTTTGCGAATGAGAAAAAGAGCTGAAGAATGAGAAAAAAGAAGAAAGCGGAAAGGTATTTTGAGGATTTTTATTAGCCATTAGTTCTTGTCGTTAAAAGGAAGGATGTGCTTAACATGATTCTCTTTGCACTCTCACTATCTCTTTCTGTCTCTTTCCCTCCGTCTGTCTGTTTGTCTCTTTCTCTCCGTCTCTCTGTCTGTCTGTCGCTCTCCTAGTTTTACTTTATGGTTATTCGTCGTCTATCGCTGCATATTGTAAAGAATCTTGTATTTATGACAGTGAACAATCTCATCAAGAACTATGTAGACGCCTTTTATGAAATGGCCAAGAAATTCTAAGCAATTCTACAAGTAGAAAATTTCAGACAAAAAGGATCCTTTTTTAAAATCCTCTTAAGCAATGAACACTTTTTAAAGAGTTTCCGGATTTAATTTTTTTCATAATTCAAAAAAGTCCCGTTTCTTCAAAGGAATTAAATATCTAAGTTTCGATAACTTCAACAAGAAAGTATTGATTATTTTTCTTTTTTTATCTACTCAGATAAAGTGCTGCGTAATCTTGCTACAAAGACATTTTGCAAACATTTTACTGTTCAACAAAGAAAGACTTCATGGAAAGGCATTTTTCAATTTTACCTTTTTTACTGATGAATATTCAAAAACTAAAGTCTATTTTTTGTGACAGAGAAATTTCAATTTTCTCTTAAAATTATAGAAATTATTGTCTTTAATGCTCACTAATTTAACGAAGGTTCCACGGTTTAATCTCTGTAAGTTATATAGTGCTATATTTAGTTCATGATAAACAATATTTTTCTTAAAAGTCTTTCCTTTTTTAATGCCCCAACTTTCTCCAATGTCATATGACAATTTTCTTTTTAAAGATATATAAAAATCATTTTTAGAACTAAAATGATTAGAGCAAGCGTTCCATGAAAGTTGTAAGATAACCACTTCGGATAATATTTTGCAGGCGTCTATTAAAGCAGATACTGATCAAAGCATGAAGAATTCAAAACAGTTACAAAGTATCAAAATCAATTCAAGCAAATTAGAAATAAATCTAAAGATTTAATGTCGATTTTTTCAAATAAATTAGACAATAAGTTATAACATTTAACAATTTGCAATAGTCAGCTGATCAAAAATTTTAACCTACTTCTCTGTGTTGTTACAAAAGATGATAAATGTATATAAACAACAAACACAGAAAGTAATTGCTATAACCATGTTTCCAATTGATTTGGACATTGAAACTAAGATTTATCAATCCCAAAATTAACTAAAAAATCTGGAAGATCATATCATCAACTATGATATACTAGATTTAGAAAAAAAACATCCTTCTAAACTTGAAAAGTACACAAATATTCATAAATTTGCTGAACAGAAAAAGACACATCTTCTATTGTATATATTTACCGAACCTCTCTGCCACAGGAAGGATTTGACACAAGACCAATTTTTAAGTGTTAGCGCCAAATGAAACTGAGATAACTTCGTCCAATATTTGAACTCGGCTCACCAATCTATTTCCTACGACGATAACGACTTCTAAATATTCTGATTTGTGCCCCACAAAATTGCTTTATGGCAAAGTTAGTAAATACCCATTGGAACACGCTATCTTTCAATATAAGAATTCATTCGGCAAAATAAGTCAAGAAGGAAATAAAATCATTTTGTTGCGATGTTTCATTTTATCCTCGATCCTTACAAGTTTTAGCACCATCAGATAACTATTTTTTATCACCTTTTTTTAAACAGGACATTCAGAAATCTCTTTTTTTAATTTGTCTATTTAGATTTATTAGTTTTCTTTCATTAAAAATACCTCATTTTAATTGCAGAAATAAGAAAAACTTCTCTTTCTTGTTGACATATTGTCATTGTCTAAGAGCATAAGAGAGTGTGTGTGCGTATGTATGTATGTATGTATGCGTGCGTGTTCGCCCACGTCTATCCATGTATTTGGAGGATACATAGATACATTGATACACATAGATATCTGAAAAAGTATGTAGCCTCGTGATAAAAAGCATATATTTTAAGCAATAAATATTCATTTTTCAATATAATCCCCTCCTACGCCAATGCTAATCATTTAGTGATGAACGTTAATCAAATAAATCAATTCATATACAGTTAAAACTTTAGATAAAAATTCAACTAATAACTAATTTTCAAGCTACAAACACATTGATTCACCTCAATAAACAAACACATGCATCTATACTTACACACATCTGAATATGCGATAATCATAATCCTACGTATGAATTTGTCAGCCAGTACATAAAGACGAGCACAAATTTCAGGGATTAACACTTTATCAACCTTTCAAAACATTTATGCAATTCCAAAACGGTGCGCCAAGTCGTAAAGCATGGGTTAACAACATAGTCTTGCAATCCCTCCATTAATTAGTGTAGTGATTTCTAATCTCATGTGTTCTCTGCTACTATGGCTTTGTGCCAGACAGAGGAAAGGTTATTGAATATCTGTTTAAACACTACAGTAAGAGAAAAGATCAGAAGACGAACGATACAAAATTTCTGTGTGGACAGATCAAAATTTAATTGGGAAATTCAACTGAACATAAAACTGTTTTCTTTTTATGAGAATAAACGAAAACTGTAGCAACAATGAAAAAATATTTTGATTGAATAGTTATATGAATCTTCCTCACAAGAGCCTATGGCTGGTGTTCGATGCCCGATAAAAACTAAGATTTTAAATGATGATTTTGAGATGAGAAAAACAAGCTCTCGTCACTTGAAAGGTTGTTGCATCAGTCTTATTTCTCTTGTTCCCTCCCTGTATTTCTCTAGCTAAACTAAGCTTTATAAAGTCTTCAAATTCAAAAGTGTATACGTGCGAGCAGATACATAAACTTGACCGTTCTTTCGACACATACTACGTCTCTGGTGGCTGACAAGTAAATGTTGTGTCATTGTGGGCTGGGTTTGGATGTTCAGGGCTCAAATAATTTATTGTATTTGAAATACACAAGTAGAACATTTTATTCCAAGCGTAGAATGTCTCCAAATAGACGAATCAATGATTACTTGGATGTTTTTTGCAAATTTTTTTCATCTGGATTCGTGAGTTTGTCTAGGTTTGTCTGAATAGAATAAACGTCTTGATTTTTTCTTCTTGTGGAATAGGATTGCTTCCTGCCTTTTCGTCTTTCCTTGGGTGAACTGTGGTGAAACTGGACTCATCACAAATCTTTTTCTTCGTTGGATTTTTCGGCCAAAGACAGAAACACGTTTCCAATTTCAACTGCCACAACTGAGTCTTTTGTAGTTAATCTGGTTGCATTAAGCGTGCCGCTATCTATAAAAAAAAAACTCATCTACGTTGACACACACAGATGGCGCTCACAATTTACCCTCGGTGGCAAACAAACGTTCAGAAAACATACAAGCAGCTAATTGAGAACACAAAAAAATGTATCTATCTATTTATCCAACTCAGTACCAATAAAACATACACCCATCACATACACTGGTGCGTGTAGCTATATGCACACACATGCTTGTATGTGAGTAAGTGTGTGTGTGTATGTATGAGTGTGTGTATGTGCCAACATTATGTATAAACATTTATGTAGTAAAGATGTGCGTCTAGCCTCGAGTGACCTCATTTTCACACAAGCGCAACCTTGTGTTGGACATGGTAGCTGTCAAAACAAAACTGGGATCTTGCTTTTCTCTTCCTGAATTTCTTTTCAATTGAAGGAAAAGCAGGTGGACGTGAAGGCGGTCTCGGTGAAATCAGTCTTCTTCTTCTTCTTCTTCTTCTTCTTCTTCTTCTTCTTCTTCTTCTTCTTCTCATTATTATTATTATTATTATTATTATTATTATTTAATTTTCAGTTTAATTTTCAGTTTCTAACTATCCTTTACCGGGACCCTACCCAAAACTAGGATGATGGAAGGTAGTGATTCTATGTATGCTTTTTCCTGTCTCTTTTGGGTGATACTTTTCAATCACATTGATTGTACTCTTTTAAGGAGATGAGCATTTCTGCAAAGTTTAATCTTTTGTATTTCATATAGGCTGGGACTTCTAAGTATCTGGTTAATGTGTTTATCTTGATCATGCCAAGGGCTTCCACGGTTAATGACACAGTAGTTGTTTTAAGATGTCACATTATCTCAATTTCTATTCCTAGGTCTTTGTATTGTGTTAATCTATTATACTCTTTGATTGATATGTTAATACCTGAGACATTAATTCGAAGGCATGTTTTTCTTTAAGAATCCTTAATCACAATATCTGGTCTATAACTCTTAATTTTTTTCTGTTTGGCTCGCAAAGTCTCAGAGGATAGCAGCTCCTTTCGATTCTACTATTGTTTCTGGTTGGTTTTTATACCATTTTTCACAATCCAAGATTCCATAGTATTTGCATACTTTTCCAATGAATGCAATATCCTTTTTTATCCTGCTTTTTTTTATTCTATTGGTGTAGGAATTTGGCAACCGGACACTAAGGGATCAATTGATTCATTTTTTGTTCACACGATCTACATATTGGATTTCATCCGTTTTTTATCATGTTTGCCAAATAGTTTCTAGTGGGTGGACTCCGGCCCTGTGCTGCTATTATTAACCCCTCTATCTCCGTCTGCGGTCCAGCACTTTTGAGCCATCAATTATTCTTTACTATATCTATATCAATATTTCTAATTTTTTGTGAGTATCGTCCATGCAGGGATTTTTGTTCACATGCATTTCTAATTGATTTAGTCATTGCACTTTTGCTTCTATCTTTATATTTTTGTTTCTTCTATTGATTATCTTTTATGTCCATTTCTTTCGATGTGAAATCGAGCTGATTAGCAACTTATTACTTTCTATACGAATTGAATATTTTCTACTGATTCTCGTGTGTGATTCCTAACCCTAACCCTGCATCCAATCTATTGTAATGTCAAAGTATTTCTTTAATCCTATAGAATTTTTTGATGGTCAATTCTTGTTGGATTAATCCTCTTCTACTACTTCCCCCCTGTTCTGAGGTGATGCATTCTGTGGCAGATTATTACGTTCCTAATTTAAATATCCATCTTTTTTTTATTTCAGCTAATGTCAAGTTAATTGATATAACTTCATTTTTTGCATTCAATTTTGGATTATGGCTTTTATACTCCAACAGAATTATTTTCTTAATTTTTCTTAATTTTTAGCATGATTGATAAAATTCGCTTCAGTAATTCCTAAATATTCATTGGTTTTATTGTGTTGTAACATTTTAATTTCCGTTTTTATACTTAATATGATATTTTAAAACTTTACTAGCGAGCTTTTGCATTGAATTCCTACATCTCCAAATCTTTTTACAGTGCTTAGTAGACCTTCCAAATCATGATCATTTTTTACATATAATTTTAAATCGTCTGTACAGAGTAAGTCATTTTGTTTTTAGTGGTAGTTTTATATTCATAGGCTATGTTAGTAAGTTTTATGGAGGAAAATATTAAACCTATACAAGAAAATAATGGAGAAAGTGAATCTCCTTGAAAGATTCTATTGTTAATTATTAGTTTTGAGTATGTTTTTTTTTCATGGATTAATCAGTGGTTAGTATGCCACCTTTCTATATTGTATTTTAGGAATATTATCATAACTGGGGATATCTTTAAAATGTTTACCGCTTTTAGAATCCAATTGTCAGGTATTCTATTAAGGGTTTTTTTTTAGTAAATCCAGATCATACTTTGATTTTTCTAGTTGTATTAATAATTCACCATGATCATCTGGTTTATGATCTGCTGATCTTTGCAGCCACACGATTCTTCTTTTTTTTTATTACCCCTTTTGTTCTAAAAGGCAAACATCCTTACATTCAATGAATTTGACTGTTCTCTCCTTTAGAATCAATGTTATCATTTTATGTTATGGAAAGGCATACTATAGATCGGTAATTTGTTACATTTGTTGTTTCTTTAGTTTATGTTTGTGGGAAAGTTTCTCCTTCTGTGAGCCGATAAGGCATTTTTCAAAGATTTTTTTAATGATTTCTGAAATAGGTTTCGTCATTAATTGATGTATGGAGGATAGGTGGTGGAGCTAAAAAAATTTTATTTTATCTATTCCACGGGATTTCTATTTTTGTGTACATTTAAGTGCATCCATATCTTCGTACCTTTGTGATTCATTCTTTTTCCAACTCCTTACGACGAGCGAAGGCGAACAATGTTATCAAAAGGTTATCGATCGCATGGAAATCTCATCTATGTGATGAAATAAAACGGGATTTCTTCCAAGCTATACCTGTATCAGAACTACTACATGGATACGCCACACAGCCGGTACAACTGTCTTTTTGGACGAATGTTATTTTCAAAATACGTGGGCGAATTGAAATTGCCAAAAATTATAAACTCAATATTTCCTTATCAGATCGACAACCCAGACTTTTCTAATGCAACCAATTTTGTCTTTTCTTATCATCTCAGAGACAACCCAGATGGTCTCTCCGGTCTGTCTAGTCCTTTTTCTTAATTTTTGGTCTCTAGATATTCTCTTTCTCCAGTAAACATTCTGCAATTAATATTCTTTAATTAGATTCTCCATCACGGACACTTACTGCAAGCAAAGTGTTTTTATTAACAGCTAGATATCTTTTGTCTTCAAATTTTAATCATCGAAATAATACTAGTTATCAAGATTATCTGACCTGACAGTTCCGGAGGTGTCCTCGTGGTGTAATGGTTAAAGCGTTGGAGTGCGGAATCCAGTCGCACTATTACGTTCCCTTTCAGACAAATACCCTTGGAAAAGGTGTGAACCCCCTTATCCTCCCAGCTATGGGTTAAATAGTACCACTACTGTTCTTCTAGAAGTATGGCTTTGGTATTAAATAACCTACAAAGGTTTATATGCCATTAAACAAAGAAACCAAACCTGATCTATCCTGGTCATTCCCTTAATGAAAACAAATCTGTCCCTTTCTCTGACGACTCAGAAATAAGCCAGAAATGTTTTGCCTGAACCGACTTCCTATGGAAGTCAGCTTATCTTTTGAGTCTTCAATGTTTTTTTTTTTTGTCTATACAAATAATATTTTAGCAATTAAGATTCTTTTAAGTGTTCAACTCTTACCTTTTTTTAGAGAGTCTACTTACTTTCAAGTGGTTGCCCACTCCGAATTCCAGTGTCACTCTAAATAAGGAACAGAAAAATGCTAACAAAGAATCACAAATAAATGGTTTTATTATTTATAGAGGAAACATATATACAGAAGTTAAACCAATGAAGAACATGTCAAAAGTAGACGACAAAAAGTCCTACAATATGATCAAAAATTCTTGGGATGCCTAAAAATGTTTCAAAAAGTTGGTGCTTAAGTTCATAAGAATAAAAAACTAGAAGAACAGAACTGCATGGGAACAATCTCTGGCAGAGGTCAAGATAAGAATTAATGGAAATAATATCGCTTAATTATATCTCTCGAAATTCTAACGAAGTTATGGAAATGGCTCAGTTACCTCAAATATATACAAAAAAAATTTTTAATTAAAAATCAAGAATTAAAAAGAGGTTGAAGGCTATGATATAGTCAAAATATCCAACTAGAACATTGTAACTGGAACAGGGAAATGTGAAAATAGAATTTTTTTTCCCTGGTGATACACAAAGATAAAAAGAGAACCCAGAGAAAGAATCACAGCACATCGTTGTTGCTGATCCAGTATTAAAACGATCAATGTAATGTTTCCAATGTCACGTGTTACCAAATTAATATATATACTAGAGTCACCGTACTACTTCTATACTATAGTAACCACGAGGACAAATGGCTGTATGCCTTGTGGTCAAGGGAATATGTAAGGGTTAATTACTTCGGATTGCAATGTTTGATGAGTGTTGGTTGGTGAGTGGCAAGTGTGATAAACAAAACATAGCTCGGTTCTTTACTTGTCCTTTCTGCAAAGGGTTGTCGAATTCATCATTGTTCCTTGATTTCCAGAAAAGCAGAACGTTTCCGACTCTTTTCTGGATCAAAATATTTTGCTTATCACGTTAACAGGCAAAACACAATTGACTTTTGAAAAGATAGATAGATAGATAGGGGGAAGGAGAAACTGACAGTTTGATATTTCTTGTAGCTGATATCGATTTCGTAAATATAAACATTCTAACTATCGGCTTTGACAATCGGATATGCTGATTACGATCAATCACTCACTATGCCGGTCGCCTACCCTCTGTCCGTCGGATATTCTCTGATCGTATCGGGACGAGGCCGTTTATATAATAGAAACCCATATAATTAAAAGCTCATTATATCATAATGTATAATATTTTTTTATCATAATTCATGCATTATTCTTTTCTCAAGTTCTCATCTGCGTAAACTTCAAAGGATATCTTTTAGGTCACCAATAATCCATTTCTAATTTGACACAGATCGATATTTTTTCTTAAGACCCTTAATACTATTATAAACTTTTAATTCGGGGGATATCTTTTACCACTGAAAAAATCCTTAGACTTAGTTTATCCAGATCGTTAAGCATGAACTCTAAAGGATCCGTTTTGGAGTGATGGTCGCCAACTATCAAGAATTTCCTGTCATTTATTTTATCTGTGCGTGGGTCGGCCGGTAACTTCATTTATTTATTTATTGAGCTGCTTTTACATTAGACCAAAACAAGAACCTTGTAGATGACATGAAGCTTTGCACCTGATAAATGACATCAACAGGCAAAAGAAGGGAAGAGAAAAAAGAGAATCATCGGTATGGAAGATTGCACTGGAAAAAAGAAATTTGAGAAGTACATAAAGTAGAGTGATGAAATCCCAAAATAATGTAACCCCACAGTCTCATGTTGGCTATGAGTGGCGTACTACTCCTTAGGTTTCAGTCGGACCCCGTGGAAACCTCGCCGTGATAAGAAGAGATGAACACAAAACACTGTCTGTTGTCTCGCTGGATATGAAAGTTTCTTACTGACTTTTTCCTGTAGTTAACGAAAAGAGAAAGATAAATGGAGTAAATGCGTCAACTGATTTGATAGACAGAGACTATAAACTATGAGAGGTGAAAAAGACAGTCATAGACTTAGTTATTTCTTCTCCACTGACCCAGCCGCCACCTCCCTAGGGACCTCATCTTTAGTCAGTTGCATCACTGCTTTTTCTTCTGCACTTCTTCTGACTGCTCTACTGCTTCGAATCCCTTTCTTCTATATGTATTCCTCCAACCATTCCTTTACTTATGCTTTTATCACAGGTCATCCTTAAAACTTTTAGTTACACGTCTACGCAAAACAAGATTTATTTGCCTTAACCTTTACAAACTGAAAACCCCTCCCCCAACCCCGAACCCGAAGTTTGGCAAGAAAAGAACTTATAAGTAAAATGATTAACTAAAATCCTTAATTATTTTACAAGAACAATAAAATTGAGAGAGCAGAGAATCAGAAAACTGCTAAATGAAAAGCCAAAATAGAAAGAAATCTGCACGAACATTTCAAGAAATGCAAAAAGAAATGCTGATAGAACAACAGGACTATAGTAGTGAAGAAAACATTTAAAAAAGGAAAAAATTTATTCCAATTAATGGTAACGCAGAAGAATTACATATGAGCTAATTATCATTAAGAACAAGAACATTGCAAAATGATAAATTCAGGTGATGCATAAATATAAATGTGACCATCAGTCGTATAATGAGCAAATGTAGCAATTGTGCAAGCGACTGGGAATTATGTTACATTCACATATCATTTTCTCTCTTAAAAAAACGAAAAACGTTTAATTCTATGGGACTAACAAAATATAAACGTATTCAACCTGATTGCATCTCTGCAGTCGGGTACTATTTACCAACCCCTCCGCTCGGGCAGGATATGACACAAGGTCAATTTTTAAGCGGAGTTTAACAGGTTTGAATTCAGAGTTTTCCTTCTCCTAGACTAGTTGCCTCACCAAGGCTGAAGAACCTAGTCCGTCCTACTATTTATCCATAGCTGGAGGGAGAATAAGGGGGTTCATACCTTTCCCAAGGGTATTTGCCCGAAAGTGAACGTAATAGCGCGATTGGAGTACGAACTCGCGTACTACGATTCCGCAGTTCATCGCTTTAACCATTACACCACGATTGTCTTGGATATGACATTAAACCATTTCATGTTGAAGCTCCCACCTTTGAGATTTAGAAAATGTGGAATAGCCCTTCATTGCCATTGCTCCCAGGTCCACTCAGACTAGGAGTGGTAGTACTTGATATGGTCCAATCTATGTGTCAAATAGAACTGTTTGACATTTAAGCTTTGTGCCAACAAATGACTTGCATTAAATTGAATTGTTAGAAATGGAACTGTTTGATCATTAAACTGTGTGTAAACAAATGACAGTCTAATTGAATTGTTAGTGATACATAGCAATACTTGGAGCCATTTAAATGTGTTCAAACGAATGACTAGTGTTAAATAGAATAATTAGTGCTAAATATCAATACTTGAAGAAGCAGAGATGAACTCATAAGAGATGTACTCTTATGGATCCCCACACATGGCCGCGCAAAAGCAGGACGACCAGCACGAACGTACATTCAGCAGCTATGTGAGGATACGGGATGTCGTCCTAAAGACCTACCTAGGGTGATGAACGATAGGGAGGAGTGGCGAGAGAGGGTCAGGGATATCCGTGCTACCAGCGCGATATGATGATGATGATGATCAATACTTACTTGAAACCATTTAACTTTGTACAAACAAATGTCTAATAGTAAATAGAATTATTCGTATTAGATGAAATACTTGAAATCATTAGACTGTGTGCAAAAAAAGAGAATGAGCTCAGGCTCGTTTAAAACCGTTGTCAACAAAATGTGTTCAAAAAACACACACACACACACACACACACACACACATACATATATATATATATATATAAAAGGGATTAGGTATTAAATAACCTACAGTGGTCGATATGCCATAAAACCCAACAAGACGACAACAAACGTATTATTCAATCCTGGCCAGAGGACTAGATCTATATATCCATCGTGAATAAGAACATTTGTTAAATAGAGGGTGTTATGGTTCCAGAAGACTGCAGATTGAAACAAAGTAAAAAGCTAAAAAAATGTTTGAATCTTGCAAGAGAGCCGCAGAATATGAAGGTGACAGTTGTCGCCATCATTATAAGATAACTTGGAATAGTTTGAGATAACTTTGCAAACGTTTTCGAAAAATATCAATCCATGAAAGAATCGAAATCATCCAAATTGTAGGATTACTAAAATCAACTTTAATCCTGAGAAGATTGATGAAATATTAAGAGAACCTTGAAAGCGACTGTTTACTAATAATGTTAAAACTCACAAAATACAAATAACAAAATGACGGATTTATCCTTATTAATGATAACGCATTACTGTTGATAAAATAAGGAACAACATTTAGACAAGTATGAATTACTACCTAAAGCAACCTAAGGCTTGTATGCCAGCCCAAGGAAAGTTTAGAAAAATGCAGGAGTATAAATTACGAGTAGCGCTATGACAAAGAAATGCATGTTGATAGATGAATTCAATGATATTGTTTCTCTTGAATCTTTTATACTAGTATAATTCTGCAACATATATATATATATATATATATATATATATATATATATATATATATATATATATATATATATATATATCTGTGTGTGTGAGAGAGAGAGAGAGAGAGAGAGAGTGAAAGAAAGAAAGTAAGAAAGAAAGAAAGAAAGAAAGAATTCGTCTGTTTAACTGCATATCTGCCTGAAGCACCGATAGTATTAAAGTTCAAATAAAGATTTTGAATACTGACCTTTTAAATGCAACGTACGCATTTACCATTTGTAAAATAAGTCCAGCATAATCTTACTACCATTATATTACTATATTTGTTTCTTGCAAAATACACAATACCTATCCGTTATAAATCTCCCTATCTCTTTTACTCCCAATATATATATATATATATATATATATATATCATCATCATCATGTCGCGCTGGTAGCACGGATATCCCTGACCCTCTTTCGCCACTCCTCCCTATCGTTCATCGCCCTAGGCAGGTCTTCAGGACAACATCCCGTATCCTCACATAGCTGCTGAATGTATGTTCGTGCTGGTCGTCCTGCTTTTGCACGGCCATGTGTGGGGGTCCATAAGAGTACATAACTTATGAGTTCGTCCCTGCTTCTCCAGCAGTGTCCTGCATGTCTGCTTCGTCTAACTTGAATAGTTTTCGTGATAGGAAGCAGGTGGCCGTACAGTTGGTGTCTTGTGGGGTGTTGCCGCCAGGACTTGTTCAAGATTGCACGCAGCATTCTTGTGTAATTGCCATCTAGCTTCTTCTCCAGCCGTTTTGTTAGCGTCCATGTAGTGCATCCATATAGCAGTATCGATGTGACCGCTACCTGGAAGAAACTGCGTTTCATTTTAGCGGTTAGGTCTGACTTCCATATAATCGATAGCCTATTGCTAGCTGTCCATGCTTTCGTTAACCTCGTGTCGATGTCCTTTTCGGTTGATTCGACGCTGCTTCCTAGGTAAGTGAATTTGTCTACTAGTTTAAGAAGGGTTCCGTCTAGAGTGGAGATGTTCCCCGTTTGATTATAGCACATATATTCCGTTTTGTGTGCATTAACATAGAGGCCTATGCCTGCGGCTGCTCGTTCCAAACTATGCAGTAGTGTTGGTCGGGTGTATTTGCCAGTATCGCTATGTGATCGGCGTTGTCGGCGTCGGTAATTGTTTTTGCGGGGTACCTTCTGCTTCTTTTCTTCGTCAGCTCGAAGCCATTTTCTCTGATTTTGTCAATCGATATTTTAAGTACAAAGTCTAGACAAATGATAAAGAGGTACGGAGCCAGCGTGTCCCCTTGTAGTACTCCTGCTACAATGTCGAAATATTCTGTGTCTCCATCTGGTGATCGTACTTTTACTTTGGTGTTTCTATAGAGAATCGTTATTGCTGCTACGGTTTCTTTAGGTATGCCGTACGCTAGTAGGATTTGTTCCATCTTTCATCTGTGAATGGAATCGAAGGCCTTGGTAAAGTCGACAAATATTAATGTCACTTGTAGGTTTTTTGCCCGTACACCTTCAAGGATTCTACGGATGGTTAATATTTGTGAGGTCGTGGATCTATTTCTTCGGAAGCCATTTTGGTTTTTCCTAAGTATGTTGTCGATTTTGGGTTCTATGCGGTTTCGTAGTAGGGCATTGTAGATTTTGGCTGCTATGGATGTAAGTGTTATGCCTCGGTAGTTTTTGGCTAATCCGAGGTCCCCCTTTTTAGGGAAGGGGAGTATGCATCCCTTCATCTATCTATCTATCTATCTATCTATCTATCGGATTTTGATTGTATACTGCGTTGCAGTGTCGGAGCAGTATGTCGTCGAATTGTCTGGTCTTCCATACTTCTGGGGGAATCTCGTCCAGCCCTGCAGCTTTCCTATTTTTAATTTTTTTGAGAACCGAGTCGAGTTCTTCTTGTGTGAACGGTCCTAGTTTAATGTCTAATTGTTTACTAATTATTCTGGTGATTGCTTCATGTGTTATTTTCGGTGGGTTTCCTAGTAGGTTTTCGAAGTGCTGTTTCCACAGTTTCATTCTTTCTTGTTGGTTTGCTGCTTTCAGTTTTGCTTTGGCTGTGTTCTTTCTTCAACTCACTTCGTTTATTGTTTGCCAGGCTATCCTAGATTGTTTATCTTCCCCCGAGTCTCTAATCTTATCTATCTGAATGTATTCTGTCTGTTCCTTTATATATATGCCTGCTAATTGATATTGTGCCGTTTTTACTTTTAAGGCATTTGTGTTTGTTGGGTTTTTTCGATAGTTTTTGGAGGCTGTTTTAACTAGTGCACGTTTTTCTCTCACCGCTAAAGTTTCCCATGGGACTCTATATTTAGTTTTGAGTTTTGTTGGAATGCATTTTGCTGCTGCCTCGAGGTGCGCATTGACGAAATTTTCATATTCGTCGTTTGATGTACTTTTTTCCGTCTTCTCTTGTAGTGTTTCGAATCTGTTTCTTAATTCTAATACGTATTTATCTCTTATATCTCTGTTGTTCAGAAGGGCCCAGTCATAGTGTTTGGTGGTCGCTGTTCGTTTGGCGTTTTTTCGTAGGCTTAACCGTATTTTCGCCGTGACTATTCGGTGATCGGTGGACACACCCTCGAAAGAGGAGTATGCCTCGCAATTCAGTGCACTATTTTTCCATTTCTTGTTTATAAGGATGTAGTCTATCTGAGCTTTAGTATTGTTCGCGTACGTGTATGTCCATAGTTTGCCCTCCCTTTTTTGGTAGTTTGTATTGTGGCATGCTAATCTATTTTCTATCATGAAATCTGTTAGATGTTGCCCATTCCTATTTGACGTGTTGTGGAGGCTGTATTTGTTGTTTCCGTTTTTCCTGATTTGGGCATTCATGTCTCCGCCAATGACTAACATGTTGTGTTTCGGGATGCTACACTCTAATGAGGATAACTCATCGTAGAAGGTGACTAGTTCAGTTTCTTCACTAACATTGGTAGGGCTGTAGCAGGAGATGATTGTTGCTCTGGGGTTGCCGTTAAAAGTAGCTGCCATCATTCTAGGTTGTATTTTCTCAACGCTATTTAGCGTTTTTAATGCTCTAGGTCCTATAAGCAATCTTACCCCTCCTACTGCGGCGTTGACAGAGTTTTTCCATGCCGATACAGTGACGAGCGACCATCCATTGCCAGTTTCGTGATATTTGATATCTTCGGTGTGCGTGTATCTGTGTTCTTGTATGCATATTATGTCAATCTTATGTTCTACGGCCGATGCGATTAACTCTGGTAGTTGTCCTATTCTATTTAAGGTTCTTACGTTAAATGTGGCTATTTGTAGTGTTTGCTTGCATTTTAGTAGTTTTTGTCGTTTGAGCTCTGTAGCTGATTTTTCAAACACTGAGGCCAGGGCTCCAACCTCAGCAGGATGCGCCCCTTTTTTTACCCACGCGAAGAGCGATGCGGTTTGTGTATGTGGTTTGAGTGTGGGTCATGGTTATCTTTCGATGGCTGTTTTATTCTCTTCTATAGAAGCCACTCTAATAGAGGAGCAGCAGTAGTTCCCCGATCGAACTAACGATCCTGAGCGTATAGTCGTCAAACTCACGTCCAGGACCTGTTTAGGTATTGAGTTTGGTTGTCTATGGGTTTCTTCAAATACCTTTACGTACATCATGCTGCTTCCCATGTGTACGTGTAAAAAAAAAGGGGGGTTAATTTTGAATTAAGTTTTCTTAAGTTTTAACTTAGTTAAAGTCCAAGATTAAGGTACTTTCACTGGTACTGAATTTTTTTTTTTTTTTTTTTTTGCGGTATTCGGACATTTTCCTTGGCTTTTTAGTTTTTCTTCTATACTACCGTTGGGAGCCAGGGAGGCTTAAGGAATTATAGAGTTTTTACAAATGACAATTTTTATTTTTATTTTTTATTTTATTGTTTTATTTTTATTTTTATTTTTTTTTTTTTTGTGGTACC
Source organism: Sepioteuthis lessoniana (assembly GCA_963585895.1). Lineage (NCBI taxonomy): Eukaryota > Metazoa > Mollusca > Cephalopoda > Myopsida > Loliginidae > Sepioteuthis > Sepioteuthis lessoniana. The sequence goes on along the minus strand of OY757907.1, from coordinate 150,807 downwards.
ATTGGCAGCTTTAGGCTTTTACTTTTTCTTTTAAACTACTGTTAGGCCTGTAAGAATTTTAAACTTTTATAAAAGATTCAAAAACGTTTTGCCGTGTTCGCTGACATTTGGACAGAGTCATATATTCAATTTGGGTTTATAGTAAGCGTGTCTTTACATTTAAAACGCACAGTTTAAGCAATATTTTACAAACAAAAATACAGCATAACATTTTGTAAAATTCAGCATTTTAAATTAATAGGACTTAAAGACATACTGACCAATATTGAAACATTTTTCCTCTGTTGGCACGTGAGTTCAAATCATTCCTCTTCCTTTTAGAGTTTATTTACTAAGTGGGGATGGGGGGGAGAGAGAGAGAGAGAGAGAGAGAAAGAAAGAGTGAGAAAGAAAGAGATAATTTAGCGTCACATTATATCACATGATTTGCTTCTGATGACCTTCAAATAGGAGTGTACCATGAATTCAATTGTTTGCTTTCAGTCGTGGTATTTCAGTGATTTTTACGCGACAATCAATATCGTGAAACTCTGGGTTATCAGAGAATAATATTTTTTAAACTTTTTACACAAGCTATATTTGCTTTTCATAGTAGCTTTATTTATAACTGATAAATGCTGTTTTTGCTTTTACGAACGGTGGTTTGGTTTGGTTTCTTTGTGTATCAACCTTCGTTTTTTAATGCCAAGATTATCCTCGTAGACGTACAGTTGTGATACCATTTCACCCAAAGCTGGGAGAATAAGTGAGTTTATACCTTCCTCAAGAGTATTAGTTCGAAAGTGAACATCCAGCGCTTAAGCCATTACTCTCTGGAGACTCCCCTTGTGCTGTGGATATATTACATATTCTAATATATATATATATATATATATATACACACACACATATATATATATATGTATGTGTGTGTGTGTGTGTGTATATATATATATATATATATTTATATATATGTATATATATATATGTGTGTGTGTGTGTGTGTGTGTGTTAAAATTTTAAAATCCTGAATAAAACCGTCGATAAAATTGAATTAAAAGATGATTTCATGTACATGCACTTTCTTCGCGCTTCTGACTGTTTTATGGAATATTGCCAATCATCAGACGAGTAATGTGGTTCTTTTTAAAATTCGGATCCAATTTCTATTTATATCTTAAATGCGCCATCTTTGTCACCTCTGCATTAATAAAGTTGTTGGTTTAACACTTGCGGTCAGCGTTTGCAAAATAGATAATCATAATTTTTAAAGCAAATCACTATTCATTTATTTATTATCAAACTCGAACCAATAAGCATAAAAAGATGCTTGTTCATATATCTTCATCTGCTTATTAATTCAGATTTCTTATTGAGTAGATAATCTTATTCTGCCAAGTCTTGGAAATTTTCTTCCAAGCACAATCTACAGTTTCTTGATTCTGCCCCACATGCTCCTGTTTGGGATTTTTTTTATGAGTTGTAACATACTTTTCGTACAAATGTAAATTTAAAATGTACAAATTTTAAAAAAATTCTGTGAAGTATTTGATTAAATATATTGTTTGGATGAAGTGTTGAATGTGCGAACCAGGTTCAATCAAGGCTGTGACAGTTTTTATTCATTTACCTTTAACCTCAGCCGTTCAACTAGCAACCAAATCCCGTTACTGGCAACGAAAACTTCAGCTGTTTCATTTAGTTGAGATCCTGAAGAGTTAACAGGAATAATCAAAATAAAATAAATAGAAAAAGAGGTAAATAGGGCAATTCATTGTGAACTAATTGCACATACTATTACGACTGAATTTGATCTTAGCAAGATTTTCAATACTTGTGGCCTTGTATCTGCCTGGCAGTATCAATCCATGTAAAAATCGAGAAATGGAGTAAATCTTTAATTCTCGCTAATTTCCAAATTGGGCAGACATTTCGAGAATAACTATTTTGTCTCAATTTAATGATAAATATCATCAAAGAGACTTTGAAATCTTTAATGCGAAAATATCCACCAGAAGCAAATGTAAAAAAAAACATAAGGTATTTTTAAATTATTGTCGACCTTCAGTTCAGCAAACATAAAGAAGAATTTTAAACATTGAAGTTCCATTATTAAAATGGGGAAATATAAATTTCAGCCAATAAAGGAACATTAGACTAGAGATTAATAAATTATAAATTGAGCAATTAAACAAAGAGATTTTTTTCTGATTTGAAATCAAAGATGATTTTATTCTTGGCAGTAACGAACCTAAAACGAGGTTTCCCTTGTGGTGAAACAGTATATCTAATCTTTACCGTTAGTTTATGCCTATGCACTCTTAGTCATTATCCACCTCTCATAATTCTCATCAAAATATTACTAATCTTTGAAAAGCAATATTTTCAAATAATTCCTAAATTGTCTTCGTTTTTGTAACTGAATTTATGACATTTCTCTGATAAAAAGACTGAGTTGAAATAACCAACATTTTCGCGTGTCTCTTTTTATTTGTCCGTGATTGACTTCAAAACGACTGACAATATTAAAGCTGTTGAAAGAATTAGGATCAAAGCTCAGCTTAGATGTCTTCTGCTTTCAATAAACAAGAAACTTACACGTATTTTGACACAGTGCGTATTTTTTTCAGCATAAAATCCTTGAAAATTGATTCAACGTTGACTTAGCATACAAAGAAGCTGTAAGACTGCATCAAAGATGATGGGTATGGAGTTGAAATTCCGTATTTAGGGGCTTTTGACATAAATCTATTGCTTAGCACGTCTGGGAAAAATGGTCAAGAGGCACCAGATGCCTAGTTTCAAAAACAGCCATTAACATTCCACTCTGAAACATTTCTTTGAAAAAGGAAAGAATTTGAATTCTGACATGATTGAATTAAGTAAGAAACCATGAGTAATAAACAAAAAAGATGCAAAGTCATCCTTATGTTTATAGATACAGTCGTTCGACTTTATGCTGGTTGATCTCGTGATCTAGGAGCTCGCCGGTGTTTTATGTTTGCTCCTTCATAGCGTATCAATCACAAGAGGAACTATTTGGTGATATTCATCTCTTCTCCAACCTGTGACAAGTAACACTGGATTATCAGAACAGAGAACAATCGCTTTTCCGAGACATGCCAGTAATAAGACCTTTAATATCTGACAAAAGAAGATTAACGGATTTATACTTTTCAAAAGGCATTAGTGTCAATGGAATTCATAATGACTCAGCTAGAATTCAAACTTAGCTTACAATGTCAACGCTAGTAACCGGTGCACCTACCTGCACTTCTTGGTGGTGTATAAAGGAGTTCATATAACACTGATAAAATGCTAAACCTTGAATGGGAAAAATGCAGTCATAAATGAAAATGATAATGCTTCATTATTCGATCTAATGAAATTCATTTTGAAACTCAAAAATATCTTAACATTAAATACGAGAAACAAAAGTGAATATAATTTTACAAGTTTTACCTCGATATAAACAGGGAACTCATTAACTATTCTCACTGTTGTAATTCAATCATCACTTGCTGCTCCGTACTTATAGTCTTGTGCCTATCAAAAATATGATTATTAGATATCAATATCAAACTGATAGCGGATAAACACGAATTTGGTTCGTGCTAATTTGTCATTATTTGAAAATTATTTTTTGACGCCGAGATTCACGGTAAAATTGGTAAAAACAACGAAATTTGAGTTCCTCTTACTTGGAAGGTTTGGGTAATGGAAAGCAGGTGGCCGTTCAGCTACTATTTTGTGTGATGCAGCTCCCAGGATTTGTTCAAAACAGTACGTAGCATTCTTGTGTAGTCCCCATGAAATTCTTTATCAAAACATTTCGATAGAGTTCAGGGGGGGGGCAACCATACATCAGAAGTGACCCGGTTACAGTTTGGAAAAATCCCGTTTTATTTTATCGGAGAGATCAGATTTCCATATGATCGACAATCTGTCAATAGCAGTCCACGTATTCCCTATACGTATATTGATATCACTTTTAGTAGATGAGATACTATTGTAGGGGTACGTAAACTAGTTTACTAATTTTAAAGGCTTTTCATCTTATGTGGGAGGCTTCTATCTTGTTTAAAACGAAGTACTTCTCGCAAATACACTTGCCCAAGCCAAATCTCTGCTGCATTGCTTGGAAAAAATAGGAAAAAGCATTTGCCTCTATGTGAATGCAGATAAAAAAAGGAGTTCTCGTACTTATATATATATATATATATATATATATATATATATATATATATATATATATATATATATTCACCTACCTAGGAAGTAGCGTCTCATCAACCGAAAAAGATATCGACACACGACTGACGAAGGCGTGGACGGCTATCGATAGGCTCTCGATCATATGGAAATCAGACCTAACCGATAAAATGAAACGCAGTTTCTTCCAGGCAGCGGTTGTGTCGATACTGCTATATGGATGTACTACATGGACGCTAACTAAACGGCTGGAGAAAAAAACTAGACGGAAATTACACAAGAATGTTGAGAGCAGTATTGAACAAGTCCTGGCGACAACACCCCACGAGACACCAACTATACGGACACTTGCCCCACATCTCGAAAACTATACAAGTTAGACGAACCAGACACGCGGGACACTGCTGGAGAAGCAAGGACGAGCTCATAAGCGATGTACTCCTGTGGACCCCCACATATGGATGTGCAAAAGCAGGACGACCAGCACGAACTTACATACAGCAACTATGTGAGGACACAGGATGTAACCCTGAAGACCTGCCGGAGGTGATGAATGATAGGGAGAAGTGGTGAGAGAGGGTCAGGGATATCCGTGCTGGCGGCACGACATGATGATATATATATATATATATATATATATATATATATATATATGCGTGTGTGTGTGTGTGTGTGTGTGTGTGTATGTGTCTGTGTGTAAATACTTAACACAGGTTTTGACGGCGTGATATTTCGTTCTTTTATTTTATTTTAATTTTTAAAGTATACTGCAAACCCACAAATAAAAATGATTACATAGATTTCTACTCCCACCTCAACAATAAAATCAAAATTACGATTTAAATGTCCTTTTCTCCCAGATGTTAGAGCTCAAACACACCTTCAATTTTCCCCAAACCATTCTAATCAAACCCATACACTGCAAAAAAAAATCCCGCAGACTATTATAATCTGCAGTTATTTCTAAAATAAATCATATAAGACAACCCCCAGGATTATATCAAATTTCACCAAACCTGGCGGACATCATACTTCACGAAAACAATAGCAAAATAGAAAACGGATAAAAAAGGGACATTTTTTTCCACTCTGTACCATCATACATTTGAGGATTCTTTCCTTATCACTTTTTCTTTCCCTCTTTTTCACTGCCTTTACCCCTAGATATCACATTATATTCAATGTCTTCGACGAAACAGGATATGCCGAAACCCCTTTCCTTCCACTTTTTTCTCTATTTATTTCCTGTCAGCTCACTAAAATTATTTCTCCTTTCATACGATCACAAATCTCTTACGAAACCTGATACATTTGACTCTAAACCCTCTCCTTCTTGCAGCTACACCTTTATCCTCTCTGTCATTTTATCATGTTCTTCATTTGCTTGCCTAGTCGGATGGGGCTGTAGAATATACCGACTGCAACTCTGCCGAGGGGTAAGACTCCCCAATGAGTGTCCTGATATGACACTAAACAATCTGATGGTGAGGTTCCAGTAATCTGTATTTATACTAAACTGAATTAGCTGAATTAGAACTGCTTGACTAAACTGAATAGTTCGAAATAGAAAAGTTTCTAACTGTACTTACATTTTAACTGCGTACTTATGCTGAACTGAATTGTTTGAAATAGAACTATATTTCATAAAAATGGATTTGGCGCTAAATAATCTACAAAGGTTGATATGCCATAAACCACAAACAACCAACCAACCTCATTTGCTTATAAATAGAAAAAAATCAGAAAACGATTTAGCCTGAAAGAGTTCTTAAAATAAAAGAAAAGAACGATACATCACGCTTTCTAAACCCGTGTTAAGTGTTTCATTTATCCAACCTTCCACATATTTCTATCACACTGTCAGATTCATCACAAACCCAAACATGAAAGGATCTTAATAAAATTATATAGACAAAATGTCTCTTTATTATTTAATCAAACATGCTTATATATATATATATATATATATATATATATATATATATATCGGATCACTCAACCTAGTATCACAACAAAGTAATGAAAATACCATTGCTAAGTTAACACAAAGGATAAAAGCGCTGCTTGCATATATATATATATAATTTTTTTTTGTACATGCACGTGCATGGTATACAACATTTTTGCAATCTATTACCAATCTGGGCTCACTACTCCTCACTAATGAATTATTTTTTCATTGCAGCAATATTTTTATATTTGTATTATAAATTTTTGGCATGAATGTTATCAGTTTAAGTTGTACGATATATATGAAAAAGCATATTTATTTCACAAATTTATGATTAGTCGTATTTTATGTTTTATAACATTTTGAAAATCAATGGGATTTACATGAATAAATATTCTGAATTCTAATCCTAGGCTGAAGTGGTAGGAAGCTGCATTTTAATCCTAGAACATTCTAATATTTCACGCTGACCCGAAGCTGAACTGCTATTACATATGTAAATAATCCCATCATTTTTACGTGAATTAATATTCGAAAAATGTTTAGTTTCAGTTGAGCACCTTCAATATGACGAATTTTATTTCGAATTGAAAATAATAATGAGGGCAATGAAACTTTATATTAACTAAAACGGAAAAAAAATACTGATAGTAAGATTATACTGTCACACTCTTTTAGTGGAAAGGTCTTGTTTGCTTTGAAAATCAGTATTCAAAATCTTTATCTGGTCTCCGACAGTCTTTCGTTACTGATGGGAATATATTTCTTCCTTAGACATAGAACAGATCTACCACTATTTATGCAACATCACTATTTTAAAAGGTATTAGAAGATTATTTATATGTTCGATATATTTAATGATTCAGCATTGCACTCAGATAGATATTAAAATTATTTTGATGGTGTGCAATTATCGGAGGGAAAACGGTTAGTGCACTCGAAGCAACGAAATTAAAAATTTTCCCTCGGTGTTTAGAATTAAAACAGGTCCTGTATCAAACCTCTGTTGACATGTAGGTATCTTGGTATTAGAAGAAATGTTTGAAATCAATTTTTGCTTGTTTTATTTTTTCTGCGGCCATTTCCTCTGGCGAAAATTTGAACGACCCACTTGTCGGTCAGTGAGCCAGTCGTCGATATGCTTTGCTTGTTGTTATTGTATTTTTAACAAAGAAACCTTCTGGCATCCTAAGTTCTTCTACCAAATGCATCCAGCCATAAGAACAATGACATTGAGCCTGTAACACTTGAATTTAAAACCCAACCTGGCAAGGCGGAACCTGTCCATAAAAACCTTTACCTCACATGGTATATATACACTTGGGAACCTTATCCTTCATTCACCCACCCTCGATCACCAAACCCTGCATTCTTTTCCTCTTTCACGAGTGTCATGTATTGGTGTATTATTTTATCATGCACCTCTTACCCAAACCTAACTTCGGCTTCAGACCCTACTTCGAGTGCGCGTGCGCGAGTTTGTACATGTGAAGTGGGGTGCTTGTGGTCGAAAGTGGAGAGGGAGGGAGGGAGACGAAAAAAGAGAGGAGGAAAGAGGTGAGTTTCATAATCTCACTCAGCCACGGAGGTAGGGTAGGTAGAAAAATTTTATCCTTGTTCACAAGGAATGAAATACCCGTTTCATTTCTACTGGGTGCTAAGTTTGCACTCAGTTTACTTTTGCCTTCGCCAATTTGGAAAAACGAGCTGGTCATGGCCGAGACGAAGGCAAGGTTGATAGCTGCATTTACAGCACAGATCAACATATTCGTTACTTCAATAAGTCATCTTCACACACACACACACGCGCGCGCGCGAATACAGAGACAAACACACACGTAGAGAGAGAGAGAGAGAGAGAGAGAGAGAGAGAGAGAAAGTTCAAACATAATTGAATATCCAACTATAAATATAAAAATCATTTTTTGTTCGTTTTCTTTCAATTTACATAGAAAAAAATTCTATATAAGTTTTTTATCCGCTTGTTTTCCTTCAATTTACTTAAACAATGGTGTGTTTGTAAACGTGAATACTTGTGTTATATATATATATTATGTGCACGTGTCGTATTCATATGCCGTGTGTGTGTGTGTGTGTGTGTGTGTGTGTGTGTGTGTGTGTGTGTGTGTGTGTGTGTGTGAGTTTTTAAAAAATAATTTTGAAAAAGTTTTAATCATACCCATTACAAGCCTAACATCTTGTTTAAATTCTTTTTTTAGCTAAACCATATAGATCAACGCTCACGTGGTATTCTTTGAAATCTTTTTTCTTTCTTTTTAAATATTTATTTATTTATTCAGTTTTTGCTGACGCAAAATTTTTAGAGTCCATCTAAAAATGTAATTCATGTAGGAATTTACTATCTTTTGTTTGGTCTTCTTCTACAAAGCCACCAGTTTTGACAGATTACCATGATCAAACTCACTACAGTAAGAAATAGACTACGAGACTAGTTTGTTAATTACTGTCCTAGTGTGTAATGCCCCAAAGAAACAAATAACACTTTATAAAGTTATTCCGAATTTAGAAAATACACTGACGCTGATAATTTTTGACGATGAAAATGAACTCATTTCGCAAACAATCGATAACTCGTTCATCGACGATTAAGTATATATTTACTTGTAATGGAAAGATGTTTATTCGAAATTCATCAAAAACGTTTGATTTCCTTCATAAATTTGTCATTAATCTTTCAGAACTTTTTTCACTCATATACACGATTAGCTTCAAAATGAATCTTTTTAAATCGGGATTAATTAATAAACTTATCTCGATTTTTTATAGATAAAACATTGTCAATAAGTATTGTATTTTCATTTAACATAATTTTATTCTATTTTATTGTAGTTATTTAGACTGTCAACGATCATGAATAAAAAACGCGGGTATTCATCATTTTTGCCTTAACAGTTATAAATAATGATTTAGCTAAATCAATACATACAAATAAAGTGTTTACACACACACACACACACACACACACACACACACACACACACACACACACACACACACACACACACACACAATATATATATATATATATATATATATATAAATGCAGATCTTTGGATACACATTGCAACTATTTGCGAGCATCAACTTTTGACCAGAAAAAGAAAACAAATACTGGGATACGCAATATATATATATATATATATATATATATATATATATATATATATATATATATATATATACCCACACACACACACCAATGCACACGCAATCATCTGAGGGTATCAAATCCACATCTATCTAAAAATAGATCTTTTTATAATTAGTAAGATCGATGAAAACAATTGGAATTCGGTGTCATTAAAGTAATTTTCGCGCGTTTTTGTTTCAAATGAATTGGCTTGAAATCAACAAGGCTTTGGTGTGTCTTCGTCTTCTTACTCAATTGTGACGAGTTGTGATACAGAGCAAAATACTTGTTAGGCGTCTCAAAGCTATATCTTAACCAGTTGAGTGATAAGTAGAGTTGTGTTGTTTTATTTATGGTCTAGACATTTGTCTCGTAGTCGCCTTCGCTCCTATTGGGTCAGTACTAACAATCACACAGATTTGTTTATTATCGCTACCTTTCTCTTACCTATGCTCAAATGTAGTTGTACTACTACATTAGTGTGTATCTTTGTGTTTATGTTTCTTGTAAGGACTGCAAAAAGAAACAGCTGCGCTGCATGTATATGCGATCATGGATATCTTCTTCCTATTGAGTTGTAAATAAGCGACCAGTAAAATATGATTTTAAGAAATCTTTAAGCGTGTGTAATGCATTATAGAAAATTGGACCACGATCAAATCCTACATAAACTTTGAAAAACGATTGAACCCATACACATTTCTTTGTCAATCTCTAAAGATTGACAAAACAAAAATTCATTTTAAAACAGTCAAAACTCCTAGGTTGAGAAACAGAAAATTATTTCAAGTTCAACCGAGAAGAGATTTTTGACACAAGACCACAAATCATTTTAGCTATAAGCAGAAAGTCTTTTAAGACAAACTTTAAAAACATCAATTTTATACTTCTGTGTCACTAGAAAGATAATCTGAGCAGTTAAAATTTTTAAATAAAGATAATTCTCTCAATATCAGAAAACATTTTCTTGGAAAACAGGCTGCTTATTATAAACTAATCATTTTCTTTTAAACATTACACCCAAAAATAAATAAATAAATAAAAATAAAGAAATGCAAGGCATTGCTGAAAAAGTAAGGACAAACTTTTCAATGAAGTTCTCCTACACAAATGACTCCTCTACATGAACGCACCAGTGTTGGCCGTCCAGCAAGGACTTACATGAATCATCACGACTGGATTATATATATATATATATATATATATATATATATATATATATATATATATATATATATATATTTGTGTGTGTGTGTGCGTGTGTGTGTGTGTGTTGGTAGAAAGGGGCCCTAATGACAAAGCTGTGGTGAAGGCAACCCATCTTGGAGATGATTACACCAAAATCAAAACTGGAGAAGCGAGGTCCAGTATCAAACCTCTGTTGACATGTACGTATCCTTTGTCGCGAAAAGTCTAATTGAAGGTATTCTTAAATAAACCCTGCAGTTTGCAATATCACCTGTTATCCTTCTATGTTTGTCACAAAGCTCTAGGTATGTAGACAGAGAGTAGCATAGTTAGGTGTCATACAAACATATGATCCAAGGATGTATTAATATCTTATTAACATCATCTGACGCATCTTGTACATTTAGTTGAATTGGTTATTGATCGGAATGTTTAAGTTGTAATTTTGGTAGTTAAGACGGCTATCATCTGTCTAAATGTGGAAGTCCTCTTGTATCTCTCTCTCTCTCTCTCTCTCTCTCTCTCTCTCTCTCTCACTCACTCTATATATATATATATATATAAGATAACTTGGAATAGTTTGAGATAACTTTGCAAACGTTTTCAAAAAAATGTCAATCCATGAAAGAATCGAAATCATCCAAATTGTAGGATTACTAAAATCAACTTTAATCCTGAGAAGATTGATGAAATATTAAGAGAACCTTGAAAGCGACTGTTTACTAATAATGTTAAAACTCACAAAATACAAATAACAAAATGATGGATTTATCCTTATTAATGATAACGCATTACTGTTGATAAAATAAGGAACAACATTTAGACAAGTATGAATTACTACCTAAAGCAACCTAAGGCTTGTATGCCAGCCTAAGGAAAGTTTAGAAAAACGCAGGAGTATAAATTACGAGTAGCGCTATGACAAAGAAATGCATGTTGATAGATGAATTCAATGATATTGTTTCTCTTGAATCTTTAATACTAGTATAATTCTGCAACATATTTATATATATATATATATATATATATATATATATATATATGTGTGTGTGTGTGTGTGTGTGTGTGTGTGTGTATGTGTGTGTGTGTGTGTGTGTGTGTGTGTGTGTGTGTGTGATCTAAAATACTTAATAGGTTACTATATTTGAGCAATCCTTTGCCTTCCTGCAAAAAAAGAAAATGTCGGCAAGATGAAATATGTAATTATTCTATGTTGCTTGCTGCCACATGTCTTACCAGATTTAGACAATTACCACAGTTTTTGTGACGAATATAAAGAAAAGGAAAGGCAAAGAAAGAAGAAAACTAACCTATAAACCCATGATACATTTGAATTTCTTAAAACGATGTTTGACGAAATTCAAAATTGCCGATGTATCTATCTATCTATCTATCACAACTCTGTTCTTTCTTTTTTAAACTTAACGAACTGGTTTGCCATTATTTTACTTTAAAAAAAAATTTCAAAAGCTGCCAGGCCGTAAAAATGCTTGACCAACACTAAACTTCAGTCAATAACTTGCTGCAAGAATAACAATCGGAAAGCAATTACATGTTCACTCAGCTATCGGAAGAATCATTCGTACCTGCGACCAGCTCCACCCACACATAAGCCAAGTGTACTTTTTCCCACGTTCCTTCCATGCAAACTCTTCTCGCTTATTCCCCATCCGTAAATCAATATGTTTGTTTAATTAGATGTTTTTACTTCTCTTTCAAACCGAGTCATTGACCTAATGAGTAGAGTCTTCGCCACTGGTCCGGGAGACCGGGGTTCAATCCCAGTTCGAGTCATACCAAAGACTCAAAAAATGATACTTGATCCCGCCTTGCTTAACACTCAGCACTATAAGGTAAGGATCAAGAGTCAAGTGGAGCAATCCAGGGAATGGAGTTGCACCCTCCCCTACACCTAGTTGTAGTAGCTATAGAAAAGGGAGCCTTTGGGTTACCCTCGACTAAAGTCGCCAACTTTACTACTTACTTTTATTTCTCTGTTTGCCCACATTTTGTTTTTGCATGTTTTGTTTGCTTCTTGAACTCTTTTTCTCCAGTTTATTTTTTTGAACAGCAATTGTCAGTGTCTGTCCCTCTTCACACAAAACATTTTGTCTCATATTTTTTCACTTCGGTCTATAGCTCTGTGATTGAATGTTCAGTGTGAGTTTGGGAGCTTTTGTTACGTAAGCGACACTGTTTCCAACATAAATTATATGACATGAAAAATTAGATTTCTCACAAGCGCATGTGATATTTCTTTCCGACGATCACCCAGATGATTGTAAAATCAGGGATATGAAAACAAAAGTTATGCATTTTCGATTCATTATTTCGTCCATACTTTTTGACTTAGTTTTTATTTGGTTTTTATCATCAGTAAAAATCAAATTGACTCGCCAAACGTTAATTTATTATGTAGCCAACTTTACTTGATCTGCAGATGAAGCTGGTATCCAGTCGAAATTCAATTTTTAACGCATTTTATTAATGCGACAGAAAATAAATCCATGTTACTGAGAAAGAAAATTCAAATAATTTAAACTTATGAATTAAAAATACTTATCAAAAGTTGCGTTATCATATTTACCACCCCCTCCGCTCGGGCAGGATATGACACAAGGTCAATTTTTTTTAAGCGGAGTCAAAAGTTGCGTTATCAAAGTGTACAAGAATCTAAGGAAATATTTAAGTGAAAAGTTTACTCCTATTCCTAATTAGTATATTGACTGGGATAAATTTCATTTTCTTCCAAAAACTTTTTATATAAAAAATCTGAACATGTTAAATGCAAATTATGCAAAAGTGAAAATTCTTAAAACTTGAATTATTAAAACTAGTATTTTCACCTTTTGGTTTCAATCTTTATACTTCGGCCGGTTGACACTTCCGTCTTCCTTGTGTGTATTTTATATCAGATAAACTGCAAATTACGTTTGTAGTTTGTAAAGTTAACGGAAGGGACAAGCGCAAGAAGAAGGCTTAAGTATTCATCAACTAAAATGAAATAAAATAACTAAAGATAGTATTACCAATAATTCATTGTTTGATTTATTGCTTCACTTCAAAACTTCATTCAATATATTTTTGAAATGTATTTATAATTGCTCAAGCTGAAATTCATTCAGAAAATCAAATCTTTATTCATCAAAATAACATTTGAAATATTTTTTTTAAAGCAAAGTAAAATAAACGAAAAATATTACTTGTTCCTTTCGCCCCTGTGAAAAAAAAGCAAAGAAAAACGAATAAATAATTCGAAATAACAGAACATTTTCCCTCCTCGAGAGGTAAGTAAATTTAAACCTATTAAACACGAGGTCTTCTTGGCTAAAGAGAAAAAGACGCAGAGATTTCATTATTTTTTTTTTTATCACTGCATTTATTTAAGTTTGATTTAACTCGCGAGACAAGTACCATTTCAAGCGACAGTCGACCGACACCGATGGCATTTGGTGCTGCTAAAGTCAATTAATGTCGACAATGAGTTGAGGGCAACAACACCAAACAATGGTGAACTTGTCTTTCCCCCACCACCCACAATGAAGGCATGAAGCCCACCACATTCTTATAGTTGTATTTATAATGACGTTTGAAAAGGGATGCAGTCAAAGGTTGACGACTGCAGAAATCCGAGCCTCTTTCGCTAAAAAAGTTACGACGGTAAAACGAACTTGTGAACTAATTTTCTGTTTCACCTTTCAGGCAAATTCTCTTGACCCGGCTCAAGATTTCGACATGATCTTTTCCGATCCCCCTTACCACTGCCGATTAATTTAATTCGACCCCTCCACCTTATGCCATTGCGATCCATCATGGGGTTAAGGCCTGCATATAGTACATAATAGCAAGCAACCTGTGGGTCTGTCAGCTGTGATTGATCCTTGGGTAGGTGCAATTCGTCAAAATGTCGACTGCCTCCGTTGGCCGCACCATTCGTACAGGTTTGGGGGTCGAGCACTAGTGGCCAAGACACGGTGGAGCCGCTCGATTACACCCCCACTTTTTGTTTGGTGATAATTTATACAGCCAATAGAAGTCCCTGCTTTTGCAGTGCATTTTCTTGGCTTGAGATTCGATTGCAACTATTAATAACGCCATAAAAAGACCCTAAATGGGCGTTCCCACGATTCTTTTTCCCTTTCCCGTTTTCTTTCTCTCTCTCTCTCTCTCTCTCTCTCTGTGTCTTTCAGTCAGTCTTATGTCTGACTGCCCCTCCTATTACTTTCTCTGTCTGTCTTTCAGTCTGTCTGTCTCTCTGAGCCAACAAACTCGTATACAATGATTTATATTTCCTTTATTTGTTTCTGTTAAGTTCATTGACTCCAATAACGAACTATTACAAATTGGTAATATTCAATAAAAATGCAAAACGATTTATTAATATAATTTTATTACTTGACTGTATGCGTGGACTCAAATTTTCTTTCGTTCTCACATCATTCGCTCATATTTAGCATAACGAATTGAGGCGATCAAACTAGGAAAATCTCAAGCCTGTTGAGTAAAATACATTTATTGCTCATTGTTTTGGCAACATTTTTTGGTTGGTATGTAAACTATTTCAGGTTGAAGAGGAACATTAAGCAGCACTTCAAAATATGTCATTGACATTTGTTTGGGCTGTAGCATTTTGTTTTTAGTATTTTGTGGTGTTGTTCGACCTAATAAAAGTAAACTCATTTGCATATGATTCCTCGTTTAATGACTAGTGCAGATAAATACTTTGGGAGGGAATCGGACAAATTACTTCGACCTGATTTTTGGTTTTAGACTAGCAAACGTTTACGAGTAAGTTCACGTCTCATTGGGTACCCTATTCATACGGTCTTGTGCCATATCTAAGAAAAAAGCTTAGTAAATTACAACAACCATCTGGTTTGGGCACCTCAGATGGTGAATTACTACTACGACCTGGTTTTAGCCAAAAAAAAATCTTCACGAGTGAGATCGAGTCTCTGGTAGCCCCATTCATACAGCTTTTTACCCCATCTAAGCAAAAAGCTTAGGAAATTACTTCTACGACGTTATGGTTTTATCGAAGTTGATATTAGCCTCAAAATATTTTTTAAAGATAATCTGTAACATTACAGCACCTGGCCACTTGCAAGTCAATATCAAGTTTAGATAGGGGAGGCACTTTGTTAAGGTCGAATTCGCTGCAGTAATAATCGTTGGCGTGACTCACTTCTTTACTGTTGTTTAGCGACGAAGAACATTTCTTAATTTGGTCTTATAAAACTAATTTCATTCTTTTATTTTCTTATTTTGAATGTATGAAAATATTGTGGTGCTTGTGGGAAAAAATCAATTTTAATTAAACTGAAGCAACCAAAACGTTTGTTTCAATTCTAAATTTTATTTTATTTTATTTTATTAATTTAATCATTTAATAATTCCTTGTTTCGCTTGTTACTATACAAGGTGTTGAAGAATGAGTGAAGATTATGTCGAGACAGTCTTTTAAGGTGAGAGATTCTATGTAATCTGCATTCAAAAGTCTTCACTTTTACCTGGGGTTTGAACCAGTGAGAAATATTCAATTATACCTGAAAATGTGATAGAATCTTTAATATATACCCCCACTCATTAAAACTTTGGGGCTGTATAATATACCGAGTGCACCTCTGTAGAAGAGTAAGACTCCACAACGAGTGTCCTGGATATGACACAAAACAATCTGATGGTGAAGTTCCAATAATGCTGGAGCTTTGGGGAATGCAGAGTATCCCTTTATTGCCATCGCTCCCGGGTCTTCTCTTGCCCGGTGTGGTAGCACCTTGATAGGGCCCTATCTATGGGTTAAACAGAACTAACGGCATACTTATGCTAAACTGAATTATTTGACTAAACTGAATAGCTTGAAATAGAAATGTTTTTGACAAACCGTACTTACATTTAAACTGCGTGCTCATGCTAAACTGAATTATTTGAAATGGAACTGTTTTTTGACATTGAAACTGTACTTACACTAAACTGAATTGTTTAATATAGAACTGTTTTGACATTTAACTGGGAGTAAACAAAATCTGTACTTATACTAAAATGAATTAGCTGAATCAGAACTGCTTGACTAAACTGAATATTTTAAAATAGAAATGTTTTTCACAATTAAACTGTACTTACATTTAAACTGCGTACTTATCCCAAACTGAATTGTTTGAAATAGAACTATATCTCATAAAAATGGATTTGGCGTTAAATAACCTACAAAGGTTGATATGCTATAAACCCCAAATACCCAACCAACTATCATTTAAACTTTTGATCGTGAATTCAGGGATCAATTTGATCCCCGGTTCCAGAGCTTAAAATTAAATTGAACCTTGAATAAAGATGTTTTTATGCTTTCTTCCATCATTCCTAATTCCCTTTGCCGATTTTGAATTATATCAAAAGTATATCAATTAATTTTACTTTAACTTGAGGAGATAATGAAAAAAGTTTTTATCAAATATTTATGTCTATTTTTAAGAAGGAAAATGCTCAATAATTGTTGTATATCTTGCCAACTAAATTGTCGGACTCCTTTTTAAGGGCTGTGTTTATGGTCTTACTTTTTCCTTCTTTGCAATTTTCTTTTGATTTTTCTCCAATATTAAAAAGGCTAAAACAGCAAAAAAGCTTTCGATGATTTTCTAAGTGGCATCGACAACGTCCTTTTTTTAAAATCCGGCCTTTAACTTCTCAGCCCATTGTTTCTTGTTTTGAAAAAGAAATACAGAATGAAAGAATAATTTTTTATTAATCCAGTGTCTCTTAGATCAATAGCATCTGATGTTGAAAGGATTCAGTTGTGCTCTGTTGTCTTTGATTTTCCTTTTGTCCTTAAAAATTCGCTTGATCATGGCAAATCTTTTCTTTCGGAATTTTGTCTTAACATCTTTTCTTGGCCAACATTTATCTATCGTTCCGATCATATTTAGAAATTAATGAAAGTATTTTCAAATTTTTGTGAACACAATTTATTTTTATGATAAAGAAATCATGAATACGTTTTGAAAAATACATGAATCAATTAGTGTTTTTTAAAATTTATGACAAGTAAATCATTAAGATGTTAACAAACGCTTTGCATGTAACATATTGGAACTAAATAGACGTTTGAAGCATCACGTGCTCGAACCTGTAAATGGCCGTATTGCTACATCTTAAGTAGTTATCAGACCCCGCCGTAACCCCACCGTGGGAAAAGATTGACGGACACAGAAAGCGCTGTCTTAGTTCACTACACAAAGGTTTATTCACTACTACAATTTTTAAATAGTCTCAAGGAGAAATAAAGAGAGTATGAAAGTTGAGCCGATCGTGTTAGCTGGGCAAAGAGAAATAATATGTCATGAGGAGAAAGAGAGGGTAGACACACATACCTTGAATTTCTTTCCTGGTTTTCTTTTGTAGTTTAAACATGCTTGTCTGCTAGTTTTCTCTTCACAGGTTTGCGTCTGGTGTGTGAAACCTCTCTCCAGAATCCACACCCTGAAATAGGGCTGGTAAATTTTCGTCTGTCCTTACATCTTCATGGGTAGTGTTCCACTGCCTGTCTTTACCTCGTCATGCCTTCTCGCCAACTCTCACAAACCGAGTCGTCTCCTAACTTCAGCCTGTCATTTCCGTGGGGGTGGTTACCATATTCGTTTCCCGTGGTCTCACACCTGCACAGAAGATTTGGGACATTATGTTTTTTCTAGTCATTTAATTAATGGGTCAGCTAGTCACTCACCCGTGACTAGTTGACCCATTAGTACGTTGACCTAAGTCTCTCAGAGGTTAGCTGCCCACTCTCGTAGACTCTATGTCTGCTTTTTTTTTCTTATTATTTTTTCTTCTCTACCTCCTTCCCCAGAAGTTAGCTTCTCGTTTTCTTTATAACTTGTATCTACCATATCATGTTACATGCACTCGAAAATTTATGATTCACAATTGAATGTATAGAATTGACTGAAATAAGAAAACAGCCTTTTCATCATTTGGCTATAATTCAACAATTGTTTATTTGTTTTACTCTCTTTTTGTTCAGATCCCCTTGTCTGGCACTAATATTCAGGTGGCTTACGCAAAATGGTACTTATTGATCGAACCAGGACTGACGACTATTTCAGTCTTACATGAGTGACCAGCGGCGCTCTACCCAAAGAGCACCACTTTCCTTCAGTTGAGAATGGGCGGCCTAGATATTTGTTTTTTAACTTAAGGAAATCTGATTTTTTAAAAAAAAGCTAGATACATAAGGTTTTCATTTAATTAGATATTTCCTAATTT
Source organism: Sepioteuthis lessoniana (assembly GCA_963585895.1). Classification (NCBI taxonomy): domain Eukaryota; kingdom Metazoa; phylum Mollusca; class Cephalopoda; order Myopsida; family Loliginidae; genus Sepioteuthis; species Sepioteuthis lessoniana. The sequence continues at coordinate 132,067 of OY757907.1, read as the reverse complement.
CAGTCCGGTAGAAAGACAAAATGGGGTGGAAGAAATTCGAAGTGTAAGAAGACTTCGTTTTGTTAACCATCCAAGTTAGAATAACATTCTTGTAGTTACACTGGAACAAGAAACAAAAATGAATTTTTTTTTCAAATTATCAAATCATCATCATCATCATCATCATATCGCGCTGGTAGCACGGATATCCCTGACCCTCTCTCGCCACTCCTCCCTATCGTTCATCGCCCTAGGTAGGTCTTCAGGACAACATCCCGTATCCTCACATAGCTGCTGAATGTATGTTCGTGCTGGTCGTCCTGCTTTTGCACGGCCATGTGTGGGGGTCCATAAGAGTACATAACTTATGAGTTCGTCCCTGCTTCTCCAGCAGTGTCCTGCATGTCTGGCTTATCTAACTTGAATAGTTTTCGTGATAGGGGGTAGGTGGCCGTACAGTTGGTCTCTTGTAGGGTGTTGCCGCCAGGACTTGTTCAAGATTGCACGTAGCATTCTTGTGTAATTGCCGTCTAGCTTCTTCTCCAGTCGTTTTGTTAGCGTCCACGTAGTGCAGCCATATAGCAGTATCGATGTGACCGCTACCTGGAAGAAACTGCGTTTCATTTTAGCGGTTAGGTCTGATTTTCAAATAATCGATAACCTATTGCTAGCTGTCCATGCTTTCGCTAACCTCGTTTCGATGTCCTTTTCGGTTGATTCGACGCTGCTTCCTAGGTAAGTGAATTTGTCTACTAGTTTAAGAGGGATTCCTTCTAGAGTGGAGATGTCCCCCGTTTGGTTATAGCACATATATTCCGTTTTGTGAGCATTAACATGGAGGCCTATGTTTGCTGCTGCTCGTTCCAAACTATGCAGTAGCGTTTCGGCTTGGTCAGGTGTATTTGCCAGTATCGCTATGTCATCGGCGTAGTCGGCGTCGGTAATTGTTTTTGCGGGGTACCTTCTGATTCTTTTCTTCGTCAGTTCGAAGCCATTAATACATTCAAAATCAGATAGATAAGATTAGAGACTCGGTGGAAGATAGACAATCTAGGATAGCCTGGCAAACAATAAACGAAGTGAGTAGAAGAAAGAACACAGCCAAAGCAAAACTGAAAGCAGCAAACCAACAAGAAAGAATAAAACTGTGGAAACAGCACTTCGAAAACTTACTAGGAAACCCACCGAAAATAACACAAGAACCAATCACCAGTATAATTAGCAAACAATTAGACATTAAACTAGGACCGTTCACACAAGAAGAACTCGACTAGGTTCTCAGAAAAGTTAAAAATAGGAAAACTGCAGGGCTGGACGAAATTCCCCCGGAAGTATGGAAGACCAGACAATTCGACGACATACTGCTCCGACACTGCAACGCAGTATACAATCAAAATCCGATAGATAGATGGATGAAAGGATGCATACTCCCCTTCCCTAAAAAGGGGGACCTCGGATTAGCCAAAAACTACCGAGGCATAACACTTACATCCATAGCAGCCAAAATCTACAATACCCTACTACGAAACCGCATAGAACCCAAAATCGACAACATACTTAGAAAAAACCAAAATGGCTTCCGAAGAAATAGATCCACGACCTCACAAATATTAACCATCCGTAGAATCCTTGAAGGTGTACGGGCAAAAAACCTACAAGCGACATTAATTTTTGTTGACTTTACCAAGGCTTTCGATTCCATTCACAGAGGAAAGATGGAACAAATCCTACTAGCGTACGGCATACCTAAAGAAACCGTAGCGGCAATAACGATTCTCTATAGAAACACTAAAGTAAAAGTACGATCACCAGATGGAGACACAGAATACTTTGACATTGTAGCAGGAGTACTACAAGGGGACACGCTGGCTCCGTACCTCTTTATCATTTGTCTGGACTACGTACTTAGAACATCGATTGACAAAATCAAAGAGAAATTATCAAATGATGATATAATTTTCTTGTAATATTCTTCCTTTTTAAGTGAACGCGTTCGAATATATACATATATATATATATATATATATATATATATATATATATATATATAACGTGTGTTGCGTTAAAAAAACTCAATCTACCTGAGTTTGTTGATGATATACTTATTATCACCAACGATACTAATGAAATAAAAATACTACAAAATATTACTAAAAGTTCAGTCCTTAATTTTATCCATGAACTAAGCAAAAACTATAAAATCCATTTCCTAGATGTTTTGATTGATACTATTAGTAATAATAATGATAAGTTTACTATCTCTACTTACAAAAAAAAAAAACACTAATAACAACCCCTGAACCCTTAACTTAAAAACTGAATACCCCTTCCGATATGAAATAGCAATCATTAATAACCTAACATCCTGTGTAAAATTAATCTCCTCTTCCAAAATAATGTTTTATAAAGAATTAAAAAATATAGAACAAGCCATCTTGAATAATGTTTTCCCTGATAATATTGTTGATAAACAAATTAAACGTGCAATAAAAAATTGTAACCAACAAAATAAACACTGCAACTACCAACCCAATAAACACGCATTTACCAAACTTTTTACAATAACCAGACATGCTACCATAATAAATTAGATGAAAATATATTGAAAACGTTGATTCGAAGAAACATACTCCCCACTGACCCTTATAAAAGTAAAACTGATCATATATCTATAATAGATTTAAAACTTCTAACTTGGTTATTAACAATAATTCCTCCCCTCAATTCAAGTTTCGCAAAGATCTCACGTTATAGATCAATTTAAATTTCATTTGGGCGACTTTTTCTCCGAAAACACAAGTATATACGTTGGTTTAACGTCAACTACATTGTCGAGGTAACTTACCATGCATTTTTCCGACATTAACATAATAGCACAACATACAAAGATATATTCCTGCCCTACAACTGAATTACGGAAAATTCTGACCGAAAACAAAACAATACTGGAACAACAAAATAACAGACAAATACTACAAATTCTCAAAGCATTCAAATTAGAAACAAACGTCTTAACCTTAGCAAAATTAATTTTGAAACCAGTGATAATGTACTTAAATGTTTTTAGCTACTGTGGCCATATATCGAATTAAAAAATACACCAGTATAAATAAAACGCTGTATTGTACTTTTGCAATCACATCCCAGATGATGGCCCGAAAGGGTCACGAAAGTACTTGGAAACCAGATAAATACGGGAATTTATAAGGAAATTCCAGCCGGATATCAAAACAACTATACGACGATTTGAAAGAATCGAAACAAAAAAAAAAAATGCAGAAAAAGATTGACTAATATTTAACCAGATATGCCTCAACGAGGAAATTCTGCCCTATATATATATATATATATATACATTAGAGAGAAACAAATCATTTTTGTAATATTTCTAAATCATTGTCAAAAAGATTGGCAGAGAACTTTTCACCCTATTGGTTCGATGAATAGTGAATGAAAAATCGCAAAAGGCTTTCACCATATAAGAGGATCCTTGTGCACTACCACTTTAGCTATTCGTATCTTGGCATAAAATTATCTTTAAAATCAATCGATATTTGTTGCGACTAACTCATTTTGAGATCCACTTAAACAGTATGAAATGGATGCTAAAATTAATAGTCGTTAATTGGTTCTGTGAATAACTCACAACACGCATTTTTCCGTCGTTTTTTTTTTCTTATCGAACTCAAATGTCGATTTGTCGATTGTCTTCTACATGTCTTTACATTGCTATTTTCACCTATTTCGTGACAACTTTGAGAAAGTACAGGGGAATTTACATGAATTCCAGTTAATTTGTTGTCACCTTTGTTTTTTTTTCGGTTTCTTCTTCTTCTTCTTCTTCTTCTTCTTCTTCTTCTTCTTCTTCTTCTTCTTCTTCAATGGTGCCTTTAGTAGATCCACCTGTTAACCTCAGTACTCCGTCGTTGATGAATGTTTCAACTTTAGCCTTTGGTAACCTCATCTCTTTCCAATAGAAATGAAAGGCTTATGTCACAAGAAGAGAAAAATAATAGAAAATGTTTGCTTTTCTTAGGGTAACTGGATGCAGACTTACTTTAGAAAATCACAGTTATATCGGATATTTGTTGCTGGTTCTGGGTACATTCTGAAAAATCATTTAAATTCTCGTCAATTCTTGCTTCATTGAATCAATTGTTCCCAAATGAAAAAATCCCAGACAGCATTTTTATTTCTTTCATTTATTACTTTTTAATGAATTAAATAAAAATTTAGACGAATCATTTAGAGCTGCTTTTAAGTATAAATTATTTTAAGCCCTGCCGACAGGGGTAGAACAAGTTTGTGTGTATGTGTAGATACATGTATATATGCTTATACGTTGTGTAAATGTATGGATGTATACAGGTGAGTATACCTATGCAGGTGTTTTATGAGTGTTTTGATGCATAGAGATATGCTACATACCAATTTGTTTTGTAAATCATTCAAATCAATGTTAGCTTTTAACAAATATTTGAAAGTATAAACAAAATCGAATTTAACTTTCTGTGCGATTATCATTTAAACTTCTCCTTTAACTTCATTTATTCTTTTTTCACCTTTACTTGAAATCATCCGGGTTCTATGCCTTTACTTTTATTTAAATTCCCTCAAAAACCGGATCATGTCGCTTATATCTTTATATCCTTTCCATGAAATCTCCAAATTGGGACGTCTTTTTGTTTATTTCGTCTTCCATCAAATCACCTACTTATGTATTACATCCTCACTCGTGCTTCAAAATTAAAGCCTTGTGTCAGACTATCAAACTGTCATGCTTTAATAATCATTTATCGTTTTATAGATTTCTTAATTAAGTCTTATTTTATTCATTTACTTAGCTTTTTAAGCATCTTTATAAAATCATAAAATACTTGATGATAAATAATCTGGTTGTGGTTTTCGAAGCTGCAATAAAACCGTTACATCTAATCTAGTTCCCATTTTATTTCTCAATCGCCTGATTAGAATAATTGATGTGTTCTTGTGAGGCAAGTATTTGGCCACTACACAAATGTGAAACAAAAAATATCAATTTAGGAAAGCGAAAAAAAAAAGAGGTTCTATAAATAAAAAGCAATCGTTAAAAGAGGCGCAGGTGGTCAGTGGTTGAAAGTTTGTACGCTCCGTGAAATTCAAGCGGGAATGCCGTTCGACAAAGATTGGAAAAGCCCTCGCCGGAAGCGTCACCTTACGACCATTTCATCGTTAGCCTTGAACAAAGCTGTGGCTATTTTTTTTTACACGACCCCACACCTACAATGATAATGCTCACCGCACGGACAGCAGCAGCAGTAGCATCTTCAGGCATCTCCAATACTTCCTCTAACTCTTACACACACTACCTCCTACCTCTCTCTCTCTCTCTCTCTTTCTCTTTCTCTCTCTCTCTCTCTCTCTCTCTCTCTCTCTCTCTCTCTCGCAACTGCGTAGACATCACACTTGTCTGAAAAATTGCCAAACAACAATGGCGTTCAATTGTGGGTGTTGACTGGACAATGCCCATAGGCAGACAATTTTGTCTCGACAGAGAATCGTAGAATGGAGCCGAAAAGAGAAGATAAAGTGGGTAGGAAAGAATGGGCGGAATCCAGAGATCAAAATGGCTTAACAGAGAAACTGAGTGAGGGCTAGGTTTGGACGTTTTTAGAGAGAAAAAGCTGTAATAAAGAACAGAACGGAAACAAGCAAAACAAATAAATGGAGATTTGATAGGAAAAATAAAATAAAAGTCTGCCATGAAAGGATAAGTGAAGAAAATCAACGATAAAAAAATGAAAAATATGAAAATGAAACCAAATAAAGCATGACAATGGGGTAAAACATTTGAGCTGATCAGAAATAAATTTGGATGCTTTGTTCTGATGATACATATATATATATATATATATATATATATATATATATATATATATATTTATATATATATATATATATATATATATGTGTGTGTGTGTGTGTTTGTGTGTGTGTGTGGGAGAGAAAGAGAGAGGAAGGGAAGGAGGGTCCTGAAATTTATGGGTTTTCTTTTGAAAACGAGAAATATGAGTTATCTTTTTAAAACCATTGACCAATTCATGCAAAAATTGTTAAAAGAAAGAGGAAACTTTTTCGTCGATAAAGAGAGAGAAAGAATTGTTAGAAATATATCAAATAAATAAATATATTTTCACTTAGAATTGATTTGTCTCTCGATAAATTCGTTGCCTCTCAAATATTTGTTCAATTGAGTGAAACTGCACCATCATCAACATGCAATTCGATGCAGTTCGATGCTTTATTTCATGACTTAAGAAACTTAAAAGAAACCGTTGTCATTTACTTAACATAGAAAGAAACTTCGAATAAATTGTCATTTTTCATTATTTTTGACAATAATTCCTTATTACAATTGGTCAATTTGGAATTATTTTCAACAAATCGGAAAGTGTTCTGTATTATCTTCTTTCTGGGAGTGCTTATGTATATGTATGGTAGCAGAATCATCAGGAGCAACCTACATTTGCAAAGAAAGAAAGAGAAAAAAAGTTTCTTTTTGAAATCAACATTGTTGAATAGAATTCTAACAACACACACACACACACACAAACACAACACACTCATACCTATGTTTCTATAACCGAAAACGAATTGTTATCACACGTCCTCACTAAAATTTCAGTTTTTAAAAAGTGTGCCCCAACAAATACATTATGATTATTTGAATTTTCTAATTATGAGAGAACAAATCGTGATAAAAGTGTAAGTGCTCAAATACTGGTCAGTAGAGCAGGAATTGTTATCTCACCTTCATATGTTAGCTTCCTTACTAAAAATCTCATGTCTTTGAAATAAAATACAATGTAATGTGACCTACTAGACTGTATCTGAGCACTTTCTTGATTTAAGAAAAACGTTTTCATGACTATTTATTCACTTTATATATATATATATATATATATATATATATATATATATATATATGTGTGTGTGTGTGTGTGTGTGTGTGTGTGTGTGTGTGTGTGTGTGTGTGTGTGTGTGTGTGTGTGTGCAAAAAACACACACATATTTTTCAGCAACTTGGAGATAATTAAAAAGAAGTATTCTTATATTTTCTAATACTGTTTTATTAGAATTATTGAATGTTAAAAGTATTTTTTTTAAATAATCAAATCTATTTTGTTTTTTAATCAAAGCCTTTGGACAATCTATAATTATGATAATATATTTGTAATAATCATTTATTTTCTGTTTTTGTTTACATATCTTTCCATCTAATCCAAATGGGCCAACTTGTACAAAAAATATTTCAAAAACTAAAACTTAGACACATTTTTATAATAATTCTGCTGAGAAAATGTCAACATACTCTCTGATAAAACGTTTAAATACGAAAACGTTTAAATATACTGGTTATTCGTTTATGTTTCATCTAAATTATATAAGAAAGTCTAGGTCATTTGATCATTTATATGGTAAATTATTTATTGTAAATAATTTTGTACATGGGCTGCTATAAGTGCTACAGGAAGCACAATTATGATTTCCGACACAGTTTACTGAGATTACAATATAAATATCTCATTTACTCGTGGTAAAATGTGAAGGCGTTTAATAAAATGCTCATAGCAAGTCAAAAAGCAGATAACTCCTCTAGGTTTGGTGTTTATTCTTTAGATCCATTTTCAAATTTTCAGGATTTTTTATTTTTTGTTTGTGGGATGCAAGAATTCAATCTGCTCCTAACACAATTGCACTCCCTGATGATCAAAAAGTATGGGTGTGACAATTTCATTTTAACCAATCGTTTAGTTTTACTATGTATACAATCAGGACTTTATGTGATGTTTACATGTGTTCGTCTTAGCGCGCGAGCGTGCACCCCCCCACACACAATTAAAATTCAATCTAACCTGTTCCGACTTGTTGTCAAAAGATTTTTCTTTACAGTATTTCATAAATGATAGATGGAAAAGTAGCGTCTTTTTTCTATTTTATTTACTTCACAATAGAGCAAGAATAAGTTGAAAATTAAAATTTGACAAATTGATGGATATTTTGTGTGAACAAAAAAAATCAGATTTTTTTAACTTGGAATTACGTCGCACAGTTTGGCATATTTTAAAGAAAAATCTTATGGAAAAATCATTTGAGTAAATACTTATGAAATTATTATCATATTTACCAACCCCTCCGCTCTGGCAGGATATGACACAAGGTCAATTTTTTAAGCGGAGTTTTAACAGGTTTGAAATCAGAGTTTTCCTTCTTCTAGACTAGTTGCCTCCCCAAGGCTGAAGAACCTAGTCTGTCCTACTATTTACCCATAGCTGGAGGGAGAATGATTGGATGCATACCTTTCCCAAGGGTATTAGTGCTGTGGGAAATGCAATCAATCTCGTCCAGGATTTGAACTCGTGACTCCGTGTCCATTTCCTGCGAGGATAACCATTATACCACGGCCACCTCCAAATTATGAAATTATTATAGTGTTTTTCTTTGTCAAGCACTCAGAAAATAACTATGACCACTCTTTTCGTTTTATTATTTGCCGGTGAATTTTTCAACGGCTGAAGCTTCACTATAACTTCACTTTTAATATGGTGTGAAGGTGCATTGTTTATTTTAATGTCATCTCCGTCCTAAAATCAGATGAATTTTCATTTTAGAAAACAAGAAAAACCCGCTAAGGAGTCTTGTGAGTATCGAAGGTGCTGCACATGTAAAATACTGTGTTTTTCCCAAAACAGCCAAGATGTTTAACATTGTCTCATTTTTATAAAAGTTGTTCGGCTGTGCATACGTTTTTAAATAAATATAGTGTTACGTGGGTGGTTGTAGTTGGGTGTAGGTGTACATATATAAACGTGTACACACTGATAGATATTCAGTTAGTTTTTTATACAAAGCCAAATAAGAAGAAATTTACGGATTGACTTACGCAAATATTGTCACCTACATACATAAATGTGCGCGCAAATACAAAATGTACACATTTGTTAGTAACTATATATATATATATATATATATATATATATATATATATATATATATATATATATATATATATATATATATAGCTACTAACAAATGTGTACATTTTTGCGTTTGTTTTTCGATAGGAAAGTTTTTTTCCGGAAAATAATGAGCATTTTGTTATTGTTCTTGAAGCGTTTTGGTCATTTACTTTAAAAATAAATAACAATAAAAGATTAAAGCATAAAAGAAATGTAAGAAATTAAAAAAGAAAAATCAGCGCTTGTTTATATATTACCCGGGCTTTATGATTATCAGGCGCTCATTTTAGATTTTATACATATATATGTGTGTGTGTGTGTGTGTGTGAATGTAGACCTAATAGACAAGATGGATTGAACTGAAGATTAGCATACATAGTTTTTTTTATTATCCTGATACTTTGATTACAAAAAAAAAATTGAAGTCACTTGATCATTTTTTTCGTTTTTATGACGATCTATTCGGAGACCTATATTTATTTACCCCATTAGAAATAATGATCATATTGATATTATTGGCATGGTGTCTGATCGCTTCTTTAGAATATTAGCTACTTTCATACAGACAACTTTTAGCTTTAATCCTTATATACTCGATTAAAACACACACATACACACAAATGATCAAAGTTTTTTTGTCTCGATTTCAGTTTGATCTACTGGAAAAAAAGTTTTTGCTTTTAATTATGCTTTTTTTTCTGTTGAATTTCATTTATTATTCAATATTTACTAAATGTTTCAATCAAAGTTCTTTGAATTAAAGAGAATATCAATTATAAGTTTTTCAAATTTGTACGGATGAATCTACTTAAACATTGCTTCTTCCTATGTTACATTTCTCGGTAATTTTGTTTCTTGCACAAAGCCATTTGATTAATGTTAAAAGAGTCTAAATTTGAAAGATATCCGTTTTACAGAACTGTAATAAATGTCATTTTTATTATCATCTTTGTAATAAATACCTGATTTTTCTCTGATTGAAATTTGATTGTCAAGAAAATTGGATTCCAATATAAATGAATCAGGTAGACAAAATCCGATTTGATCGTTCTTTTCAATCAAATAACAAGAAATTAAACCAAGTTGAAGTAATTTTGGCATAAAATCCTTGCTGATCTGCCCACTTATTAAACAGACGACATGTTCTATCACACCGTGACGTCACTGTGAAGGTGGGCGGATGTGCAACCATCGGAAGAAAAGTTAAACATGGTACCCAAAAAGGACTTCTTCAAATCAGTGGTAAATTATCTATTTTTATTTTTTGTTAACTTTCTACTCTTTTTTTTTTGTTTAACCGTTTTTATTCTCTCTCTAACTCTCTCTCTCTCTCTCTCACTCTCTCTCTTTCTCTCTCTGTTTCTTACTATATCTGTCTGTCTGTCTGTCTGTCTCTCACTCTCACTCTCTGTCTCAGTCTCTATTTCTCTCTTTTCCATTATCGTGAAGATATTTTTGCTGCTTTGATTTATAATAACTATTCACTGTTTCAGTCCAAGAAGCCCGTTCGTCTTGAATTTTATCAGTGGGTATCAATTAGAAAAAATTATATTCTACCAATCATGACATTTGTATATTTTAATAACGCATAAACTTCACCACTGGAACTGATGTCTTTGCTTCGGAGTTTGTAAATTTATGCTAGTTTGTTTTTTCATGTCATTTATAACTGCTTTTTTTCTTTGACATTTTTATTTCAAATCCGACAATCATCGTTGATTAGCATTTTAAAATTTAAAAACAAAATTCTGAAAGAGAAAAAAGCTATATAGGAAAGTAAATAAGTGGGGCTTTGCACCAAACAAAGAAGGCAGAATACAAATTGAAAAGATCTCGAAAAACGACTGAAGCATTTAAAACATCACTAACAACAAGAGAACAGAAAATAAGGGCGTTTGATTATAATTTGCTTTTAGATAGGCTGGAAAAAATAAAGAAGACATCGTTGCTGCTTAATCAGTGATTGACAATATTGTAGGCAGCCGTAGGATAAGGCCAAAACGAGACTATATAAATGGAGGCTGATTAGAAGTAACACTGAGGAATATCAAACTGTTACCTATTTTTGTTTTTCTTGTTTCATTAAATTATATATATATCCATATATATATATATATATATATGTGTGTGTGTGTGTGTGTGTGTGTGTGTGTGTGTGTGTGTGTGTGTGTGTGTGTGTGTGTGTGTGTGTGTGTGTGTCAAAATGAATGTGTATATATTTGCATGAATGTATGATTTTTGTGTAATATCTTAATTTGATCTTATAAAAAATGAAAGGTAATGTTTTGATTCAGTTCAGACGTTCATCAGCGAATTTGATTTTGAAAAGTGACTCGTTTTTAATTCTATGAAAAATCCAAATTCATATCTGGTTGTTTTATCAATTTTTATGCATTTTCATTTGGTTTTTACTAAACAAGTTTTATATCATGATGAACCATCTGCTTACATTTTTTAGATTTTAGGGAAAAGATTAAGAAAATGTCATTAAACTTATTCCATCGGTTTTACGTGTAGAAACTAACAGAAACAAGGATCACCTAATAAGTATGTGTGTACGAGAAAGACCAAAATGGATAGGGGTATTTTGGTTTCAAGAAAAAATGTTTGAAGATTACTTGGGGGAAGCATGACTATTTTCTTCTTTTTGGCAGACTGTACATGAGGTAATAATTTAGGACGCCTACAAGGAAAAGACGCGGGAAATATGAATTTAGTGAATGAATTCAAGTTTTATTTTAAAAGTTTCAGGAAACATGGATTTTATTATTTCTAGAAATATTTTCCGTAAGCCTGAGATCATACTCGTGTCTTCAAAGAGAAGTATAAAATAGAACAGAAACGCCCAAATTTTTCATTTACAAGGGAGGATTCTATAATTGAAGTTTTACTTAATCTTTTATGACAGTCTATTCTTTTTTACTCCACACTATATTGTTGTTTATCCAGCAGCAGCAGCTGCAGCAGCAGCAGCAGCAGTAGTAGTAGTAGTAGTAGCTTCTTTGATGACTTAATATCAAGGTATCACCAAGGAATGATGAATTCTCAAATTATAGATTTTAAAATCAAGACTCAGCCGGAATTATCTTTCTTTTCCGTAATCTAATTAATTGACAAGAATATGTTCTAATAAAAATTAGCAATAAAACAAAAAAGAAACCCATCATGAAATATAATTAAGAAAAGTGACATGTAAAAATCTGGAAATGAATAAAGAAGACTTGAAATTGTTTGAATTTCTTAGATGGAACATTTTCATTTTCAATTTTTGAAAAGTTCATTTTTCATTTTGTTGCTTCATTTCGCAATCCTAACATCGTTTTACATTCTACTATTAAAAGCAAGATTGAATATAAACTACTAAAAATTAATAAACAGTGATTTGCATTTTAATTTTTGAACAATTTTTTTTTTTTTTTTCAGGGTGAAGACATTACAAAATGTTTGGTTCGGAAATGAAATAAAACTGACACGAGAAAAGATTCACTTCTGAGTTTTAAAAAAATTAAACACATAAATCAGGATATTTTTCAACCTTACATTCTCGGCTAAATCTGTTAGAAATATTAATACATTAAAATATTTATGTGATTTATTTCTGTAACTTCTTTATTTTCAGAAATGTGTGTGCTGTTTCTGTACCAAAATAGACCTACAGAAATGATACTGAATCGCGTTCCATCCTGAAAGAATCGGTTATCGACGTCAGCTAGCGATGAACCTTTTATTACTTTCCTCCTGAAATGCAAATTAGAATGAAGCTAAGAGAGATAACCTGATATGAATTATGTCATTTGTTTAGTTGATGTTTTGCTTTTACTGTAAGTTCGGTTGAATCAGGAAAAACGCGAGGAAAGAAAATTAAAACAATGATCTTCTCAATTTTTTCTCAACGGGACCAAATTTCTTTTTTCTTTTCATTCATCAAAGGGAAAAAGTGACTGGGTCGAATATGAAACTTGGTTTCATCCTTTTAAATTTCACATATTCGATTCTAGCATATCGACCTTGTAAATCTGAACCAAGTTTTGATTGCTTATACTTTTCGCGATGCTAATTCTTCTTTTTTTGGAGGATTAATACTTGGTTATGATTAATGGTTCCTCTTAAATATCAATAAAAGATCATTTATTAGAACGCGTTTACGATCATATTTCCTTTATCCGACATTTGGGCAGGGATTGGAGTGTAGTATCTGTTCTCTCTCAGTCATGTTCTTGTCTTCGGAAAGGACGCAGTATAACTCCAAATGGACCTGATACTGGGGTATTACAACTCTGAGACAATACTTATAAATTCCACACGGGTAGGGGCCTGAACATTGACGCCATGGTGCCAATAGTCATGGCAGCTGGGGCTATTTTTGCGTATACACTTAAGACCACGGGTTCCATATTGGACCTGAGGAGATACAGTTAAATTGAGATCTTTGTAAGAATTGGTATGATGAGTCAAAAAGATTCAAAATTCTCGTACTTTCAGGATCGTTCAATTGTGTCGACAGAAATCAGTCAAATTTTATAATCAACTCATAAAAAAGAAAACAGTAAAATGTTTTAGGGATTCGTGACAAAAAATCTCACTTTAAAACTTTCTTGCTCTGATTTCCCTGTCAAATGATTAATTTTAACTATAAAAAATCCAACACACATTATTTATGATTGGTTTCTTCTTTTTTGAGTGAATTATTTTGCTCAAGTGGTTCAAAAGAGAGTAATCATTTTGCTTGTGTGGTTTAGTCGTAATTATTTTGTCGTAGTAGTTCTGTAATCATCATCAAGTAACGCTGACAGCAGGGTGTTCTCTGGCCTTCTCTCTCGTCTCATCGCTCCTGGTAGGTCTTGTAGACTGCGTCTTGTGTCTGCACGGAACTGATGAATATCTTAGCCGGTCAGCCAACGCTTGCAGGTCCGCGTGTAGAAGTTCATAAGGGAACGTCGCTTATGATTCGTCTTTACTTCTCAGAAGTTCTCAGCAAGTGTTGAGGTTTTACTTGGATGGTTTATAAGATTGGAGGTAAGAGCCAGCACAGTTGCTGTTTTTTTCCGGTGTTGCTTCCGGGATTAATTCAAAACAGCACGCAGCATTCTTATGTAATTCCCATCTAATTTTTTCTCCATGGGTTTTATTTGAGTTCATGTGATGCGCCCATTCATTAGTATTGAGACAGCTACAGCTTGAAAGAAATTTCGCTTTATTTTATCAGATAGATCATCAAATCTTTGTCTGATCGATAACCTGTCAATAGCAACCCACACCTTCACAATGTGTATGTTGATATTGCTTTCAAAAGATGAGATGTTGATGCCGAAATATATGAACTTGTCAACTAATTTCAGAGGCTTGCAACTTAGAGTGGAGATGGGTCTTTCCCGTTTAAAACACATGAACTCTTTTATTTGCTCTCAAGTTAAGGTCAGTACCCCCTGCTGCTTGCTTCAGGCTATGCAGTAGGGATTCGGTTTGGGCAGGTAAATTTCCGAAAAGTGCTAGATCATCTACATAGTGAGCGGGTGTCATATTTTCTACAGGATATCATCAGCTTCTTGTCTTTTTTAATGAGAAATCATTTTCTCTGATAAGACTTGTTAACAATCAAAGTATTTAATCAAGGCAGATTATAAACTAATATGGTAATAATGTATCTCTTTGTAAGACTCCAACGACAATGTCGAAGAAGTTGGTGTCGCCATCAGGAGAGTGCGCTATTGTTTTCGTGTTTTTGTAAAGCATTATTATAGTTGTTCATATGGGGAGACGATATACTTGTAGTATTTGCTCCATATTTTCTCTGTGTTTGGCATTAAAAGCCTTCGAAAAATCTACGAACAGTAGAGTTGCCTCGAGATTATACACCCAATCCTCGGATGATTCGACGAATAGTCAGAATTTGAGGTTGTGGATCGATTTATCTGAAAGCCGTTCCGGTTTTTCCAAGTTGGCTGGTTGTTTGGTAGTTTGGGTTATTGCATATCAAACTTTATAGGTCATTTAATGCCAAATCTATTTTTATGCAAATGATCAGTTCTATTTATACAATTTAGTTTAGCATGAATACACAGTTTAATTGTCAAAAACATTTCTATTTGAAGCTATTCAGTTTAGTCAAACAGTTCTTATTCAAACAATTCAGTTTAGCGTAAACACACAGTAAAATGTCAAAACAGTTCTATTTCGAACAACTTAGTTTAACGTAAGTACAGTTTCAATGTCAAAAACAGGTCTATTTCAAATAATTCAGTTTAGCATAAGTACGCAGTTTAGTTCTATTTAACCCATAGATATGGCCAAATCAGGTGCTATCACTCCGGGCCAGAGTGGACCTGGAGCGATGGCAACGAAGGGGTGTTCCACATTCCCCAAAGCTCCAGCATCACTGGAACCTCACCATCAGATTGTTTAGTGTCATATCCAGGATATTCGTTGGAGGGGGGTCTTATCCCTCTGTAGAGGTGCAGTCGGTGTATTCTACCACCCCAGTCGTCTGGACAATGATTTTTCCAAAGAATTTTCAGTTTGGATGCTATTCAATAGAAAAGTTTGATAAACCTTACCATCTATAGCAGTAAGAGTTATTCTTCTGTAGTTTTTAATGATTCCGAAGTCACATTTCTTGGGTAAATGGTGGTGCAACCTTTTGTCCATTTCTCTATTGTGTTTTGTTTATACTCAGTGTTGCATACTCGAAGAGTTATGCCGTCAAAGTTTCTAGTCTTCTACATTTCAGGAGGTATTTCGTCGAAACTTGCATCCTTTTTGCTTTTAATTTTTTTCAACTAGTTCAGCAGTAAGTGATTATTTTGCTGGTGTAGTTTATTTGAAGAATTCTCAAAGAAGTTTATAAGTAATTATTTTATTTGTGTAGTTCAGTAGTTAGTAATTAATTATTTTACAGAAATAATTCACTAGTAAGTAATTACTTAGGTAAAGTTGTTCAGTAGTAACCCATTATTTTGCTGAAGTAGTTCAGTAATAAATGCGTAGAAATTAAAGCAATCATGTTTTAGTTTGCACCTGTGGACGTGAATTGTACTTATTGGTTTGTCAAATACAGAAATATTTTAACCAACATTTTACCTCTTGAAAAGATGATTCTATATCTAAAATCAAATCGTTCTCTACCAGCACATCGTATATAAAATAGAATTATTTTAATGTATTTATGTTACGTTTCTAAAATTGGAGAGATAAAGTGTATAGCTCAAAGTTGTTGGAAAACATGTCGCTATCGCATACTGGCTGTTATTTTTAATCTTTCCTAACTTAGGCATATATTTGTGCTCTTACATGAAAATATCTATTGTTGAATCGAGAGAAAAGGAAAACAAAGAGCACGCTTTGAATTTGTGCGTGTTGAATTTGCTTACGTATATATATATATATATATATATATATATATATATATATATATATATATATATATATATATATATATATATATATAAAGTATGTTTGTTTAAATCTACATTTTTTGTATGAAGCTTGTCAGGATCTATTTGTATTCGTTTAATGTAACTTGATACACATGAAGTATTTATTTCCCCCATTTTTCACTTGCTAATGTGAGTTGGAGGGAGATGATTCTTACCAACTACACCATCCCAGTACGCATACACCTTCTTTACATAACCACACGCTGTTTCTGTTCGACATCATTTGAGTACAATTTCCTCTCATGTTTATAAAGACGTCAATATTGTTAACGTAACCACCTGGTCACGTTTCCTGAGGGTTTCAAAATGTCTTCGGAATACACTTCTCCTTTTGGCAGCTGTTTGCACCATCTGTAATCACCTGGAAACGGCTTGATGATTCTTCGAAATCAAGAAAAATCTATCCGTCTGTAGAACAAAACGCACAAATAGAGAGCAATAATATTGGTTGGGGAAGAAGAGTTGGAGACGGTTTGAAGTAAAAGAAACACATTAAAATAAACAAAATAATGTGCGTATGGAGATATTCTTTGATTCTACGACGATCCTCATTTTCCGAACCAATGTTTTGCTTCTGGTGTGTTTATTTCTACTTGAACTTCTTCAATGTCCTGTTTGTTTTTCCTCGTCCTTTAGTTTTTGTTTTCTCTTCTTTTACACCAAGACATTCAATACTGCTTCCCGCTTTTCTGTTTATTTGCCAAAAAAGAAGCAACTTGCGCAATCGGTGAGACTAGGGAAAACGTCAGTATTGATTTCAGAGATTCAATCTGACAACAATTCCCATACACAGTCTCAGAGTGTGCAATTGCTTTGCATTTCTCTATGCGAGTGCGTTTATTTGTTCCTGGTTGCGTGTATGTATGGGTAAGTGTATGTATGTGCATATGTTTGTGTTGGTGTATGTACATTTTTGCGTTTAAATATGTATGCATTTGTAAGTTAGACGAAGCGTCAGTATGTGTGAAAATTTGCTAATGTCTATGTTAAAACACACATGTGTGTGTAATATTCATGTTTATGTGTACATACATATTTATTTAACAGACGCTTTTGTTTAATTTTTTCTTCAGCTTTCTCATTTAAACACTGAATTTTCAAAATCCTCATAAATGTCAATGTTTAAAAACTCTTTTGACCAGATTTTAATCCATACAAATTTTAACTTTATAAAAATTAGTCTACAACAATTATAAACTAAATATCAGATAAATCAATCTTAAGTGCCATGCATAACGACAAATATCCCAATCTTAAACTCTTTAGAGAAAAGTGATACAATAATTATTTATGCTCAAGACTCTACAAAAGTTATTTAGAGAAGGGGTTTTTAGAAAAGCTTTCCGGTCAGAATTTTTTCCCTGTGCAGTATTCTGTCATTTTAAAGTCTCAACTTTTGTCGGTGTTTTTCTGGAAACATCAAATTGGCCTTATTTCGATTAAAACTTTCAACGGATTCTAGAAACAACTTGGAAGCGAAATAAATAATGTCTTTATTAAATCTGATATATTTCTCAAACATACCACTGCCAACAAATGAACTCTCATAAACATGCATAAAAATATACACAGACACACACAAAAACACAAACACGATCTCATTTATATGTTACGCACTTTTTTATTTTAACAACCAAACTTCTTCAGATGCCTAGGTTTCAATGAAACTCTACTTGTTGTTATTTATAGAATGCCCTCTGATGACTGGGAAATTTGCGGCACAAGCCTTTTTTGAAATATTATTAACGTTGAATAATCCTTGAGTCTGATGGCTCATCACTGACACTGAAATTTATACTCAAAAGAACTGTAGTTTTCGTGGAAAATCCAACTTGACCACGATAGGACTTAAAAATCATTTCTTAACGAAAACCAAAGACATGAACTGATCAAAACCAAAAATTCAATCAAAAGTTTTAAAAAGTCAACATCTCAAATTTAATTGATTTGGATTCATGGATGCCACAATCTACACGTCAACAAATGAACAGAAAATATCATTTAAACTGTGAAAATATTTAAAGGTTGAAACATACCACTGAAGTGACTGAGTGAAATGAGGAGTGAACGAATCATGATATGATTGCAAATTTGCTCGAATGAATTTCCCTTTCCGTCACAACTTTTGTCTAGATACAAAGATTTTCTAAATATGTGCCACTTAAAAAGCAAACATACACACACACACGCACGCACGCACACGCGCGCGCATATATATATATATATGTGTGTGTGTGTGTGGTACTAAAAACAATATATATGCGTATGATTGTGTATGTATATATGCATGTATATATTTATAAACGAAATGTGCAAACTGTTGCATTTGAAGTTTTATTTCATCTCTGACAATAAATTCAATTGAGTTTCTTCTCGTTTCATTGAACTTAGGAGTTGTTTATATTACAAAAAAAAATGGTGTGTATAACGACGTTTTGTTTGACGAAAGGCATTCCTGGTGTACAAGAAAGTATAAAATGCGTTTTTGTTGCTGACTGAACAATCAGGTTCTGTTGAAGCATCATATTGCGTCGCTATTTTAAAGAAATTCTTCTCAGAACTGATCATTTGATAAACCTGCGCTCTGATTCCAATCATTCTGATAAAAAAAATCTAATATTGGAAATGTATTTCAATGTATTATTATGATTTGAGATAATGGTACTTACGGAAACACAGCCTTCTTTGACTAAAAGTTTGGGTTGTGCCAGACTTGAAGAGCTAAATTTGTTACAAGATATCTAAAATTGACACAAGGCCACAATTATCAGTATGGACAGAACTCAATACTCGGTCGTAATTTTAATCCAATATCAACTGATTGATTATTGCATTACGACGAGGTGCTTTTCATTTCTTATTTTAGGATTCATTTAACTTTGTTGAACTTGTCGAAAAACATACTAAGTCAAACACAAGATACAAGTAACATATAAATAGATACATATATCCTGAACACAAGTATTTGTAAAGGTGTGTAGATTTGAAATGGGAAATGTAGTGTTATGGCACAACTCGAGAAGTAATATTTTTGTAAATCTTGAAAAGATTAATGTAAAAAATAAGACCGATTATGAATTAAATTCCACAATAGTTTAGATAATTTGGTTGTAAGTTGGACTATCGCAATGTTTTAATATTTAAACTGACTCTCAAAACTATATCAACAGAGGAATATGAACACCAACTTACAGTGAGAATAACGACAATAAATAAACTCATTACATGTAAAACGATTTCGTACTGAAAAAGACTAATTGTTGCCATTTTAAATTATTAATTTCGCGCATGCACTTTTTTTCATTTTTTTTTTTGTTTGTTTCAGGTTTTGTTTACAATGTTTTACTCTCTGTTGATGGAAGCAGCTCCATGATGCAATTTACTCCTACAGAAATTTGGAAAAGATATGCGGTATTGTTTGGCATTCATGACAGAGGCTCCAATATGAACATCTCACAGTGTTTGGGAGTGAAACCAAGGACGGATTCGTATTCATGTTGATGAAAACCAAATACCCATCCCACATCATGGTATTTGGGGTGGTCCTTAGCGATGGTGATGTTATACCGCAACTAGACGCGGAGAACTTGATCAAATACCAGGAGGAGGGAGTGTTGTTTTGATTCAAGAGGATGGATGCTTGAAGAGTCTCCGTCTGTCAACAGGACTCTACACCATGCTACACAAGGAGGAAAACCCAGTTTTGGCTGTGAGAAAATTTTTGCGATCACATCACAGCTAACATCTGGCTGCCAAACACCATTGATTGCATCCCTCTTGATTATTATGTGTGCTGGTTGATTATGCGAGTACCAAAAAATAAAAATCTATGCATCACCAAAGATGAACTGAAGGCAAGGATAATGGCAGTATTTAGCAATTTAAACAAGGAGATCGACGGAAAGATTTGCCAGAGATTCCGAAGTCGTCTGGCGGCCGTGATTGAAGCCAATGTCAATTTCTTTCAATAAATTTAACCTAAAGTATCTAAAAAAATCCTGTAATTTTGGTAATATATCTGATAAATTGGGTGTTATTTTCATTTTTGCGTAATCTAGACGACAATTTACCCATCGCAACCTGCACATATATGTAAAATGAATACCTAAAAATCGAAACAAGATACTTGACAATTTTGTCCTTTCCTTTGTGTAGAAATCGACTCAACCAGATGATGAATGTGTGACGTAAAAAAGTAATGTGGCTAAATGATTGTTAGGATCAGAAAAGTTTCGGTACGGTATTTCATGGTGGCAACTGCTATCAGTTTTTTTCTCATGATTATGTGATGAATATGTAATGTAAGAACAGGTCTACCAGCGCGAGACAAGGGTGATAAGTACCTAATAAAGGGGTACATTGCATTAAATTCCATCCTATTTCAAAGTTGGTATCACTCAACCAGCTGTAAGATGAAGACGAATCATCAACATCAAAGCGCGCTGAAAGCACGGATTCACATGACTCTCTCTCTCTCTCTCTCTCTCTCTCTCTCTCTCTCTCTCTCACACACACACAATCCTTCCATATCAGCCACCGTTCTGGGTAGGTCCTCAAGACTGCATCTAGTGTCTGCTACGAGCTTATGTATGTAAGTTTCTTCTGGTCAGCCAACACTGGTGTGTCCATGTGTGTCCACAGAAGAACGTAGCTCATGAGTGCGTCCTTACTTCTTCAGTAGCGCCCAGCACGTCTTGTTTGTCTAACTTGTGAGATCGCAGGAAAAGTGACCGTACAGTTGATGTATTTTGGATACTGCTGCTAGGATTTGTTCAAAACAGCATCCTTGTGGAGTTCCCATCTAGCTTTTTCCTTTGATGTTTCGCCAAAGTCCAAGTGATACAACTATACAGTAGTGTAACATAGTGGATAGACCTTGTCGAATAAATTTATTAATCAGAAAAATAAGAATCGACCGAAATGGGGTTTAGAAGAATAAAGTCAGCTCCTTATAAAAATGAAAAATAACGAAAATGGATTTCAAAAAGAATAAATTGAGAATATGTTATTTTGATGAGAAATAAAACGTATATATATATATATATATATATATATATATATATATATATATATATATATTGCAGAAAGAAGAGAAAAATGCAGGTGCGAATTGTTTTGTCTACAGAAATTGTTAGAGAATTATTATATAAATTGTTTACAAATGACGTAACGGAAAAATGGGTTCAACCAGAAGTCAACACAGGTCACGCTGACAACCAGTGAGATAAATAAAATTGTCGGTTGGAAACGAAAGTTCTGAATAACATATTTTTTTAAATATCCAAAATTCTGAAATTATTTTTAACGGTTACTGACATCACATCACGCGAGCAGAAAATCAGAAGAGAAAAAGAACTGGCCCTTTTTCAGATGGAGGTGGGAGGAAACCAAGCACTGAAGGTAGAATGAGCAGAATTAATTAATAAAACCAAAATAGGAAGATGGACCAACCCTTAGGTTAGCAGTAAGAGGAAATCAAATAATGAAGGCACGGCAAGTGGAAGGAAGCATAATTGATTACTGAAATCCAAATTAGGAGATAATTGATATTATCAATAGCTTCGTCCGACCCCAAGGAAAATATATAATCAAGAGTTTTCGTCTTTCAGAGACCGGTGAAAGGCAACTACAAGACTTCACGTCGCTCTGTGCACTGGCCTTGCGCCAGACTGCCCAGGGTCAAGATGAAGAGAACCCATAAGATAATACGCACTTTGGAGACACAGAGAAAAGCATGAAATAATACGACAAAGAGGGAAATGAAGAAAGATAATATGATACTTTGAGAGAGATAGAGAAAGCTGATATCATGTGTTACTTCGAGATGGCCTTGAACCAGACTTCTCAGGGAGGAGAATCGAAGAGAAACTGAGGTAACACGATGCCTTGAGACGCCCTTGTACCAGACTTGTGAAGATAGCAAAGTGAAGAGAAATCGAGATAATATGATACTTTAATGACCACGTGAATCGGCCATCAGACTCCATGATACTCTGATTATTGACCTTTTATCTGATTCCCCAACACCGAGAGAAGCTAAAAATCGAGAAAAGCGAACATAATACGCTACTTGAAATCACCTTGTACCAGACTATCAAAGAGCCGAGAGAAGCTGAGAGCGAAAGACTGAGAAAGGCGAACATATTCGCCACTTGAGCCAGATTATAGAAAGCGAGAAAAGAAAAGCCGAAAACTTATACAATAATTGAGAGTCCTTGTGCCAGACTTTGAGTGCCGAGAAATTGACTGAGTGTTAAATCGTGAATTAGGTCTTCGTCTATCACTACCAACTTTTGGAAAGAGTGAATGCATTTAACATTTTTAACGACACATTTTTTCACTAAATATTATTACAAACCCGTATTCTCTTATCTGTTGGCGTTCGACTTTTTTTTACTATCTTAATTGTGCGATCTCATCCACATGCGACTCCAATAAGCGATTGATCTGTTGCTTGAGCCAAACACACACCATGGGCAAATAAGCGGATCGATCGTGCCATCCGATGCCAACTAGAACGGCTAGCAGAGTAAAAGCGGAATCAATACAGGAAATCGCACCATCTTGATTAAAACGTATGAACTCTGTTTTATTATTGTTCATGTTGAGACGAATATCTATTACTGCCTGCTCCAGACTATGCAGTAAGGATTCAGTTTGGACGAGTATATTTGAGTGAAGCGTTTGACCATCGGCGTAGTGCGCATCAGTAATCATTTCTGTAAGATATCATATGCTTCTTGTCTTTTTTCTAGTGAAACCATTTTCTTTCATCTTTGGATATATTGACGTTTGTAGTACATAATTCAGGTAGATTTTAAACAGAAATTGCGCCAGTGTGTCTACTTGCAAGACTTCAGGTACAATATCAAAGAAATCAGTGTCACCATTGAGTAAACGAATCATTGCTTTCGTGTTTTTGTAGAGCGGTAACAGTTTCTTGGTTTTAAGTATTTGCTCTATCTTTCCTCTATGTAGGGAATAAAATGTCTTGGATTGATAGATTATTTGGTCAAATGGCAGATCAACCCATGATGGTATTTTAATGCTAAATCCTGTTTATATATGTATATATATATAGACCACAACATATGGCCGAGCAAAAGCAGGACGACCAGCTAGAACATACATACAGCTGCTATGTGAGGATACGGGATGTAGCCCTGAAGACCTGCCTGAGGCGATGAACGATAGAGAAAAGTGGCAAGAGAGGGTCAGGGATATCCGTGCTAGCGGCACGACATGATGATGATGATATATATATATGTGTGTGTGTGTGTGTGTGTGTGTGTGTGTGTGTGTGTGTGTGTGTGTGCGCGCGCGCGTGTGTGTGTGTGATTTTTAAGTGAATAGTTTGTTGGTAGCATTCTTTTAAAACTGAGTTAGAGCTCATTTGTTTGCACTCAGTTAAGCGACTTCAAGCATTGCTATTTATTTAACTGCACAGTTAAATAGTTTCTGGTCTTGGTATTTAACCCTCACAATTCTATTTAATATTGATAATTTTTTGCACACTGTTATATGGTTTCAAATATTGCTATTTAAAGCAAATAATACAATTCAATATTCATAATGATCCCTAATAAAAGATTTAACAGTTCTATTGGACGCATAGATGGGATCCCAACAGATACTACCACTCCGGGTCAAAGTCGACCTGGGAGTAATCGTAATGGAAGGATACTCCACATTCCCCAATTAAGTTTAATGTCATACTCAGGACACTAAATGGTTTCAAGTATTTCTATCTAGTATTAATAATTCAATTTAACATCATTCATTTGTTTTCACACAGTTGAATGGTTTCACGGATATTATATTAATCATTTGTTTGCTCGCAGTTACATTGTTTCCTGTACAGCAAATGATTAAATAGTTCTATTTGACTCATACATGGGATCCTAACAGGTACTATCACTCTGGGTCAGAGTGGGCCTGGAAGTAATTGTAATAAAGGTGTACCTCACATACCTCAATGACCCAAAACTAGAGCTAATTATCAGACGGTTTAATGTCATACCCGAGATATTAATTGCAGGAGTCTTACTCCTTTGCAGAGATGAGGTCGGCATATTCTACAGCTTCAGCTGACTGGGTTGAAATGCCCGGGAGAAATCTACAAACAAGAATATAGCCACAAGATTTTTTTTTTTTTGTACGATCTCCAAAAGTGGTTAGACGAATAGCTAGAATTTGAGAAGTTGTTAATCGATTTCTCCGAAAACCAGACGTTCTTCAACGAAATCAATCAACAACTTTTCAGATTTTTCCTAAGAACTTTCTGAACTTCTGGTTGGATACAATAGAGAAACAGGACATTATAATTTTAGTAGTATAGCAGCAAGAGTTCTTGTACCTCTTGATGATTTTGAGGAAGCCTTTCTTCGGAGAGTCGAAGATGCTGCCTTTCGTTTATTTTTCTATTGTTACATAACCGATGAAGTGTGTCATCAAATTTTCCTGTCTTTCATACTTCTGGAGACATGTCATCGAGACCTGAAACTTTTCTGCTTTTAATTGCTTCCAAAACTTGTCAAATTCTTCCAAGTTTAATGTCTAGTTGGTTATGATTTATTTTTCCAGATGATTTGTTTGATTTCAAGAAGGTTTCCAAGCCGACTCTTAAAAATGTCCCTCCCGCTTCTGAAGTATTTCTTCTTGGTTGCAGCTTTTAGTTATGATCTTGAGGTACTTTTCATTCCACTCATTTCATTTACTCTCTACCATGCTAAATGGGATTGTTTATCTATAGAATATCTGATTTTATTGATTTGAACCTGAAAGGTTTTTAGTTGTTCCTTTTGGTATGTTTTAGTTTGTTATTCCTGAGCTTTCTTATAAATTTGCACATTGGTGTGTGTTGGGTTGTTTCCTTTTAAGTAAGGATATTTTTTAAATTATTTTATTTTCCCCTAACTGCTTTTAACTCCCAGGGAACTCTTCTTTTGGCTTTTGGTTTGGTTTGTGTGCACTAAGATCTGCATCTAAGCAAAAACAAGACACCATCATTAAACCGTGGAGAAGGAGCATCATGTCGCCTGGTCAAACGAGCCCGGAAAGACTGCTGAGTTCGATTCTGAGGGGAATTGCAAAGATCTAGCCAGTCAGCTAGGTATTATGCAAACTGATGGTGTTTCTGTAATGGTATTGAAGTTTGCAAGGAGCATTATTGAAAATGAAACCAGTCTTAATATGTATGACATATCCAAAACTTTTTAAATACTGTGTACCCTTCTATAGACACCCTGTTTACTGGAGGTTATGTTGTGTTTCAGCAAAACAATACACTCTCCTTTGCACCACAGTGACACGAAACGGGTTTTTAAAATACTCCAATGCTTCCTTCTAAGAAAATACAATTCAGTTATGAACAGCCATGGAATGTGTCTACGAAGATGTACTCATGCAATGACTCCAGAACCTCACAGTATCTATGAAACAGCATACAGTTGCTACTATTCAAGCAAGGAGAGGAGCTACTTGCTATTAGGTAGCTGCCTATTATTGTTTTAACATTTCAACTTATGAATATTTCAATACACACACACACACACACACACACACACACACACACACACACACACATATATATATATATATATATATATGCGTGCGTGTGTGTAGGTGCATTAAAGATTTTAACCATTAAGAAATAAACTATAATTTACTTTCTTACTTAAAAAATGGGTGTTAATTTATTTTTCTTAATAGGTTGAAATATCTTCCCGGCATTACTTTGGTACATCACGCGTTTAAAATAATTTGAGAAAAAATATCTTTAAAAAATCAAATTCCTATGATGTAATTATCTATCTTTAATTCCTAAGGAAATAAAACTTTATAATTGATAAATACCAAACTTGGGACATATTCAAATCTATATTCAAATTCATTTATGAAAAGCAATGGTTTCGTAATTCGCATTATTTCAAATTGAATTGACGCTACAAATTCTTTCTCCTTATAAGTCATTAGAGGAATCTCTGAGATCATTTCTCAATTTTTCAAAGTCATCTTCATCAATTTTCTCTAGAGCCAACCGATCGGGAACGTCTTCACCTTAGTAAGAGGCTGTGAATGAAAGGTGAATTTGGATTGGTTGTCCCCCTCGGGCCAAATTTCCATTGCTGGCGGCGTTTTTGGCTACTTGATCAACATGTTAGTGGATGTGAGTTGGAGGATGGCGAACAGGGTGGGTCGGAGATAGCCGCAATTGGGCTGAAGAGTCCTAGAATCAACGTCGCTTAAAAGTTGGAACGTTTCATGGCTTTTGATATCTTACATCCAATCCCTGGCACACTTCCCATACATTTCATTATTCTTTCAGTAGCGTCGTCGATTGTACCGACAAATGACATTATTTCTTGAGGGATTTACATTTGATAGAATTTGTTCCGTTCTTATAATCGAATGGCCTTTCTGATATAGAAACACGGCCAGCACTGATTAGGAAAGTCAGAATACACACACACACACACACACACACACACACACACACACACACACACACACACACACACACACACACAAGTGTGAGCACTTAATAACACAGAAGTGAACGTCTGTATTCATTTCACACGCCTGGACTGAGACACGTGATTATCTTTTCGATTCTGACTTTCTTTTGAATTATAGAGAATCTTTGACAATGTTTATTTTTAGTCAGCGAAGGTCAAAGGTTTAAAAGCCATTTAATGACGGAATAAATTACAACAAGTTATAATATATAAAATAAAAAAATAAAAGCGACGATATCACTTTGATTTCCAGTTGATAACTTCTTTTAAAAACATTAAATATTTATTTCGTTTTGTCACTTTTCTTCAGACTTCTAATTTGCTTAAGCGAAAATTCACCACTAGATTTTTTAGGAAGAGTATATAAATTACCTAGATAGAATAAGTGAATAATTTCAAAATTTCTTTAAATCTTGAATATTTGTTTAGAATTTCTTAAAACACACACACACACACACACACACACACACACACACACACACACACACACACACACACACACACACACACACACACACACACACACACACACAAGAGAACCAGTAGTTTACAACAAATTAAAAGATTCATAAAGAAATTTTGACATTTAAGAATTGATAATCAAAAATAAATGAAAACTAATAATGACTATACTAAATAATCAAGTGGAATTATATACTTGCACTGTTATAAATCAATCTGATCTCTTGGGAAATTATGTTCCATTAATCTTCAAGGTGATCGTACAAGATTTTAAATGAATTCGTTGATTGTACCAAAATTCAAAAGATGAACCTGAAAGTTTATCATTAGATTGAAATCAGATATGTAACCCTAAATAATCAATTTCTTTATCCACATGTCGAAGAATTAAAGACAAAAAGTGTCGTTAACCTGTTCTTTTTTCGTTTCTTTTTAAGTTGACTTAAAATTCAAAATTTATGTTCAGTTGGACATTTTATACTGAGCGTGCAATTGTCTCATTGTTCTGTTTATTTTCACAGAAAAGTCCTAATCATTGCTGATGTAATTTTTTTAGAGAAAATAAGAACATGCACGTGAACATCTGTGATAGGATTCAAACTGACCTTTTATAAATTAAACGATATTTAGCGTTTCTTTTCAGATATAAAAATTAAAGCTAAAAAGAAATTTGAAAATATTCTTAATATTTCGTATCCTAATTTTTTTTTGATTTACCGAATCTTTTTTCGAGCGATAAAGATTTCAAATTATATTTTCCAAGTCTCCATGCACCTAACAGTGTTCTATTAAGGAAGTTTTAATATAACCGTTAATCTCAAGGAAGAGTTTATGCATAGTATTCATTTACAGCTAGACACTTTTTTCGGGAAATTAATGGATTTTTTTTTTCGTTGATAAATGAAAATTTTGGTTCCGAGGGGATGTGTGCGAATAAGTCAACAAACAAAAGACACAATCGTCTTTTAACTTAATAATAAAAAAGGAAACTAATACCTTACGTAGTATGACATTTTTCACCTTGAAACTACCAGTTCTAAGCTGTATCTTTTTGCACAATTCTTGAAAACCAGTTTATTTTTATTTCTGGTTTTCTTTTGCGTTTTTTAAGTTTGAAAAAAATTACTGCTTATAGTTTTAGTTTTTATATTTACAAATTGATTTCATTTAACAAAAAATCAAATACTTTTTACTTTGATCAAACGCATAACTTCGCGGAGTAGTGGTCTCATCGCTATAAAAGAATGGTTTGCAAGATAGTCTAGTAGACCATTACTATTTCATTGAGTTCAATTCTCATTGGGTAATCAATATATGTGGCCTTTAAGCTAGACTTATGCTAAGCTTAGTAAATAATGATTCGCAGAACAGTGATTAATGTCGTCATCTCATAAAAAAATGGACTCTGAGTTCGTTATACGAAATTAATGGTGATCCAGCTGAAAATGATATTAGAGAACAGAAATTTGTTTCGTTTTCAGTACCAGCTTGTCCTTTTAATATTTATAAGCATTACTGTGTTCCATAATGATATAAATCACATAATTGAAGAGGAAATGGGTACTGACAAATAACCCATCCTCCTCTTGTTCTGTAAAAGGTCATGAAACTCAAAAGTTCAGAATGATAACTCACAAATCCAGATTTATGGAACTAATCCACAAGCGCACCAAAACAGAATAGGGGAAAATATTTAGAGTCTAATTTGACATACTTTTTGACTGCCGGAAATAGAACTTCGTCTTACTTTATAAAGTTTTCATTATCAACATCAAATTCTGGAAACCAAACAAAAGCTGTAAATTCAATGCTTGATTAGAACAGATACAAACTTTGATTAAAGCATCTTAAAACTTATTAAAACTTTTGAGAGAAAAATTAATTTTAATTGCAAGAATTGTTAGGTATATATAAAAGTTCATTGCTGCCGCTTATTTTAAAACTACATAATAAACATACAATTAAGACTGGGTTTTGAGAGTTCTGTTAGAGACATTTCAAGTTGGTAAAGACAGTACCAGAAGTGAAGAAGATTATTAATAAATCCTATGGAGATATTTTTGTAAGAAGCAGTACATATAATGAATGATTTGTGAGGTTCAAGAAAGGTGAATAGCTGACAAACCACACATAAAAAAATAAGAATTCGATAGTGATGATTTACCAGAGAATTCGGATGATGACACCGTTCAGTCAAAATTGAAACTGAAATACTTAGTGTCGTTAACTCAAAAAGTTGACAGATTTTTGCAGAGATTTTTAAAAAAATCTCTGCAAAAATCTGTCAACTTTTTTTAGAAAAAAAATTGATAAGTTTGTTTCATGTGAATCATTGAATCAAAGTTTTAGACTGCTTCTCACGACTTGCATTCTTGCTAGACATGAAAGATTTATGTGTATGTGTTTGTGTGTGTGAAAATTATATTATTGAAGATGAAATGTGGGTTAACTACGATAATCCGTAACGTCAAAAATTATGGACAACCTACAGCATCAAAAGTAAAACTGAAACTTTTGGAGAAAAAATGTTTTTCCTCTGTATTTTGCAGGAAATAAAAAGACTTACGGCATGGCAAATTGCTGAAATGTAAGTGAAGCTATTTCAGTCATCATCTTAGAAGACTGAGCACAGAACAAATATCATTTAAAGGACTTAAACGATCGATAGCCATACTGCTATACATTGTTTTGCCGACTCAAATTCCCATGTTAACTGGAAATTCATTCCTCTACATCACATTCATCAGACTTAGCTCTATTGGGCTATTATTTGTTTCGTTAAATGTAGCTTTTCTGTCTGATCAAAAATGTAAAGATATATTCAATGCTTCATTGACAATTTTAATGCATCGAAAAAATTTTTATCAAAATTAAATTCAAAAATATTCTGGACAGTGGTGCAAGGTCAGAAAAAGCCAAGAAAATATTTTGATGATCAAAAATTTATAAAGAAGTTATCTATTCCATAATTTTCAGAAAAACACAGGAAGGTTTTGCACACACCTAATATAGATGTGTATGTTTGCGATTGTATTTGTATATCTATGCAAGTATGTGAGTATGCAAGTGTTTTTTTTTTTTTTGCATGATATACATAAGTGTATGGGAGTTATTATCCAAATATTGGAGTAATTGATAACACAAAATGGTTTCATAACAAAAAAACAATGACAAAAAAGGGTATTATTTCCAGTTAAAGTGATTAGTGAGATGTTTGAAAATATCTAATAAGACAGAGTAAATATGGTATCATTTGACAGATGAACAATCACTTAAAATTCCTCAATTTTTCCAGCTTTTTCTCCATGTGTTTCGTTGAAGTTAAGCTGATGCAGTAAAATAGTACTAACACAGTTACAGCTTGGAAAAATCCCTGCTTTATTTTATCAGGGAGATTAGATTTCCATAAGGTTGATAAACTGACGATACCAGTAATAGCCTTTCCTACGCATATGTTGATATCTCTTTCAGTAGGTGAGATAGCGCTACCGAGATATGTGAACGGTTATACTAATTTCAGTGGCGTATCATTCAGTGTGGAGATATCACTCTCTTGTTGAAAAACTTGAACTCTGTTTTATTTGAGTTCCGGTAGGTACCAATGCCTCTTGACGCCTGTTCCAGGCAATGTAACAGACATTCAGTTTGTACTGATGTATTTGCGAAAAGCGCGAGTTCATCTACAAAGTCTGCATCCGTGAAAGTTTCTGTAGGATATCATCTGCTTCTTATCTTTTTTTATAGTGTGAGACCACTTTCGATAATACCTTGCATATATATTATATATATATATATATATATGTATATATATACTTATACGTGAACATTTTTATATATGCATTTGCATTGGTATATATATGAGAATTTGTGTACATGTGTATATGTTTTTGTATATCTACACAGATATCAACTTATATTTCAAGCAAATCGACACCAATATGGGTCACGAACTGCTAAATGCAGTTTCATTTTGAAAAAGTAATAGATAACAAGTCACTTATTTTCTCACATCTTACTAATATGGCGTATGATAAGTAGTAAATCAGAATTTTAAAACATTTTTTATATATTTCGACCTACGAACATTGAGCTAAAAACAAAAGATGCTTTATCATGCATAAATATCTTGTTCACGTGCGGAAAGAAGTGGTATGGGATTTTTATTTCTTCAAAATCAACATGGTCACAAAGGTGGAAGACATACCGGGAACTGATCGCAATAATTAGAGTCTAACTACATATATTTCCCATTAAAATAAGACGAAATAGACTTTCTAAATTGAAGCTGAGATCTTCCTGGCAACTGCTTTTATATCACAGGCGAAGAGAAAATCCTGTTAGTCATTCATTACTTGACGTGGCCTGAACATGACATATTAATAATCATCGAATTGTCGTATTAAGGTCTATTGATTTGTGCCGAATAGGTGCGCCACAAATTGGAACGCAGTACAATCTTCATCATTGCTAAAACCATCAAAATTGGCTATTTCTGTATGGGCCCATTTCAAACTTGTTCGGCCGACTCGACATGCTGTTGTTATGATAAAGACGAGGTGTTGGCAAGAAAGAAAAGCAGCGTAAAAGAAACGGCCATCATTACGAACATCGAGAGTTCAATATTCTTGTAGCTGTATGTGCATAGCACTAAGATCTCATAAGTGGTTCATTTAAGTGTCAGATCTACGGCTGCAAATAAACAGGCAGACAAGAAACAACTTGTAGAAGGGAAGCATTGATTTGATAACGCTAATCAATTGATAAATGTCGTAGTCCAAGTTGGAAGCTGCTCATGAAACTGAAATTAACTTTGCAATAACTTTTGAACTGAACTGGCGCCAGCCTGTACATAATTCTGAACGAAATTACTGAATATAATATTATCGAAGAACCTTCTATTCAAAAATGATTTCATAGACCAGTACAAGTCGAAAAATATTTTATTTGATTTCACGTTAATTCTTTAATAAGAATAAGTTTGCATCAAAGAATATTTTTTCGAAGTTGATGCTGACCAAACGGAATCATTCGTCCCTTGAATTATATAAAATGTGTATTTTTTACCGTTAACCTCATATAAAGAACGCCTCATCAGGAATTTCCAACTAAACAATTGATTTATATATTTGATTCTCCAAATGATCAGCATTTATATTTTCCAGTCGTGCTGAGTTCAATGGATTTAAAAAGTTCATAATTAACGGTAATCCAGTGGCGATCCTTATACAACGCTTGTTATCTAGCGCCTTTATACTTCCGATCAATTCCGACGTTTTTATAGAAAAGAGATAAATTCAAAGTGAATTTAGATAAATGTAGAAATAAGCACAACTTTTGAGACTATGTATGTATGTTTTTATTATTTCCTAATCTTTTTTTCTTTTTTTTGTGTGGAGGAAATACAAATATCCCCACTTTTATTGCACTTGTTTTACACACTTGAAATTTATTTTCATAAAATAATTACATTAAATGAATACTTGCTGTAATCATGGTAACAAACGAGAAAAGCATTTTTAAGGTAGCGTCTTCCTCAGAAATATATACAAAAACTGTTTATATTTCTAATATTATTAGGGAAATTTAAAGAAATAAAAATAGAAAAATAAAAAACAAAGATCACTCTGAAAATCAAGTTCTAAACTTCCAGTTGATAGTTATTTGTTTGTGTGGTAAAATAAACATATGAACATTTTTCGTTTTTTGTTTTTTTCACTCTAGCAGAAATTTTTCAAAATAATCAATCATCGAAATGGTTTTTTTAATTTTTGTTTTAGACATAATAATTAAGAAGATTGCAGCCAGTTTTTCACCTGTATTTTCTTTGTTTTTGTTTTTTTTTCTTTTTTTTTTTCTTTTAGTGCGGATTCAAAGTAATTATACGGAAATCCAATCATTCGCGTTAACTATGGGTAAAAATCGCGACCCAAGGGATCAATTATTATGATGATATCAAACTTTTGGGTGAATCGTCCTGGTTGCTCATATCTGATTATTAAAGATGGCATTTGATTTTCAACTAGATCTATCAGAACAATAACAATTGCTTCAGAGAAGATAAATGAATAAATAAATAAAGCACAAAGAATATTGAAGGAATGTTTTAGTCAACCAGAAGACGTAGCATATTGTTTTTTTCTTTCTTTTTTCTTTTCGTTTATTTGCCTTATCATCAGATGAATAAATTGAATTTGTTTAGTTTGAAGAAACAAAGGGAAAACACGCCACATGTTTTCAGCAAAAGATGTACAATGAAAAAAACAATCTACAATGCTAATCGACTAATGGTTACTGTTTGAACTTTTTAGTGATCCCAACAATGTTTACATTTGTAGTTTCTTCTAAAGGATTTATTGAAAAATAAACCAAACAATTTTTGATATCTTTTGCGATCGGTTCATTATGAAAAATGAAACCAAGGTTATTTAATTACGCAAATTTTCAATTTGTTCCTCGTAATTACTGACACACCTTTGTACTCGAACTCCAGTACTGACAAGAAAATGTCTTTAGTATTCACTTCCGGTGTTCTGAATCAAAATTTCTTGCCATTGCGATGTAAAACCATCTGAAATAAGAAAATAATAAATCAAATTGAATATTGCAAAAATATAGAATTCAATGTTCCGAATTTATCAACAACAACAACCCTTTATTATTATTATTATTATTATTATTATTATTATTATTATTATTCACTTTTTGGGAGTTTTTCACACTACCTTCATCTGATTTGTCTTTCATTGGAGTCTGAGACAGTAAATCTCCCCGGGCCCCAGGTCTCCTGAGTACTTTAGCCGAGCTCAACAATGCTGTCGTTCTGATGGTCTATATTCTTCTAATTCTAAATCCTCCAGTCTCCTTTGAATATCAAAGTCCCAGAGAATTTTATGCGTCTCATTTTCTAGGACAGATTGTGGTTTGTGCATAAACCATTTGTTAGTCCTTCGTTGGCCTTTTTTGTGTATTCCTCGAGTTTTCGAATTGCTGCATCAATGCAGTCAACAATGCTAGCGAGTCGTCATCCTTCTTTTCTTGGCAGATAGAATCAGTCTATGTCATCTCTCGTTTGTAAGGCCTTGTCCATTTTAAAAATGATTTAGAGTATCTTACAGGAATAACTGCCCAGATATTTCTTGCTTTGATGAGATTTCTATTTCAGAGCTTGATTTTGAGAAGTTTTCTTCTTTTGATATACTATTTGCTTTTTCTTTCATTTCTATTTGTTTAATGGTTTCCGCTTCCAGTAATCCTAAGTATTTTTCTCCTAGTGTCCTGATGATTTCTAGATTAGGTGGTTCTATTCCTTTCATTGTTTTGCTTTTCCCGTTTTCATTATTATTATTATTATTATTATTATTATTATTATTATTCTGGTGAGTTTTTCACCCGTGAATTAGTTGATGGTCTTTCATTGGAGTCTGAATGAGAGCAAGTTTCCTCAGGTCTCCAAGCAGTTTTATTTTCAGTTTCATACAAATTTTTACCGGGTCTTTACCCAAAATTTAGGGCGAAGAAAAGTAATGATTCTGTGCATTCTATGTATTTATGCTTTTTGCTGCCTCTTTTGAGTGATATTTTTCAATCGCATTGATAGAACAGTCTTAATCAGATGAGCAGTTCCACAAAGAGCAGTTGTTTATATTTTATATTGGCTCAAAGAGCCAGTATCTTGTTAATGTGTTTATCTGTCCTTTTCTTGTTCATATTCAGAACTCTCATTATTACCAGTACGGTGGTGGTTTTAAGGTGCTACATTTTTTAGTTTCTATTCCCAGGTCTTTGTATTACTTAATAATATTCTTTGACTGATACTTTATTACGTCAATCCGCTGCAATATCAATTAAAAGGCACGTTTTTCTTTTATAGTCGTTAACCACTGTATCTGATCTATACCTTTTTATTTTTCTATTAGTTTGGATCGCAGAGTCCCTGAGAATAATAACTCCTTTTGCTTCTGTTAGTTGTTCTGGTTGGTGTTTATACCATATTTTACTATCCAATATTCTTTATTATTTACATATTTTCCAATGAATGTAATGTCCTAATTTATATACTTTTCTTCGTATTCTATTGGTGTTAGGATTGAACACTAATTAGTTAATTAGTTCGGTTTTCAGTTCGCACAATTTATGTCTTGAGTTTGATCCGTTTTTTATCATGTTTGCCCGATAGTTTCTAGTTGGCAGGCTCTGGTCCTGTGCAGCTATTATTAACCGCTTTGTCTCCGTCTTCAGTCCATCACTTTTTTGCCATCGATTAGTCTTTACTACATCCTTATTAATACTTCTAATTATTTGTGCATATCGTCTATAGAGGGTTTTTTGTTTTCAATAGATTTTTTACTTAATTTAGTCCTTGTGCTTTTCCTTGTATCTTTAAGTTTTGCTGCCTCTATTGCTTTATCTTTTTTGTCTATTTCTTTCGGTGTGAGGTTGATTTGATAATAAAATTTATTACTTTCTTAACTAATTATATATATTTTTTTATTTTGCTTCTCGTGTGTCAAATAACTATAGCATTCAACCTGTTACAATATCTTTCTTTTATACTGTAGTGGTTGATTGTTAGCCAATTCTGGTTGGATTAAACCCCTTCCACTATTTTCTCTCTTGACGTAGAAACGTTCTATATATGATCTTGGGGCATGCATTTTGTAGCAGGTCATTAGTTTTCTAACTTTAATATCCATTTTTTATTTGTTTCAGCTAGCGTCCAGTTAATCATATTAAAACTATGTCATTACTGGTATTGCCAGATTATTGATTGCTATAAAATTTATTTTTTAAATTAAATTTTGTACATGATATGGTTCTTATTATTCTATAGAATTATTTTCTCATTTTTTCTTTATTTTAAAAATCATTGATTCTTTTCGCTTTATTAATTTCAAAATATATAGTTTTTATTGTGTTCTAGTTGTAATTTCCGTGTTTATATCTACAGTGGTGTTTCAGACTTTACTAGCAAGCCTTTTTTAAGTGAGATTTTTGCTCATTTTTCCAGACCAAATTGTATCCCTATATCGTCACTAAATATTTTAAGAGTTCTGCATAAACCTTCTAAATCGTCTTCATTTTTTGCATGTAACTTTAAATCGTTAATATATGATAGCTAGTGTATGTTTGTCGTTATATATCCATTGGCAGTGTTTTTATTGTCGGTGGAGAGAGGTATTAGAGCTATACAAAAACGATGAGGATAGAGTAAATCTTTTTGGAAGATTCCATTGTAAACGATCCGGTCATTAGTTTTAAACACACTTTTTCATAGATTAATCTGAGGTTAGTATGCAACCTTCCCATACTGTATTTTTGAAATGCTATTATAACTGACACTATCAAAAGCGTTTTTGAAGTCAATCCAAGTCATACTTATATTTTTCTTTTTGAATAGACAATTCTTCATGATCATCTTGTTTACAATGAGCTGATCTTTGCAGGAATATGATTTTTTGCATTCCTTTTGTTCTATGATGAGGATGTCTTTACATTCTATGAATTTGACTATTCTCTCCTTTAGAATCGATGTTAACCTTTTACATATTGTGGAAAGACATATGATTGGTCGGTATTTTTTTGCATTTGTTGTGTCTTCTGTTTTTGGTAGTTTCTTTAATGATTTCTGAAACAAGTTTTGTCATTAGTTGATGTGTCGGGGATCAATGGTGGAGCCAAAAGTTTGTTATTTTATCTATTCCAGGTGGCTTCCATTAATGTGTGTGTTTAAGTGTATTTAAAGTCTTTTCTTCATACATTTGTGGTTAATTATTTTTATTTCTTTCATATTTTCAATACACCTTGCTATTTTGTTATAAGATTTCTTATGGGTCCATAAATTACTCCAAAATGATTTCACTTTTTCAATTGTGAAGGTTTCTGTTACATTTATTGGCTTACTTCTTATTTCTCGATTAAATTTTTTTGGTTGTCTTGAAATATTTTTTTATCTAAAAAATTTTATTCGTTTTTGAAATCTTCGGATACGCTGGGCGTTTAACATGATTTTTTGCTTCAGCTTTTCTTTTATTATCAGGGTTTTATCAAGTGACACTACCTCATTTTCTTTTAATTTTTCTTGCTTTTCTAGTTTTCACTTTGACACTCTTACATTGTAGTTTGTTTCATTTCATCGATTTTAATCCTACTTTCTGTGTAGTTTGACTATTCTCTTATTTGTTGTATTCATTTTCTGTTGCTGGAGTTTTCATACACTCATTGCTTGATTGTTTCAATGTATTATCTGTTTCATTATTTACTGCGTTCATTTCAAGAGCTATAGATTCATTTCGTCGGATATTTTGTTCTATGTTCAATAATTTTTTTTTCAATTCCTGTTAATCGGTTTCTTTTAATTATATATCTCCTCACATAGGCTATTTTTTTGGTGGGGGGATATACAAATGGTTATATAATTGCCTAAAAGAATAAATACTTCTTTAAAATCCTATTTTGATCATTTTTTTCTTCTTGTTTTTATTTTTATTGGTTGTCTTGAAAATCTTGGTTGATCAGAGTTGGTATTATCCATGTTCAGATAACAGCCGAAGTAAGGAGAGGGGATTGTGTTCCAGTTGCTGATTTTTTTATCCAACCTGGTTCATTATTGAGAGGTGATCTTTTTCTTTATCCGCGAGAAGACGGATACGGAGTGTATCATAAATGTTTTTGGTGCTTTCTATTTTTACAACCAAGTGATTGTTTTTGTTTTGCTGACATCATCAGCAGGAAAAACATTCTATCATATTTATTAATAATCCCTAAAGAGAAAATTAATCTTATGTTATAAATTATATCATAAATTTATGTTTCAAATTCAAAGGAATACAATGTACCCCCATGAAGGTTCGTCCCTACCATCCATCACTCCCGGCTGGTCTTCCAAACTACGTCCTGTGTCCGTACGGAGATGATTTAAATAAGTTCTAGCTGGTCAGCCAATATTGGCACGTCTTGTGCAGGGTCCATAGAAGACCGTCGTTTATGATTTTGTCTTGAGTATTGACACAGTCGCAGCTTGGAAGAAATCCCGTTTTGTTTTATCCGATAGATCAGACTTCCATATGATCGGTTGCCAATCGATAGCAGTCCACTCCTTCGTCTACGTTGAGATCACTTTCAGTTGATGAGATACTGTTGCCGAGGTACCCAAGATGGCTCCTTCTCGTTTGAAATACATGAATTCTGTTTTATTGGCGTTCGCGTGGAGGCCCATGCTTCCTGCAGCCTGTTCGCAGCTATAAAGAAGGGAATCGGCTTGGGTAGGTATACTATTTAGAGGTTTAAATCATTTTCTTTTCGAAGAGATATGTTTTGCTTCGATTAATAAAATTAATATTCATTTATACACACACCTACACACACATGCACACACACACACACACCCAAGAAGTAAATTTTAATAAATAAAAATGATTGATTAAGTGAAATTCATTTTATTCATTTATGTATTCATTTATTCGATCATGCTCGAAAATTTTTAAAAATTTATTGTTAAGATTCTGTATTTTTCTCCGTCTCTTCAAAATCCATTAAAGCAAAAACATTGAACGTTACGGCTTTCCCGTATGAATGACAAGATTAGTAAAAACAGACAAATGAATTAAACTATAATCAATAAACGCATAATGCTAATAATAATAAATAGTTATTTTTATGAATTAGATTTGAATGATATATTAGAATTTAAAAAAAAATCAAATTCATTAAAACAGCCTACATCAAAACTACTATGAGTTTTAATAAGTTTATACCAGATTACTACCTATTATTTGTCTTAACGGACAATTATATTTCACATTTCAAATATCGTATAATTATGAATAATGAAATGAAAAAAAAAGTTAAGAATATCATTTATTGAATTATATAGCTAACAACACTACTTTTGAGAATAATGTACACGTAACAATATTTTGAATTCAGAAAGAACGGAAATAAACATTAGCAACTCAGCTAGATTTCCTGCGATTAATTTGAATTAATAATCAAATAATAACATTCGTTAAACAGAT
This sequence comes from Sepioteuthis lessoniana, assembly GCA_963585895.1. Taxonomy (NCBI): domain Eukaryota; kingdom Metazoa; phylum Mollusca; class Cephalopoda; order Myopsida; family Loliginidae; genus Sepioteuthis; species Sepioteuthis lessoniana. Next base: position 92,663 of record OY757907.1, on the reverse strand, counting down.
TAAAGAATAGAACTATAATTGATAAGTCTATAATGCTCATAATAATTTGAAAGGCTCGTGAATTAAATTTGAATATAATTTTAAAACTACATCAAATTCATACATTAAATATTTTAAAAAATATACATAAAAATCATACAAGTATCAATATATATATATATATATATATATATATATATATATATATATATACGATGATATTTACTATCATTTCTTAAATAAAATTTTAAAAAATAAATTGCGATAAATATTCACATTAAAGTTCGCAAGGCTAAGAAACATTTTAAGTTTCTTCAGAGCTTCGAAAAGACACGTAATCATCATCCTCATCAGCTTCTTCTTCTTCTTCTTCTTCTTCTTCTTCTTCTTCTTCTTCTTCTTCTAGTTTTTCACATCAGCGTTAGCTGATGGTCTTTCACTGGAGTTTGAGGGACAAGTCTCCTCAAGTTTCTTGGACTCTTCTCAGCATTCTGGCCGATCTTAGCAATGCTGTGGTTTTGATTGTCTCCATTTGTCCACATGTTTCCAAGTACTCCAGTTTTTTTACCAATCCTTTGGTGACTTATTATTATTATTATTATTATTATTATTATTATTATTATTATTATTATTATTTATTTATTTATTTATTTGATCGTTTCGTCTCTATCACCACATAACCTACGTAAGTTATTTTGTTGCATCTTGTCTTTGCTTTGGCATAGTTGGTCCTTATTATGCTTTTTGAGCAGCTTTTATAAGAGATTCAGTTTCTGTCTGCAGTTTTCTTTGCTTTTTTCTGTTGATACTGTTGTCTGTACTGTTTCTAGCCACTGTAATATGTTGTCTTTGAGTCGTTGTATCGATGCATTAACACTATCTTGAATGCTGGTAAGTCTTCTTCCTCTTTTTTTCCTTGACATATCCAGTCTGTCGACGTCATCTCTGAGATATAAGGCCTTATGCATCAACATGAATTTTCTTGTTCACTGGTCCATCTGCTGAAGTTCTTCCCTCGTCCACTTCAAGAATGGTTTCGAATATCTCACAGCACGGGTGTTTATCCCTTGGTTTAGATTTCCGCTATATAGTTTGGTTTCGAATTGTTTTCTCCTGAGATACTCATTTTCAATTTTTTCTTTGATCTCCACGATGGTGACCGTTTCTAATATTCCCAAGTACTTGTAAGTTTCCTTTTCTCCGAGCGTTCTGATTTTTTCTTGATTTGGTAATTCCATTCCTTCCATCATTCGTCGTTTTCCTCTTTTCATTATTAACACGGAGCATTTTTCTATACTAAATTCTATCTCTATGTTCTGACTGTATATTTTCACTGTCTGTATTAGGGTTTCCAATTCTTTTTCATTTTTGGCAAACAAGTTGATTTCGTCCACTTTCATTATCTTTAAAGAATCATAAGATACTAATTAAAATTATTCATATCAAGAATATAAAAAATAAACCAATGTATTCCTTCAAAAACACAATTTAAAAAGAAAGCCAACGTCTTTTGATAGGGAAGGTAGCTGACTTAAAATGGAAGAGCTTTTAACTTTTAAAAATCATTTCGCGATGTACGCAAAATTAGTTCATTTAAAGAAAGGATTTACACTCAGAATTGGTCTTTAATCATAATAAATCAAATATACTTAATTTTCATTATTTCTTTATCAAATTTTAATATATTCAATTGCATGAATAATTATTTCGAAATTTTTTAACCGATATTTGGACGGCAATATCAACAATGTGCAGAAATGTGATTGCGTTCGTAACTTACCTTTACTTTGACGTATCTATTTCTGCAAGACAAAAACATTTACGAACAAAAATATTTACCAACAAACTATTCGTTTATAAATCTTATACTCAAAAGATTCGGCATTAAATGACTCATAAGAGTTAATTTGCCATTAAATCAAATAACCAAACTAAAACAAAACTATTTTTACTTAAAACTGTTTAAACCTTTATAGGAAGGGATTCCTTTTAACTCCTGTTTTCAATCGTTAAGAAATGAAAACTGACATAAGAACGGTTTTCGCCACAGAAGACAAAATTGGTAAAGCAAGTTCAGTTTCTAATTGAGCCTGAATATATTCAACTCTAATTAAGGCTTCTGGGAAAAGCACGAATGCACACATCTATCATCTGTTCAAAGAATATCGTTACTAGTATGCCACTGCGACAGTCAATTCTCACTCGTTACTTATATTGCTACTTTTAAAGAAATGTGCACTATCAAGCACCTCACTGGTAACAGAAGATGTCACAAAAGAACCCAACATGGCCGCTAGTCGACTATCTCTAAATCATTGGAACAAATGAACAATCGCTTATTTATTACACCAGAAAATTATATATTAATAAGCACAAAGTGAATGAATTAATTTATTTTGTAATTTCCATGGATTCAATAATTTGATTCACAATTGAATACTGAAAATATAAGGGTGAAATCTTTTTACTACAGACAAAAGTCTTGATATAACTCAAATGTCGACTTCGAACACATAATTCATGACAAAATATTAAGTAAAGCAATCAAATCCGAAGCAATCACACGCACACGTCACGTGTGTGATCTCACAAAGTCACGCATCGACGATTTGCTAATGTATTGGTCAAAGTCAAATAATATTCAATTGTTATTAACTCATTAACGCATGCAACATATGTTCAGGAAATGTATGCTTCATTAATTTAATGGTAAGGACGCCCTTCCGACAATCAAAGGAGACTCGTATTCTGTTCCTATAGCGACATTGACGAATGTACATAATCGCTAAAAGTGGACAGAAGAATGAATACAAATTGTGTTGATGAAGTCCGATTTGCAAGTTTGCCCAAATCAGTCAAATTATCACAGCATTCAGCACGAAGGTTTCTCAATTCTGGTACACACACACACACACGTGTGTGCGTATATATATATATATAATGTACTCATCAGTCAAAGGATGACATCGAACAGTGAAATTACAGTATAAATCAGATAGATTATTTACATGTGCGCGCATAAATTTACATGCATGGGTATGTGGATGTACGAGTGTGCGCAATGATAAGAATGGTTATCGAAATCAATTTTTATTATATAAAGAAGAAAGAAGACAAGACTGTACACTTGGGGAAGGTATGAACCCCTTATCTACCCACCAGCTACAAGTTGAACAGTATCATTTCTGTTCTTTTGCAATGATTGATTTGGCATTAAATAACCCACGAAGAATGGAATACCATGACACGAACAAACCGAAACCGAAGACCAAATTAATGACTGTTAATACAGACCTTGTTTACTTGCAGTAACTGTTGTCACTCAGATGTGGTCCTATGCAAGTGACGGAGCCTAAGCACTTAATACATTATTTATTTTTGACTTTGATCAAGATATTTAGCCATTACCACACTTTCAATTTTATTTTCTTGCCGTTTTAAAAATAGATCAGAATATGTTACTATTTACCAACCCCTCCGCTCGGGCAGGATATGACACAAGGTCAATTTTTAAGCGGAGTTTAACAGGTTTTGAATTCAGAGTTTTCCTTCTCCTAGACTAGTTGCCTCACCAAGGCTGAAGAACCTAGTCCGTCCTACTATTTACCCATAGCTGGAGGGAGAATAAGGGGGTTCATACCTTTCCCAAGGGTATTTGCCCGAAAGTGAACGTAATAGCGCGACTGGAGTACGAACTCGCGTACTACGATTCCACAGTTCATCGCTTTAACCATTACACCACGAGGACAGATCAGAATATGTTAACTTATAATGTATCTTGTGCATGGCGAGTAACTTAGCTATCGTCTCTGGTTGAATATATAAATAACTTCAATTTAGTTTAATTTATCTAATAAGAAAATAATGATGCAACACATATACATGTTACATTTTTCAAAGAAGAAAAAATAGAATTATAACACTGGGAAAGTGTGTGAGTATGTTAATTATATTACCGAACTATGAGAGAGAGAGAGAGAGAGAGAGAGAGAGAGAGGGCATAATTGCAAAATTTTAAATGAATCATTGCAAATATGTTTTTACATGTAAAGATATATTCATCAAAATAATGTTAGTCTGTCACAAAGTCAAAATTGAAGCACAGTCAGAATTGAACTCATTAGCCAAAAGTTCAACCCACTAGTTTGAAAATCATTGATCTATAGCAGGTGACATTTCTTACATAACATATGGATTCAAACGGAAATATCTGCTAACCCAAACCTTAAACCTGCTCTTCTTTGATCAGTCTCTTTATCTTAACTAGCCGTGAAAAAAAAAAAACATTGATATCAATCAAGCTATAAGTGTTAAAAGATGACGGAACCCTAATGGTTAATAGTATAACGAGTTCAAACTTCGACCAGGACAGTTCGATTTCACTTTTCGCATTAATATCATTAAGGAAGGTATGAATCCACTTCAATCAACAAGGGGAAAATAGCAAAGTATTTGGAGATTTGTAAAAGATAATCTACCGTAGATGTTCCATAATAGATCAGGTCAGAAGTTTTGCTTAGCTGCAGGTATCATGTAACCCAGTAAAAATTGCCGTATGTTGCTTGAATAGATAGGTACCGCAAAGTAACCCTCCTTGCTATGAAAGACACCATGACGGCATGTCACCCCGACGACCTTATATTATAAAGAGATGGGCATTGTCTTGAAAAGTACCAAAAGGGAGAATTACTCGATATAGCGCCCGATGAGATATAGAGTAACATTCAATTTTCTAACAGCGTCTTTTGCCCATAAACTTGTGAATCAAAGGATTCTTGAGTATTCGAACGTCACATTTTTTGTTCTTGCCGATGTTAAGCACTTTTCGGTCGCCATCACTAATATATTTCGTTTTTGATGAAAGAAAACCTAAAATGAATTAATAGGTATAATGAAAGAAGCTAAATAAAAGAAAAAAACAGTTTTTTGGATTTAATTTTCATGCCAGTTTCTCCCAACATGGAAAATTATCGAAACACTTTTTATTTATTTCCAATCTGTTTTGAATCGCACAAAATTAAATAGAACTGGTGTAAGGGGATATTAACATACAAGACTCATTTTTATTCTTTTAATTTTAACAAGTGATATTCTTGCCGCGAAATATTTTTTAAAGTTGCAATTTTTTGTAAAATGACGCAAACCATTAAAAGGCAAAAAGCGCTAACTGGAAGTGCTGCAAAAGAACAGTCACGATTTCGGCGAAAGGACATTATATAAGACGTTAATGTAAAAAGAAAATAAATGTTGATCAGAAAACAGAAATAATAAAAATTATTTAATGATAATATCTCCTAAATGTAACCAAGGTGATTCCAACATAATGCCTCTAAGCTCTGCAAAAGTAAATAAAGATAAGATTAAAATTTAAAGTTCAATTTGCTGATAAAACAAAACTTTGCCAGTTGTCACATCGTGAATTGTTGACGTTTGACAGTGCTGCATAATGATTGGTAGTATAAAAATACAAACTAAATTTCTTTGATAGAAAATGTTTTGACCTTTTTTTATATCTCAAATTGACCATCATTTCGTTATTTTCAGAAATATATTTGCTTCCATTGTCTACTTGTTATTTACTGGTCTTAGTCGAACACAAAACCAGAAAGGAGAAGCCGCAAGAAATGATGCTTTCTAACGAAACGTCATAGTATTTTGAAGCTTAGCTTAGTCCGACGGATGTGGGATATATTATGAGGGTCAATGTTGCTATGACCGCAAGTCTTTAGACGAGCTTGTAAAACATTGCTCCATAGAGAAGTATCTCAGTTTCGCATCCTTTTCTTTGATGTTTGATTTTTAGAGAGAAGGAAAAATGTGATTTTTATCGGGATGAGTGGGATATGTAATCTTTATCCAATTATATACTTTATTTGTGTTTATATTATTGCTTCGTTTCAAATTAATCCTTTTATTATGCTCTGAAATATTCAAATTTTTCACGCAAACGGTACTTTTGAATAGCTCAGATTTACGCGACAGAATACCAAGTATAATTTGTATGTTGACAGAAAAAACAGTTAATTACACAAAATGTGAATGCAGCAAACTGGCTTAAACGGAATTCAAGAGTAGACATGTCAGGATAAGAAAGATGATTCACAGGAAATTGTACAAGAGTTTTAAATTTGTCGATACTGATAAATGATACACGTACAAACTAGAAGCTTTTTTTAGAAAATGCATATCATCTTCTGGTATTTTGAGATACAAACGGAAACTACCGACAGATGAATAGACCTAGTGCTAATTAACAGGAAAAAAAGAACTTATGAACTAATAGATTTTACCATTCCAGCGGACCAAAAAACTAAAAATAAGAGAAAACGAAAAGATAGATAAACACTTGTACCTTGCTACAGAACTAAAAAAGAAACTGTGGAAAATTAGAGTGACGGTGATCTTAATGGTAATTGGTCTGTTTGGAATGGTCCCTAAAAAGACTTGGATAAAAGGCTGAAGAAACTGGATATCAGAGGGAGAATCGAGACAACCCAGACTGCAGCATTGTTAAGACCGGCCAGATTACTCAGAAGAGTCCTGGAGACCAAAGAAGACTTGCTGTCACTTAGAATTCAGTGAAAGACCACCAATTAAGACGTGAAAAACTAGCAAAGAGTGACATAAAAATAAAAATCCATGACAGACTAACTATCGAAATGAATAGATGCTTACAAGAAAAAGACATACCTGAAGGGATGACCAAAGGAAAGAACACCATGATCCAGAAAGACCCCACAAAGGAGCTGCCCCTAACAATTACAGACCCATAACATGCTTGCTGATGTGGTGGAAAATACTAACGGCACAAATTAGGGAGGGGATTTACTATTCGCTAATAAGTCGCGGGCTGTTTCCCGAGGAACAGGAAGAATGCCACAAGGGGACCAGACTAACTGGAGAGCAACTATATATTGATCACCACATCCCCAAGGAGAGCAAAACGAGACTGAAAAATCGATCTATAACGGGGATTGACCACAAAAAGGATATGATATTGTCCTGCAAAGCTGTTTAATAGACTGTTTCAAAATGTGCAAGATATTCGAGTAAATCATAAAGTTTATCGAGAATACCATCGAAAACTGGAGGGTTGAACTGATATCAGGAGGAAAAAGCTTATCTGAGATGAAAATCCAGTGAGGGATCTTTCAGGGAGATGCACAATCACCATGATTATTTGTAATAGCGATGATTTCTCTGAGTCACATACTTAGAAAATGCACAGGAGAATACAAACTTACTAAATCGCCAGAAAAATTAACCTCCAAATGTATATGGATGACATCAAACTGTTTGTCAAAAATGAAAAAGAATTGAAAACCTAATACTAGCATTGAGGATATACAGTGATGATATAGGGATGGAATTCGGCATAGAAAAATCTGCCATGCCCATAATGAAAAGGGGAAAACAACAAATGACGGGAGAAATAGAACTACCAAATCAAGAAAAAATCAGAACGCTCAGAGAAAAGGAAACCTACAAGTGCTTGGGAATATTAGAAGGAGACACCATAAAACAGGTGGAGATAAAAGAAAAAATTAAATACGAGTACGTCAAAGGAACGAGAAAACTACTCAAAAACAAACCACATTGCAGAAGTCTAATCAAATGGATAAACACCCGAGCAGTCTGCCTTGTAAGATATTCGGAACCATTCTCGAATTGGACGAGGGAAGAACTTCAGTAGATGGACCAGAGAACAAGAAAATTCATGTTGATACATAAAGCCTACATCCTCGAGATTACGTACACAGACTATATTAGTCAAGAAGAGAAGGAGGAAGAGGACTTACCAGTATCCAAGACAGTGTCGATGCATCGATATAAGACTCAAAGATTGCATAAAAAAGCGCAGAGGTAGACTTATTACAGCGACCAGAAACAATACAGAAAACACAAGCTTCAACATCGCAAAAATAACTAGAAAACAAAAATGGGAATAAAAGCAACTGTATGGACATTTAAGCGACAAACAAGCGAAATCTCGCGCGTGAAACCTTGGATTTGGCTAAGATAGAAAAACCTGAAGAGAGAAACTGAATCTCTTCTCATAGTAGCACAAAACAACGCCAAAAGCACTAACTCTGTCATAGCAAATATAGATGACGTAACAATATAGCTGTAGATGTAGATTATGTGTTGATAGAGACGAAACGATCCATCTCATGATAAGCGAATGCAGTAAATTTGCGAAAGGAGAGGATAAAACTTTACACGACCGAGTGGGGAAGGGGATCCAGTGGGAATGTGTAAGAAGTTTAAATTTGATCATGCGAACAAATGATACATTCAAAACCAACAATCCCCCCAAGACAATGCGACACACAAAATTCTTTGGGATTTTGAGATACAAACGGATCCCCTAATCTCATGTAGACGATCAGACCTAGTCATAGTCAACAAAAAAAAGAGATAACCTGCTGTTCAGGCTGACCAAAGGATAAAACTGAAAGAAAGCGAAAAGAGAAATAAGTACCTAGACTTTGCTAGAGAACTGAAAAAACTATGGAACATGAAAGTGACGGTGATACCAATTGTAATTGGAGCGCTCGGTACAGTCGCCAAAGGATTGGTACAGGGATTGGAAGACTTGGAAATAAGAGATAGCAACATTATTGAGATCGACCAGAATACAGAGAAGAATCCTGAAGACTTGAGGAGACTTGCTGTCACTCAAACTCCAGTAAGAAACTGTCAGCTAACGGTGGTGTGAAAAAATCTCAAAGGAGAAAAATAATTATAATAAATCTCGGCCAGATATCCAGACCTAGTAAAAGTCAACAAAAAAGAAATCCTGAAGAGTGGATTTTGCCGTCCTGGCAGACCACAAAATAAAATTAAAAGAAAGCGAAGAGATAAATATTAGACCTTGTAAGAGAATAAAAAATAACTATGGAACAATCGTTATTGGTAGGTTTGGAACAATCCCGAAAGGATTGGTAAAGAGTCGGAAATAGAAGGACAAATGGAGACCATTCAAACTACGGCATTATTAAAATCGGCCAGAATAATGAGAAGAGTACAGGATACTTGAGGAGAGTTGCAGTCAATCAAACATTAATAAAAACCCATTAGCTAACGCGAGTGTAAAAAATCTCTGAAAAGAGTAAAATAATAAAATGGTAAATGCGCAAACCAGAATCCGTCCAAGGAAATAAGACGAATAAAATTCTCTGGGATTTGATATACGAACAGCCAGATGACTGGACCGAGTGTTGATGAACAATAAAGAAAAGAAAGAAAGCAGAAAGATAGACAAAAACTTTGAACTTACCAGAGAACTAAAACAAAACAAAAATAAACTTTGAAACATGATATTGTAAGCGCACTAATTGTAACTGGATACCAGTTATTGCGCTTAGAACGGTCCGCAAAGGCTTTGAAAAAAGACAGAATTGTCAGAAGAAGAATCGAGACGATCCAGATCACAACATTGTTAGGATCGGCTTTGATATTCAGAAAACCCCTGGAGATCTGAGGAGATTTGATGTCACTCAGACTTCCATGAAAGACCACCAGCTAATGTTGAGAGAAAATTCACCAGGTGTGATAATAATAATAATTGGAAGATTACTCGCCATCAATGAGGATTACGTTGATGCATCAACACAAGGACTCGAGGAATACATTTCAAAGAGCAAAAAAGGTTAATTACCGCAGCCAATAAGAGCATTAGCAATATAAACACTGATAGAAAAACAGCAAAAAACGAAGAAACCGATTTGGGAAGAAAAATAACTGTACGGATATTTCAAGCGAGAAAAGAGCAGTATTTCAAACGAGAAGACATGTACATGGCTCCGAATCTCTACTAATCGCAACACAAAAACAACACTATAAGAACGAATCATGTTTAAGTGAAAACCGATAAGACACAACAGAATAACAAGTTGAGGTAATATGAAAAAAAAAGATGAAATAATTAATCACATTGAAACGAATGCAGTAAGCTGGAAAAAAAGGAGTACAGGACTAGGTATGACTGAGTGGGTAAGGTGATCCACTAGGAACTGCAGAAGAGATTGAATTTTGACCATACTACCAAATGGCATAAACACAAACCCAAATCTGTTAAAAAAAATGAGACATAGATTTCTTTGGGTTTCTGAAGTCAAACGTATCACCCAATTTCGGCTAAAAGACCAGACCTGCCGCTACTAAGATACAATAAAAGAGAACTTACCGTCCTGTAGATTTTGCTGTTCCGGCTGACCACTGAATAAAAGCGAAAAGATAAACAAAGACTTGGATCTTGCCAGATAACAAAAAAGCTATGAAACATGAGAGTGACAGAGATATCTAGTATGGTGGGTGCACTTGGAACGGTCAACAAACACTGAAGAACTGAAAACCAGTGGAAGAATCGAAAACATCTACACTACAACATTGTTGAGAACGGTCAGAATACTAAGAAGAGTCCTGGGTACCTGAGGACACTTGTCACTCATACTACAGTGAAAGCCCACTTGCCAATGCTAGCATGAAAAACTCGGAAGGCTTATAATAATAATAATAATAATAATAATAATAATAATAAACAGTTGGAATTATACAAGCGATTGAATTTTGACCATATAGAGAAAGGGTTAAGTACAGATCTGGAAAATTAGACAAAATTTTCTGGGATTTTGAGATAAAACATGGATCATTCAATTCCAACAAGACCAGGGGTTGTTATAGATAAAAAGAACAAGCGAAATTGTCAGCCATTTCACTAGGCCATAGAGTGAATTTAAAAGAAAGCGAAAAGCTGGATAGACACATGGATCTTGCCAGAGGACTGAAAAAAGGTGTAACATAAAATTGAAAGTGAAAATGATAATAAAGAACTTCATATTCTAACGCAAACAATTTCTTAACTCTGAATTACCAATGCTAATTATCATACCCATTAAGGGCTTACTTACCATAACGTAAATATACTTTTCAACACTATTTAAACAATTTGAGAACGTTTTATGATTGTTGCAGAGAATCAAAAGGTAAATGAAAGATGACCTTGCGAATAGCCCTCTTTGCTATGAGGAAAACGGAAAAAATAAGGAACAACCAAACTCTTGCTCGAGAACAGTGACAAATGAAAAAAAAGGCATTGATAAAATAAGTTTGATCCCAAGGATCATTGTAAAGAGATTAGAAGAACCTGAGATCTGATTTGACAAAGAATTAAGCTATCAACAGTGCAGTAACACTCTTGAAGACAGTAAGTGTACAGAATAGATGGCCAGGGAATTGGAAGAGACTTTCTATCACTTGATTCCAGAGGACAACAGCCATAACCAGCTGTAAATAAGTTTTGGGGGTTTTCTTTTAGACTTGCGAGAAATTAATGTTTAATTATGAGAGATTATAAAAAGAAATACTCAGTTGAACAAAATTATGAAAAAAATAAAAATGTCAACGAAATTTTAGTCTTTCTTTTAATCTTAATTATTTCTCTCGTTAATAAAGATTGAATTGATTTTTATATATCTGACAATAGAAAAATTTGAAGTCTCTGGAATATGAATTTCCTTGTGAGATTTTATCAAAGGATTTCATTCTTAAAAAATTAAAAACATTCACCAGTGAATCCGACGCCTCTGAATATAACGTAACGTTTCGGTGATATTTTCTATAAACTGCTTACGACAGTGTAAAGTTGGATTATAAATGCATACGTAAACTACGTTAATAATTGTATGCGAAAAACCTTTATTTTAAAAAATAGTTATTTCACTGAGAGTTAAAATGAGGTTTAAATGAATCAAACAAAATATCGAAAAAATTATGAGAAATGAAATGTATAAAATCAACTTTGCCTCAGCCAAATCCTTTGAACTTTACTGTTTTTATTTCAAAAATTAGTGTGTGTGTGTGTGTGTGTGTGTGTGTGTGTGTGTGTGTGTGTGTGTGTGTGTGTGTGTGTGTGTGTGTGTGTGTGTGTGTGTGTGTGTGTTTTCTGTCAGTTAACGATAGTTGTCGGTGAATAAGGCTGCTTTAATTTCGCAACAATTCTCTCCACAGGATTTGAGGACGATATTATAACATCACGTTTTATAGTTTCCGTGTTTCGCAGGCACAATTAATTTTCTATCAAGATTTATTTATTTTTGTTAACCACTAAATTTTGCTTTTATAAAACAGAGATTAGGAATGGATTAAATTTCTGCTATAATCATCAATTTCTTTGTGAAAAACGATTTTATTTCCCAGAATATTCTTTAGAAGATTTTGGCTGTAAAACTGTGATTATGTCATCTTATGACTCACTGGAATTGAATCATAAAAGAAATTGTCACTGATGAAAAAAGGATATAGCTTTCATTTAACTCACATACACACACATTCATGCACATACATACATACATACATACATACATAAACATGTATGTATGTACATATATATGTACATATATACATACATGCGTGTTTGTTTATATATATATATATATATATATATATATACAAGTGCACGAAATCATACACACACACACACACACACACATATATATATATATATATATATGTGTGTGTGTGTGTGTGTGTGTGTGTGTGTGTGTGTGTGTGTGTGTGTGTGTAGAAATGTCAGTGCTTATTTTTCAAATACACAATGAGTATTGAAATGTTGAAATCAGCTGTAAAAATATTTGGTAGCTTCATTCCTTGATTATAAAACAAGGCGCTTTTTGTACAAAAACGCTTAAAATATTTGATTATCAAAACAACTTCTCATTCAAATCAGGTTGTAAAAAGTCTGTAAATAAAATTCAAACGAAAATTAATTCAAAAGATTTTCTCAGGCTGTCAGGATAAACAGATCAAAATGTTTGACGTGATGGCATATACGCTGTTTTTCTTCGTTTGTTTATTTTGTTTTGATTTGTTTGTTTGTTTTTGTTTGTCTGTTTGCTTGTTTTGCAATCTAGCATTAGTCGTATAAATAATTTTCCACTTTAGGTGCAGAAAATGTCTTTGATTTTTAAATTTGTCAATTTTAATCAGTTAAAATTTATCTTATTTCATTTATACATTGTCAACCTATAAATTCCTTTTCAAGCTTTATGTAGCAACATTTTAGGCGGATAATAAAAATAATTCCTCTCGGTCTTGTCACGTCTTGTACTATTACAACTAGAAAGTTATTGACAGTACAGCGTGGAATAGAGTCGGAAGAAAAAGACAGTTACAGAAAAGATGAGAACTCTGTCTGAGAGTGACAGATTAGTTAAGGTCCTGATGTATGGGATGCTACTTCAAGATTATAGTTTTGTTTTAAATTTTCGAAGTTTTAATTTAATGCCTGAAGAATCGATTGGCTCAAATCATTTGAATAAAATATTCAAGTGTATTAGTTAAAATAAGTAAAAGAGAAAAAGAAAATTATTCAATAATTCAAAAATTAGATTAAAAATTTGAAAAAGGCATTCAATTTAACATTCTTCAAGTGAAGTCTGCATTTTTTTGATATTCTGAATCGTAAACCAAAGAAAACAAACCAATTGGCTAACTATTCATATTTTTCAATGATAGATTTTTCTCTTAGTTTAATTTACGAGGGACATATCTAAAAGGTATTCGATATATTTCCACGGATACAAAGGCTTACAACAGAATAAGGGAGCATAATAACATCGTTGAATAAAGCGAGATTTTAGCTACAAGACACTTGTTTTCCACATAGTTACCATGAGTGGCAATGCATTTTCACCATCGACGAACAAGAACATGCAGATTTTATTGTTAGTTTACGTCGTCAGAGGTGGATGTTGATAAATTGACAGAAAAAGTTGAATCATCTTCCCAATAACTTAGAATTTTTGCATTGCTACAGATAGCAACTGAGTGGCGGTATGGTAAAGTGGCATCTTTGGTGAAAGCAGAGGAGTGTCATTAAATTTAACTATTCGGTAAAATTGCATTACAGATCGTCTCTTGATGAACGTCTAGAAAGAAATCAACAGTGGTGCGGGTAAAGTTTAGCCAGAGGTTAATGTATTTCATCAGTGATGACAGTGATGGAACAAATATGCCATATGCAACATAGCAATCTTCCTTCGAAACGAATAGCACTTCGATCAACTCAAAGGGGGAATCTCCCTGGCGTAGTGGTTAACATACCGAACTGTAACACTGTAGTAAGCATGTTCGAACTTCAGTTGCGCTATTTCTTTCATTTTCGGACTAAATGGTACGAACTCCCTTATTCCACCTGCTATGGGTCTAATAGTGTCAATACTGTTCAACATGGATGGCTTTGGCAATAAATAACCAACGAAAGTTGATATGCCATTAAACAAAGAAACCAAACCATCGATCTGCTCATCTGCACGAACTGTGCTGAAAAAAAAAAGACTACAGGAACATCAAATAACATCAGGAAAATGTTCTATCTTCGATTTTCGATTTGCAATTCGAAACTCAAATACTAAGATCTATCTCTTTATTTCTCCTTCTGTCTGTCTGTCTGTCTGTCTCTCTCTCTCTATATATATATATATATATATGTGTGTGTGTGTGTGTGTGTTTCAACACTCCTGCAAACACAAAACGGCCTTCATCACGTTAAATGGTTAATACGCGTTATCAACGCACAATATGTATTAGATATATATTAACGATATATCAAATCGTGTTTATCACATTCAGAGGGTATATAATTTACATAATAATTAAGAATAACAGGTTTTGATTAATAACTGTCCGGTGCTATTCATTTGTAATTTTATTGTTTTATTTTCATATATAAACAATCTATAGTCTTGTTTATAACTTTTATAAGAGAGCCAAAATGTTTTAATGAGGGGTCAGTTTTCACTGTACGTTCAGGTTATTCCATTGCCTTTGAAAAATACGCTCCCCTACACGGACGCGCGTGCGAGTTAATAGTCACGAAATGAGAAATTAAGAAGAAAGTGTTTTGTTTTAACTCTTGTGAAAACAAAAACATAAACACCCACGCATAAATACACAAATTTCAAATAACGGTTTTAATATTATATAGCATCACTCAGGTTCTATTGGGTGGATGGGAGTATTTATAAACAATCAAGAGTCAATTTCATTTTCATCTATTTATTCTTTACCGATTTATTTCTTTTTGGTATGATTGCAAATTAAAACTCTATCTTAAAAAAACGTAAAGTGCGAAGTGTGTACTACAGCTAATACATACATACATACATACATACATATATATATATATATATATATATATATATATATATATATATATATATATATATATATACACTACTGGAAAATGAAATTACAACTCTCTGAATGAAGATGCTGACTTTAACCTGGGTACAGTAAATATAGAGTTCGAATATTATTGATGCATTTCTTATTTGAGAACCAGTGCACACATTAATCTGTTTATGTGAACATTTACTGTAAGCCAGCAGTATTAGTTGTATGTTCAATCTTCAGTAAATTAAAACTCGTATTATGGGTGTTGCAATTTTATTTTCTGCCAGTAAATATATATATATATATATATATATATATATATATATATATATATATATAGATAGATAGATAGATAGATAGATAGATAGATAATGTCTGTATCAGAAGTAAGGTATTCACTAATCTTATTAAATTTTTTTAAAAGTATCACCTACTGGTATGAATGAATTGGTTTTTCACTATCTTTTGTTTTTAAAAACAAGAAACCCATTTTTTTCCGGAAAGGTTTTACAATTCAACAAATAACCAAATCAGATTTTGTACAACAAAGACGTCACTTAAAATTTCTATCACTCTGATTGAGACACAAAGGAGAAAAAAAGCATTTACTGGATGATATGTCTTCTACAATTTTTCTTTGGCCAAGTATTGTACAGTTCTTGGATTTATCATGATTATTCTATTTCCATAAACAACCTTTGATGTTCAGAGTAACGACATACTGTTTTTGGTTAGAAAATATTGTTTGCGTTTGAATTCAGATGGGCTCAGTAGAATGGTTAGCTTTAGTCGGTCATTATTTGTAAGGTAGACGAAATAAATTAGAATTACCACTGAAAATCACAAATCACGTGATCGATGGCTGCAGTTCGTCTTTTTTTACGGAACAACCGAGTAAAACTGGTTAAAAAAATAAAAACCATCTCCGTATTAAAATAGACATACACATACAGGTTTGTTTGCATATGCCTATATATATATATATATATATATATATAGGTGTTCGGGGAAAATGTTAATACGTGGCTCTATGAATGTGCATTCGGGTAACACGGCATGTAAGCAATGCACGTATGCAAACGATGGAGTAGGAGGCTCAAGATTTGAGGTCTCAGGTCGCTCGAGAAACACAAGGCTAATAAAGTGTGAACACATTTCCTTATTAAACCTGACATCTTAGGATTTGAAAACAAACTCTCCAGCCTTTAATGAAAGGTACAACAGTTGATGGTATGGCTGTTTGCTGGACACGCTTCGAGAGATATCTATTGAAAATGTAAATAATTAGGTTGACAGTAAGCTAAACTCGTTCGATTGGCCTTAGAACTGAACTGCAATATATCACCGGTGAGTAAGTACTTCCCGACCCTCTGGTTTATACTTGTTAAGCACGCAAAACCTTTTTGCCTTTCTTTTCTAGTTTCTTTGTTTTGTTTGTTTTTGGTTTTAGTTTTCATTGTTTACTTTATCAATTAACTTTTTTAGTTTTGCTCTTTTTGCTTGGACGTAAACGATATTCGGCTTTCAAAAAGCTAAAGTCAAATATGTTAAGACGATAATAGTTTCAGTAATAAATTGTTTCTCTACAAAAAATGGTTTTATGTGCATTTATATACTTCTTTTTTTTTCCTTTGCTAGAAATATTTTTTCTGATAAGCAACCTTTTCTGGTCGATAGTCTGTTGTCATAGAAGTGTGATATTAAGGCTTATCAAGTTGGGCTTAATAGGTACGAGTGATCATTGAATATTCAACAGGTGAATATCTGAACAAGAACTACAAATAAATGATTGCTCTTATAAACACACTGACAAAGACGACTCGGTATTAAAGATTGAACCACGGAAAATTGCATGGAATTTTTCTCTCATATTCTTTGTAATAAAACAGAGAAAATTGGATTTCAGGAAAATATACCAATAAGTTCGCTATTAATTTCAATTTATTGAAGAAAAGTTTTAAAAATCTTAAATAAATAATTCATAGGTACAAGGGTGATGAAGCGAAGAATGTGTATGCACACATTTTGGGTGGTCAAAAATAGAAGAATGGAATAAATTTTTAGTCTATTATTCAATCTACATCTATATAAAAATGTCGTTCTCTGAAAATGGCGATGAATCTTAACGTATCCGAAAGGGAAAATGTGACCCACAACGTTATTTTCATGAGATCTAAATCCCCATGAAGTGAAACTATTTTATAGAAGCACCTTCTGAGATTCAATCAGATTTTTTTTTTTTGCGCTGAACTTTAAAATTCGTTAATTGTTTTTTAATCAATGCGGTAGATAATACTGGTAATAGGATATGTTTATCTTAGATAATGAAGTTACAAATGGCTAGCTAAATAGATAGATACCCAAGCCAGTGAGTGCATATCACACACACACACACACACACACATATATATATATATATATATATATATATATATATATATATACCCCTCCACTAAGGGTAAGATATGACAAAAAGCCATTTTAAGAGGAGTAAAGCTGATTTGATTTTTGAGTTTTCCTTCTCCTAGAGTGATCGCTCAACTAGAGTCAAAGAACTCAGTCTGCCCTATTATCTACGCATAATTTGGAGAGAACAGATGGAGCTATGCTTTTTAGGGCATTAATTTATGTGTATAATTATATGCTTATGTGCGTCTGTGTGTTAGTGAGAGCAAGGGAGTGAGAGATTTTTTAGATATGCAGCAAATAGGTACATCATCGCTTCTTAGTTTGACATCTTAGTCAAGGGCGACCCGAAGGCTCCCTTTTTAATAGCTTCTACACCGAGGTGTAGGGGAGGGCGCTATTCCATTCCCAGGATTGCTCCACTTTACCCTTGATCTTCACCTTATAGTGCTGAGTGCAAAGCAAGGCGGCATCAAGTACCATTTTTTGAGTTTTTGGTATGACTTGACCTGGGATTGAACCCCGGTCTCCCGGACCCGAGTCGAACACTCTACTCATTAGGCCAATGGCCTCATACTTAGATATATAAACATTGTTCTCACCTTTCTCGGGGACATTCGTGGGTGTATAGATGTATGAATGCATATGCGTGTTTGTGTGTATATCTTTGAGTGTCTGTCAGAGAGCGAAAAAGGAGAGAGAGATTTTATAGAAATGATGCAAATAGGTACCTTGTAGGTAGGTATTTAAACGGAGATGAATATCTTACATTGACAGTAAATTCTAATGATATCTTACTATATGGAATTGTAGATAAAAAAAAAAGATATCTTTCTTGCACTCTATTTCTACTTGTATGAATTGAATGCATAAAATACTGAATTTTAGATGTTTAACATTACCTCCCTCGGAGGAGGTGAAAATTTCTGATTTTTTTAATTGAATCCATATAAATGAATTCATTAATGCGAAACAATGAGCTCTTTTCTCTTTTTATTCTTCTTTATGTCAAAAAGACACTTTGATGTAAAAAGATGTACATAATTCTTTTCCACATAAAACTTCTCAAATTTTAAGTTAGTGGACATAAATGATACAATGAAAGTAAACCTTTCTTTATGAAACCCTTCATAACCTTTTACTGATTCCGAGGCTTGAGAAAAAATCATTAAGTACGAGATGATTTCTATACAGACGTTTATTCAACTAAAATTGGGTTTAGATTTGTATATATATATATATATATATATATATATATATATATATATATATATATATATATGTGTGTGTGTGTGTGTGTGTGTGTGTGTGTGTGTCTGTGTCTGTGTCTGTGTGTGTGTGTGCAACTCTTTAATTAATTTAAGTTTTATCAAAAAAGTGAAGAAGATACTTTTCTTTTTTGATTAACTTTTTTGCGTACGAGAGAACTCATACTTTCATATAATTAGTGTAAATACTGCTCAGATATTTCAACGTTTTCGACCATTTTCTATCTATAATCAAAATTAGAGAAAAACTATTGATATTTGTCATAAATTTTTTTTTGTTCAATTTTTGAAATCAGCCTTATAGTGTTTGTGTTTTGCGCATATAATACACCAGACGCCATACAAACAAAATTCTTCACTAAATCAAATGTTTTATAAGTTGTTAAATATCCAGGTGTCCCAATTGAATACGATTTTATTTAACTTTCGATTTCTTAATTTCATATTCATTGCTTCGGGAATCGAAAGATTTTGCACTCCGTGTTGTACTAATATGTAACTACAAATATTTGACATAAGATACAAACGGAAATATAGGTACCTAAGCATCTACCTTTATTAACAGGACTTTCTCTTATAAGATGCGCGAACGCAATAAAACTGATTTTAAAAATTCAAAATATTCAGAAAAAGACGATTGACATAGAGTTAAGGTGATCGTAATAATGGCCAAAAGTAAGGTCGAGACGTTTTAGAAATATTTACATTCATAACATCTACTATGAGTTCTCTTGAAAAGTTAACCAAAATTTAAAAAACCTTCCTTTCAACTTCCTTTATCAAACCGATACATATATATATATATATATATATATATATATATATATATATATATATATATATATATGAGTTCTCTTGAAAAGTTAACCAAAATTTAAAAAACCTTCCTTTCAACTTCCTTTGTCAAACCGATACATATATATATATATATATATATATATATATATATATATATATAGAGAGAGAGAGGGTTATATATATATATATATATATATATATATATATATATATATATATATATTACGCTGGTTTCCGGTCAAGTATAGCGGATAACCAATATATATATATATATATATATATATATATATATATATATATATATATATATATATATAGCATTTGTATGTGAGAGAAAGGGAGAGAGAGAGGGAGAGAGAGAAAGAGGGAAAAGGGGAGAAAGAAATAGACGCAAAAGTCACAACTATTTTTAATTAGAATGTCAGCTAGTCTGTTTCTTAGTCTGTTCATATCTATTTATCTATCACGCACAGAGTAGTGCAAAAATCATAACCTTTGAACCGCTCTTTATAAGAAACCTCTCTCTCTCTCTCTCTCTCTCTCTCTCACACACACACACACACACACACACAGACATAAATACATTGACTTTATAAATTAAAGAACTTTTTTTCTCTCGTCATAAAAAATCGATGCAAATTACAATTTCAAAGACAAATTTATGTAAACAGACCCATAGAAATAATCGGACGTTTTATTTTTAAAATAAGATCTATATTTCAGCCATATATATATATACATATATATATATATTAATTTATTTACATATATACAATTTTTAACGACACTTGTGGTGTAATGGATTTTGTTGTAGGAAATAGACACTGCGACCCAAGTTCAAATTCTGGACAAGACACTTGGCATTTAACATAGCACAAATTTATGAAAATTATGCGTTTAAGTATTCTCCCACCAGTTCTTGGTAAATAGTAGGATTGACTTATTTCTTTAATCTTGGTATGGCAACTGGTCTAAGAGAAGGAAAACTGTGAATTAAAAACCGTTAAACTCCGTTTAAAAATTAACTTTGAGTCACATCCTGCTCGTGTAGATGGGTCGAGTAAATATTTATATACAGTACATTTATATTTAAAAAGTTGTATATATATATATATATATGTATATGAATACTATGAATGTTTTAAAAATTTCAATGAAAGAAATTAGAATACGTACACATATATATCTATATATTCAAATTTTATATTCATCTGCGAACCAGAAATATTTATATAAGTGTATATATGTGTGCGTGTGTGTATTTTCTGTGTTGATGTGCTTGCATGTATGTGTGGGTGTTGCAGATTTCATAGAACTAAATTTCATCCATATGTATCCTCTTATTTGTTAACTTTTTTATAAGCTTCTATATGTGTGTGTGTGTATGTGTGTGTGTGTGTGTTGATATTCAACTATATTTGTTAAAACCCTTTTACGAATATCATTACATTTCATTTGCTAAATAAAGGAATAAATTCAACGGAATATTCAATTATTCATATTGATCAGGACATGTGTCGATGTTTAGTTAGTCTAGATTTTCTTCATAAAATTCAAATTGTCTGAATAGGAAAATCTTTTTTTTAAATTAAAAAGAAAATTCAATTTTTTATTTTTCTTAGAATCAGAAAAAAAATGTGATACAAATTGTATTTTCAAATAAAACTTGTGAGTCAAATTAAAATTTCGTCCTTCACATACTTCTACAGTCAATGATTTCGGAAACAGAAAGCAAATTTGATTATTCAAAATTGCAATGCGTATGTGTGTGTGTGTCTACCATGTTATATTAATAATGAACGAAACATAAAAGTAACGTCATAGAAAATTTTGTTTAAATATTTATTAGATATCCCAACATATATATAATTAGACATTTCTATCCATCATGTTTTGATTTCACATGAGGAATAAACACACACACACACACACACATACACACAGA
The DNA here is from genome assembly GCA_963585895.1 of Sepioteuthis lessoniana. Lineage (NCBI taxonomy): Eukaryota > Metazoa > Mollusca > Cephalopoda > Myopsida > Loliginidae > Sepioteuthis > Sepioteuthis lessoniana. Next base: position 71,090 of record OY757907.1, on the reverse strand, counting down.
CACACACACACACATACACACACACACACACACATATATATATATATATATATATATATATATATATACATATATATATATATATGTATATATATATAAAGTGAGACAGATGTATCCCATAGGAATGTGCAGGTGTGTAAACTCAGATATTTAGTTACGTTATGTGCATTTGTACAGACGTGTTTTAGAATGATTTCTACACGGAATGAGCATTTGTATTTAAAATTTCTATATTACAGACTTGAGAATTATTTTGTCCAAATGGTTTAATAATCATCATTGTTATCATTCATTTTTCAAAATATCTTTCAGATATGTTCTCTTGTACATAAACACACACACACACACACACACACACACACACACACACACACACACACACACACACACACACACACACACACACACACACACACATGCATTTGTATATATATATATATATATATATATATGTGTGTGTGTGTGTGTGTGTGTGTGTGTGTGTGTGTGTGTGTGTGTGTGTGTGTGTGTGTGTGTGTGTGTGTTTGTATTCGTGTTTGCGTCTGTACATTTATTTGCCAATATGCAAATACATAGAAGGATTATTACTTACGGAGTTTATTTTCAAAATATTTTTTAAAAATCCAAGTATCTTTATGTAACTACATACCAAATTCTTACCGAGTTGTTATATAAAAAACGCTTTTTCCATATGTACATGATTTAAGTTTAAACGACTTATCTTGTGTGTATGCAAACGTTTTAACTCATTTTATTGTATAAGTGCAGTATATAACTGAACGGACACATATTTTATCCTATGTGTGCTCGAGTGTGACTAGTGTTTATTTCTACTAGTCAAATTATTGATTGGATAATCGATATGCGTATTTAAAAAGAAATTACTTTTTAATTTGTAACTATTCAAGCTAAACAGTTCGTCGATATATCAATAATATCAAATTAAATTCACATAAAAATAAAAAGGATATTTTGTCAAAATATAGCTTCAGCAGACGCTGGAATTTCATTAATTATAAAAACAACAAATCTTTTAAAATTTTGTTATATTTTAACATAGAGAAATAATTCCTTTTCTCTCTGTTGGTTGTTAGTCATTTTTCTACCGACAGAAATTCATTGCATTCTTCTTTTCCAGAAATTTTGACCAGTTCGACAGTAATATCGATATTTTTCTTTAATAACATTTCAACTATTAAATTCGAAACGATTATTAAATTTACATTTCTATAATACAAAAATGAAACCACCTGTACTCTGATTATAATTCATACTCTGTGGGTGTTTGTCTGTAAGGCAATTTTGAAGATCTTTTTGCCCAAAAATGTTTTTAGAAAAATAATTACATGAAATTCATTTGCATTATTATATACGTAGGTTTGTTACAAAGGATATTCTATATGTGTGCTGTATATGTGGCTCGGTAATTGTTGTAATTGGTTGGAGTCTGAAATCTATCAAGAAATAAAATTAGTAATCGCTAATTACCATAATAACCCAGAGGAACTGTATTTGGCTTCAGCGCACGTGAACATGCTAAAATTCATTTTGATACATCTACAATCATTGAAACCTTTCAAGTATCAGAACATATGTAACAAAATAAGGACAAAATTTTTAATGTATTCTGAGCATTTTGTGATGCACGGACGTGAAATGTGAAGATTGGGCATCTAATCTGAGCTATCTTCCGCTCTTTTGGTCGACTTTCTTCTTCCATAGAGGGTATGGGGCGTGAGTGACAAACTATGAATTAGCTAACGTTGAAAGAAAATATGATGAAGCAAATAATAAAGAGAAATGACAGATTTAGTGAATGGAATGTCGAAAAGAAACAAATTACATAAATATTAAATAACCAAGCAGAAAAATAAGAAACTAAATAAAAGTCTTTTAAAACAAGTTGCGATTATTTACAGACTAAAACAAAAGGAATTCATTTTTATTCCAAAGTGAACAAAATATTGAGAATTTCTTTTTTTTTAAATCTCAATCCTGAAAATATGGCATTGTGAAAACTTGGGTCAAATTTATTCTGGTTTATGAAGAAATTAGCCAATCTGCGAGAATTAGTCTTTTATTCGGGAATGGGAGTGGGGTTAGTCTTTGGTGTTTGAGATCAGGTTACAGACTGATTTTCGGATACTGGCTTCCCGACTTGAAAGATTGATGCTAAATAATCTTACTAATCTAATACATCTCTGCATCACCTCAATTAGTTCTTGTGCTGGAGTAAAACAAAACTCAGTTAATATCAATACCAAAGCAAGGGAACAGGTTGCATTCTGACTAAAGCAAGCTTCTGGGTCTGTTCATTATACAATCTTTACTGTTAAGAGCATCGCAACTATTCAAATAACTGGATTTGACACAAGGCCTACAACATATTGATTTAATCTTTTGAACTTCTTGACATTAAGAGACATTCATAAAAAAGATTCTAATCACAAGTGAAATCAGAGAAAATGTATTTAAGTATTTTCTCTGAATCATATTGCAAACAACATAAATTCCTCAGTTGAAAACAAAAGTTGTTTATGCATTTCTAAAAAACAACCAAATGTCATGCTGTACAAAATTCTCATCTGAATTTTCAAAGCCGAAAAAGAAATATTGGTAAATACTAAATTTAGTCTGAAATATTTTGAGGCTCGTCAAGGGTTTTACAACTTTAACATTGATTGACACTTTGTTTGAATTTCGTGCTCATCTCTAACGTGATTTTAGATTTTTATCACATTGATACTTTTTATTTTAATGTAAAACTCTTAGCAAAGGGAAATCATTAAGTGTGTCCCTCGTCAGTCAGTAACATTTTCTTCATTTCCAATGAAATCAAATATTTTTTATTTCAAACTAAAAGACTATTTTTGAAATATTTTGACCAAATAAAAATTAAATTCGTACATACATATGACGTAATAACATTAAGTTTTACAGCAAATATAATTGTCACAAAAAATTTCAATGTTTTATTCAAAATCTATAATAAATAATATCGATTATTTAATCCATAATTAATCTACATTAGAAAAGAAGAATCAATATAGTCTGGGTCGAATGATTATAATTACATTTTGTAGCGCTAGAACAAATAAAAATAAATATGAATCATTTAGTTATGAAATGATAAGTTAATTCTCAAAGTTTGATAAATTGAAAATAATTTTCTGTAATTCATTTTTTAAATTAATATTTTAAATGAGAAAGCAACAAGTATTTTGCAATATAATTTCTATCAGCATAAAAATATTTCGAATTAATGAATGCTAAAGGGATAAAGAAAGTTTATCAAAACAAAATGTAATTGTAATAAATGTTCATAGTCAACAACAGAGATATAAATATGCACATAAGAAGACATCAAAGCATACATACGCATATACACAAGCATACATACATACATACATACATACATACATACATATATTACAAACATACACATTTGGTTTAGTTAATGTCAGTTTAACATTCGTGGTTTATTTAATGCCAAACCCATCCTGTATATATATATATATATATATATATATATATATATATATATATATATATATATATATATATGAAGCTGCAAACAATAGTGTACATTG
>OY757907.1:27500-62500 GCA_963585895.1 Sepioteuthis lessoniana | reverse complement strand
TGTGTGTGTGTGTGTGTGTGTGTGTGTGTGTGTGACGCATATGCGTATATATGATAGATATAACAATGTAATTGAACATATTAATGTAATATATCGATAGAGGTTACCATATAAACATATTCATAAGATCATATTAGTATATTTTAATACATACACATACTTATGAATATATGTATACACACACGTACATGATCATGCGCATACGCACACGCACACACATACACACATATATACATATACATATAACCCAGTCGGCTGGGAAAATAGAATATACTGACTGGATTTCTGCTGAGGAATAATATCCCCCTAACGAGTGTCCTGGATATGATATTAAACAATCTGATGGTGAGGCGAATGTGGTGTACCCCTTCATTGCCATCGCTCCTATGTCCACTCTGGTTCGGAGTCGTAGCACTTGATAGGGTCCTATCTATGGGTCAAATAGAACTGTTTAACATTTAAACTGAGTGCAAACAAATGACTTATGCTAAATTAAATTGTTAGAAATAGTATTGTCTGATCATTTAATTGTGTGTAAACAAATGCCTGATGTTTAATCGAATTGTTAGGGATATGTAGCAATACTTAGAACCATTTAACTTTGTTGACTAATACAAAATTGAAATGTTAGAAATAGAACTGTTTGATCATCTAACTGTGTGTATCTACAAAATGAGTTCACTAATCATATATTTAATATATATGTAAAAACAGGATTTGACCTTAAATAACGAAAAATGCTTGATATGCCATAAAACCCAACCATAAAATATATGCCATAAAAACCAAATACTTACACACACACACACACACACACACACACACACACACACACACAAATAGATCGATAGATAAATATTAAATAGTGATGTTATTCGTAATTATAAACTAATAATTTTATAATTTAATTTAGAAACTGGGACTTCTTTGCTTAAATTGAAAGTTTTCGTTTTTTAAATATTTTTCTAATTTAGATATTCTTTGAGAAACAACCATTTTTGAAGTGCAAGTAAAATTGATAGATTTTTAAAAAATTATTTTTCAAATATCGCCAACTACTTTATGACTTCAGGGAATAACTAATTTTAAACAAAGTTGTTAATTCCAGTCATTTAAAATTGGTCAAACAGAAAAATAAAAGGAATTTCGTGTTTTTATTGAAAAAGAAGCGAATTTATTTCCCCAAACGTTAATTAATAATGTAGATGGAATTTTTCTATTATTGCTTTATGATGTCATTCAATCATTTTTTCTTTTTTTTTTCTTTTTTTTTTTTTTTTTGTTACTATTTTTCTTTCTTCTCGAGTTGTTCGGTGTTTAAATAACTCTTTTAATAAGAAACTTTAAAAAAGAAGCAATTACATATTTTTTCTTACAGAGATATTATCAACTTTGTATGGTTCAATCAACTAATGCGAATTATAAACCGAATGATTATCAATGAAATTGTTTCTATTGCCATCGATGGAGCATTCTTAACTAACTTGAAAGTGAAAGTAAATTCTTTTTTCTACCAGTCAGTATTGATCTCTTTTAAAAGTACATTTAATTTTTAAATATTGATAAATCTTTTTTTTAGCACAAATTGATACTTATTAACGGAGACAACTACCACTTTGGAAAACTGTTGTTATTTTCTTCATTATATAATCCACAGAAGATTAAAGTCTTATAAATGTTTTTATTTCTGAAAAAAAATTCACATGATGCATTTCATTGCTGACTCTTATTTATTTAGAATATTGTATTGTTTTGGGTAGTTAGGCTCATGTCTTATCAGGAAAAGTGTGCTTAATAACGTTATCATTAGACCCTGGAGATAGAATTCATTCCCTCGGTGCCGTTCTATCTCTGACAAGACAAACGACAAAAGACAAACTGACACAAAATGAATTCTCCAGTCCCACAAATATGACAACCGAATCCTTATTTTTTGTCATTCGCCTCTTTACATAACAGTATATAAAAATATCTTAAAATTTTCTTCACTACTTTTTTTACCCTCCCTTCCTATCTTCCCCTTCTCACTGGGAGGTCCTCTTTCTACCCTCTCTCTCTCTCTCTCTCTCTCTCTCTCTCTCTCTCTCTCTCTCTCTCTCTCTCTCTCTCTCTCTCCATAATGTTATTGACAAATTATTGTTGCAATGATTATAAATCTATTTCGAATATCTATCTATATAATTTTTTAAAAATTTGCTTGCAACTTCACCTGGAATATTCCTCCTTCCCACACACACACTAAAAATAGCAGTATGGGGTGCAGTCATATGAGCCATATTTGATAGGCAATTTAATGAGAAACCAATTAGTTGTTGTTGTTGCTGTTGTTGTTGGCTTTCTTTCAGTTTTTTAGTCGTTTCTTTTTCTCCTTTTGTTTTTTTTCGAATGAAATCATAAATATTTTCACTTGATTAATGCATCTCAATCGTTACTTTGTTTTCGTCTCTTTTTTTCTGCCTGTCAACCAATGCAAGAAAATTTTCTCGTGTCGTCAGTTATAAGAATAAAAAGAAAGAAAGAAAAACTTCAGATACCATCTTCTGTTTTATTTACCTTATTCGACATTCACTTGGTGAACATTAGTTCACCCTTACTTCTATCTCCCCCTGGCTCCCCCTCTCTCTCTCTCTTTCTCTCTCTCTCTCTCTCTCTCTCTCTTTACTCCGCCTTCAGTTTCTTTGCTCCTCCTCCTTCTCCTCCTCCATCTCAATGTTTCTTCAGACGTACGTTTTTCTTTTCCTTTCACTAAGTCGGTCGTTGTTTTCTCTTTTGAACTCCCTCACTTAAATGTAACTGCTCTCTCTCTCTCTCTCTCTCTCTCTCTCTCTCTCTCTCTCCTAAACATTCTTTGGTATTGTTTATTCCTTTCTGTCCGTTTCATTTTCTAATTTCAAGTCCGCTATCATCGTTGTTGCCGACGCACTCACCGCTGCTGCTGCTGCTGTTGCTGCTGCTGCTGCTGCTGCTGCTGCTGCTTACGGCAGGCCAAGCGACCGAGAGATCGACCGACTGGACGGCCTGCCCTAGCTAGCTCCATTCCGACTGACAGTCAAACGTGGCCCAAGCACATAGAGACATCGTACTTTACTATCTAACCATACTGAGGAGGAAAGGAAGGAAATAAGGAAGAAAGAAAGGAAGAAACAACGAAAAGACGAAGTTAAAATAAGAAATTAGAATTTTAAAAAATTTGAAGAAAAGCTTGGCAAAGTTTAAAGAGAAAGTGAAAAAGAAGAAAGCTTTCTTCTATCCATCCATCCATCCAGTCAGTCAGCCAACCAGCGCAGTGCATATGCACGTCCACGCCGACGTTCGCACACGTGTACAGATAATATGAAGAAAACAAATTGAAAATAAACGTACGAGAAGAATTCGGCAACAACAGATATAAAAACAAGCAAAAATGATTTAAGGGAAGTAGGAGATGAAACTTAGCCAAGCCTGTAACAAATACGGACAGACAGACTGTGACAACAAAGATAGAGAAACTCACCCACAACGTAACCAGCTGAATGACTGCGTTTCCCCTCCTAACACGCTCACGGTTTCCATATCAATCTGACGGACAGGTTCCCTCAGAAGGAAAAATACGTAGAGTTGTTGTCACAATAAAGGTGGTGCATATGTACGCATCATCCCAGCACTGAAACATTCTCACGCCTAAAACACATTACTGTTTTTGTCCACCAGGAAAGAGTCATTGGGTTACCCCTTTCCTGTGGATGGTCATTTTGCAATGGAAATCGTAGCTTCTCCAAACTCAACGACTGTAGCTACTGGTCCTTCTGCAACTTCCCACTCGTCACCACTTCCCCTTCATTCATCTTTATCAAGTGGAACGTCGTTGTCATCATCATCATCATTACCTTGTGCCACCTCTTTATCATCACCAACATTATTATCTTCAACATCAGCAAACGACTCATCAAATAATAACAAATTATCTCGATTGTCAAGCCCGTCTGCAACTGACGCCACCACAACGACGGGTATTGTGGCTCCGACTTCTCCAATTGCCGACATCAAAGATCAATCAGCCGACATCGAACTTGTGACCACTGCAAGTAGAACAGGTATTTCAGCTGGAAGTAGTAGTAGCAGTAGTAGTAGTAACATCAGTGTTTATAATAACAAAAACAATAAGAAAGGTGGCCCTTCCTGTGCTAACGATTCTCCTTGTAATAACAATAGTCTTAGTAGCAGTGAAAGTACAAGCAGTAGTGAGGGTCCAACCCCTCCACCCAGATCAGCCTCACCGCCAGGTTTATCTGTTTCTTCTCAACATCAAAATCAAAACTTTGTCGACGACATAACCACAACAACAAGCAACAACAAACCAATTTCTTCCTCTCCGTCACCTTCACCCCCGTTGGCACCTGGCGCACCATTATCTTCCACCTTGTCACCCCCGTCAGGTCTTCTTCTGCAACCACCTCCTGCCCATCTTTCTCCGTCACAACGAAATCACAACCCTTCTTGTCTCTCTTCGTCATCTTCACCTCTTATCATTGCTTCTAGCGCCGCCGCCGTCGCCGCCGCCGCAACTTCAACAGCTCTTCACAGCAGTCATCACGGCCACCACCACCATCACCATCACCACCACCATCAACAGATCCACCACCACCAGCCACTCCATCTCCACCCCAATACTATCAGCAGCAGTAGCAACAACAACAACCACATCAACAACTCTTCTTCTTCGCCGACCGGATCTCTGGTCGTCGTCTCTGGTTGTGGAGGGACTGGAGTCAATCTTATATCTTCTTCGGCCAATTCTTCTTTGTCGTCGTCGTCGTCGCCTTCTTCGAGTTTGGCGACATCGTCCTCACCTATAGCTTCGTCCCAACAAGCACACCAACATCGCCCAGCTCCAGTCCCACCTCCAGTCCCACCTTCAAATATGTTGGTCAACAGCGTGGTGACCGCTGTGTCCTCGGCGGCTGCAGCGGCCGCTGCAGGGGCCGCTGGGGTCTGCAAATTAAACAAACCCTCAACTTACAGTTCCCCTCCACCTATTGCTAACAGTCCTGAAAATAATGTGTGTAAGTTAATTGAGTATCGTGGAGCCAAAGTCGCCGCTTTTATGGTAAATGGGATTGAACTGATTTGTTTGCCACAAGCGTTTGAGCTTTTCCTCAAACACCTGGTCGGCGGTCTACATACTGTCTATACAAAACTGAAACGTCTCGACATAACACCTGTCGTGTGTAACGTGGAACAAGTGAGAATTCTTCGAGGACTTGGAGCCATACAGCCCGGAGTTAACAGATGCAAACTTTTATCCTGCAAAGAGTTCGACATTCTCTATGAGGACTGTACAAATTCCAGGTGAGTACAATTCAAACTTGAACACATTTCTTCTCTTCTATTTCAATTATTTTTCTCGTTGTTTTTACATCACTGCCAATAAAAAAAATAATACCACCACCACCACCACCACCATCAACAACAGCAACAACAACAACAACAACATATGCTTTTTGAATTCAATTCTCTATCAGTTTGCATGCCTTTTTTTTTTTTTTTTTTTTCCCACTAAAACTTTCTTCTTAAGATTTCCAAACTTGTTTGTACGGTCGACATTAAACACAAATCGAACTCTAACAACAACAAAAACAACAGCAGCTGCAGTAACAACAACTGATTGTTTAATTTTCCGACACATTCAGTTCTCGAGATGAAAAAAGTTTCGTTATAATGCACATTTTTAAAACTTTCGCCGATGCATGCGCTTGTTTGTGTATGTGTATGTGTGCGTGCGCACACGCGCGTGTGTACATGAAAATAACAGAAGTAAATAGCGACAATGTCTGAAATATAAGTTTATAAAATGTAATTATTTCTTAAAAGAGATAAATAAAAGCATATTGTTCTCATAGCAATCATGATGAAAAAGTTAATGCTACCCTGTTTATGTTACTCTTCTTTTTCTCGAATAAAAATGTTTTGCCGCCGCTGTCCACCCAATAAAAGAAAAACAGAGAAACTTTGTATCAAGACAGGCAAAAAATAGAAAAAAAATTAATTAAAATTTTCCCTATATTTTCTTTTCCAACGATTTATGCACTGTGTGTGTGCAGGAGGGGGATGGGCTGCTAATGGGTGAGGGAACATGTTCAAATATGCTAAACTCACCCAATATCATTGTTCCATTATTTTCGCACAAATATTTATGAAAGAAATGTTTTACATCTTGCAGCATTTTTATTGAATTATGAGAAATCGTATTTCTAAGAAAATGCTTAAAAAATCAAATTTTTCACCTATACATGGCGTTTGACGTACTTGAAAATATGCAGATGTATGCAAGTAAAGTATAGATTTTTTCGTTTTTGCATGCACGTATAGATTTTTTTAGCATTGTATTAATGCAAATCCTAATGAATCATAGTAAATAATATATGAAGTTTATCATTTGTTAATAAATATACCTGAATGAAACATGCTCTCTCTCTCTCTCTCTCTCTCTCTCACACACACACACACAGGTCTACGCATGTATATGTTCACAAGGTCGTTTGTGTGCGTATATACCACTATTTCTATATGCATTTAAAATAATCATGGCCTTATTTGCAAAGAATATTAAATTATTTTGTTAAGTTGATGATAAAAAATGTCCATTAAACTATTAATAAGAATGTTTAACTGTTGATACTAATAATTTGCCTTTCGTATTACAGTCATTACTATATTTCTTTTTGTTTGCTTGATTTTTGTTTTTGTTTTATCTTTTAAAATTTTAGTTTAATTGACTAAAAGTTTATTGATGTACCCCTGTATGTTTTCATCGTTATCATCAATGATATATCTTATATTTTTCTTTTATTATCATTATCATTATTATTATTACTCATTAGAGTTTTTCACATCAGTTTTAGCAGATGGTTTTTCACTGAAGTTTAAGTGACAGCAAGTCTCCTCAGGTCTCCGGGACCCCTCTCAGTATTCTGGTCGTTCTCAATAATACTAAAGTTTGGATGGTCTCCACTCATCCGCCAACTTCGAAGTCCTCCAGGCCCTTTAATAATCCTTTAGTTACTGTACTGAAAGCACCAATCACAATTGATATAATTGTCACCTTTATGGTCCATAGTTTTTTCAGTTCCTTAACAAGGTCGAGGTACTTCTTTTCACATTCTTTCAGTTTTATTCGGTGGTCAGCTATGACAGCAAATTCCACAATTTTGCAAATTCTTTTTGTTGTTGTTGTTGTTGTTGATTATTATAAGGTCTGGTCTTCTGGTCGAGATTAGGTGATCCGTCTGTATGTCAAAGTCCCACGGGAGTTTATGTGTGTCATTTTCTGGGACAGATGCTGGGTTGTGTAAATACCATTTGTTCGTATGGTCAAATTTAAATTTCTTGCATATCTCCTTGTGGATCACCTTGCCCACCCAGTTGTGTCTACTCTTATTATTCACTCCTTTGAAAGTTTTTCAGTCACATTGGAGTACTCTCCTAACGAGATGAGCAATTCCCCAAAGTGCAATCTTTTTATATTTGGGACTATCAGCTCTTCTGTGAAAGTATTTAACTGACGTTTTCTTGATCATACCCAAGACTACAACTTAATATCATTCTAATGATCTTACTCCTCGCTAGTTTTTCCCATCACCGTTATCTAGTAGTTTCTCACTGGTGTTTGAGTGACAGTAAGTCTCCTCAAATCTTCGGGACCCTTCTCAGTATTCTAGCCGACCTTAATATATTATTATTACTAGTAAAAGTACTGCTACAACTTGTAATAGTTCAAGTGGATTCTGTATTTCTATAATAATAATAATAATAATAATAATAATAATAATAATAATAATAATAATAATATAAACAAGAACAAGAACAAGAACAAAAAGAAGAATACTGAGAAGAGTCCTGAAGACTAGGGGAGACTTGCTGTCACTCAAACTTCAGTGAAAGACCATCAGCTGATGCTGATGTAAAAAAACTCTCAAGAAGTAAATAATAATAATAATAATAATAATAATAATAATAATAATAATAATAATAATAATAATAATAATAATAAAACATGACTTCTGCTTTCACTGAAACAGTTGCTAATTTCTTTTGCCTTTTTTTCTTTTTACGGTCGATCACAGACAAGTTTTTCAAGGAATTTTTTCCATTGAAATACCTGACATTCTAATTTTTTATCATTATTTCTTATTTTTCAAGTTAAGTCAAATTCGTTTCGAAATTTGTCGGTCAGAAAATGAACTGATGAGCGTTTTACAAAACAAAAAATAAACTTTTGTTTGAATCGAAACTTTTTTAAAAATAATTTTATTCCGTTTTCTTCACAAGATTTTTTTATGCTGCCTACCGTATGAATTTACTGTCAATTCATAAATTTGATTAACTGAGACTCTTAATTTTATCCTCATTGATCAAGAATTTTTTTTATTTCTGTGAATTCGATTCAAAACTTTTTGTCCCTTCAAGTTTTTATCGAGAGATTTTGAAAAAAAAAGCCGAAAGTAAATACATTTGAAGCAGGACAGATACACACATGTATTGGCAAATACACATACATAAAAAATAGACATCGTTTGTTTATTTTCTTTTACGTCAAAATAGAAATGAAAATGGTGCCAAAATTAATTCCTTCTTCAATAGGCAAAAATATTGTAAAACAAGGTACGATTAGATTGTAACGCACTTCATTAAGCATTCATTATTAATTTTCATCATTTCTAAATTGTTTATTATAAAAATTGAACGTTCCAAATTTAAATCAAATTAATGAGTTTTTTTATTTTTTATTTTTATAACTCGATTCACCGTTTGCCAATGCAAGTTCATACATACATACATACATACATATATACATACATACATACATACATACATATGTGTGTATATATATATACAGATGCACATAAATTGACAAATATATATTAGTATTTTATGGGTATAGGCTGGTTGTACTTTTGGAATATTATAGATTCGAAGTGTTGAAAACTTTCTAAATTTTGCGATATTTTTTATTGAAGGAATCTAGTTCAAAGTTATTCACCTTGATTCTTGAATTAAATAAGTGTTAAGAATTAAATTAATAAAAAAAAAAAAATGTTATTTACGTTTTCAGAATCTTAAGAAATCATTAAAATGTATATATTTAGTCAATTATAACTGATTCTTAAAAAACACAACAATTAGATAATCAGAATTAAGAATCAAATAAGTTTAATTACTAAAAAATTGTTTGCGTTGTTATGCAATCGTGACATAATCAAGGCGAAATTTCATTTGATTTACCCCCCCATATATATATGTGTGTGTGTGTGTGTGTGTGTGTGTGTGTGTGTGTGTGTGTGTGTGTGTGTGTGTGTGTGTGTATTCAATTAATAAATTTCTATAATAATTGCTTGTAATTTTATTCATTGATCTTTCTCATCGGTGTTTCTTTCTCTTTCTTTTATTAGGAAATATTTCATTCTTACAAAATACAAAAGAGTGTTTTCTTTTTAATGAAATGATTCATACCTTTATAGCTTCATCTGAATAAATTAATTTTTTCTTTTTCTTCGTTGGGACAGTAATAAGAAACGGTTACTTATTAGAGACTTTGTAAAAAGAAGGTGAAAATATTTTTATCTTCTTGTAAAGAAAATGTTGAGAACGAAAATGATCCGTTCGAAATTTTTTATTCACTGTATTTCTGGATATTTAGATGCAACAATTCGTTCGTTTTCTTCCTCCGGTTAAAAACCAAAATTAATGAAATCATTAAAATACATTTTAAAATATTGATTTCTACAATGGATGAAACTTTTTCTTCATTATTTAAATAAATACATTCTATTATTGTGAGCTATTGACACCTGAATTTTTATCTTTTAGAAACGAATTATAGATGCCTAGAGGTTTTGATTTAGTTGTGTATATTAAATTCTCACAAAATATTAATTTGTTTTTATTTTTGTTAATCTACTTATAAAAATAATCGTATTTTTTTTCTAAAAATGTTCGTAAGAATAATAATAAAAAACAATCACGCTTTGTAATAGTTTTTAAAACTTATTTTAATGTTTTTCTTTTTTCACAATTATGATTTTAGAAAAAGTAGAAAAGCTTTTTAAGAAGAATTGATGATAAGATAGTTAATTAATTAAATAAAAAAGCCTTTGAAACTATTTTCATGAAAGTTCAATCAATTTTTTACTGACGTCGTTTAGAAATTAAGAAAGCTTCTTTTTTAACATTTCAACTTTTAATTTTACAATTTTAATGTTTTAATATTTCGGACAATTGTTGTTGTTGTTGTTATTATTATTATTATTATTATTATTATTATTATTATTATTATTATTATTATTATTATTATTATTATTATTATTATTTACTCCTTGAGAGTTTTTAACATCTGTTTTAACTTATTTGAAAATTCTGATAAAACAAAGTTCTTCTGATTCAATACCAAGCCTGATTTTTTTTTTCTGATTTTTTCAGATGAAATTCACGTACTTATGATTTATTTGAATTGTCATCTGATGTTTTTTATGCATCCTTTTTTTCAACTTGTATATTTTTCGGCCTTTCTCGGTTGTATGTTGCACCTAGTGGTCTTTAAAAAAGACAAACGTCTAATATATATATATATATATATATATATATATATATATATATATATATATAATCTTTAACACAACTCTTTCTAAAAAGATCACGTATTTCTTTATATTTGTTAGTAATTATGGCAAACGACTATTTGTACAACTTAAACTTTATCGCAACAAAACCATCTAACTAAAACTTTTAATATTTAAGATAAAACCTTGAATTTAAGTTAATGTAGTTTTTATTGTCTTTTTAAATAATCAGGTTGAAATTTTCTTATCAAATTATCGTTATTTAATACCTAATATTAATTCGCCTGAAAAAAACTTTTGTAATTAAAATTGCATTTTAAACATCTCTTTGGTTATCCCATAAATTTCTTTGCAAACCTTTATATATATATATATGGGGTAATGTGAATGTGTGTGTGTGTGTGTGTGTGTGTGTGTGTGTGTGTGTGTGTGTGTGTGTGTGTGTGTGTGTGTGTGTGTGTGTGTGAAAATTTATTAGATTTACCGATAAGTTATATCAAATTCTAAATTATTTTCTTATTTACGTGTGCAGCAAATATTTAAGACTATTTAATCATCTATCATAAGACAACGAGAGTACGGCATCGAAGAGAAACTGAATTCACAACAATCGCAATGATATGTGTGCTAAAGTTGATGATTCCACGCAGGAATTTCAATTACAGAAGTAACATATTCCTTTACTCACCTGTTGTAAGGTAATCCTCCATGAAAAATCCATCATTTCAAGGTTAAAGTTTAGCGTAAAGATGGAGATTTAAGTTTTGTAGTTACAAAATGAATTAGAGTTTAAAATGATATTTTATTCTATATCGCACGTATACAGAGTTTAATCTGCTTTTGAGTGTGTATAATTCGGTAAGTAGGTAATATTTGTAACAACTGTCAGCTAATAACGCACCATTTTTAATTCTTTTTTCTCCTTTTCTAGACAATAAATGTTTCTAAGCATTTAGGTAAGAGTTTAATTTCTCTCACCTGGAAGCGTTTGTAGTGAAAACAGAATTACAGAATAGCCGAGCAAGTGTACATCTCGGAAATAATAAACAACGTAAAGTCTTTAATTGGAGGTACTTTTTCTTATTGGCGTCAACATTCAAATGTTTAGACCAGTATTCAGGAATTTGAGCTATGTTAGGAAGAATTTAGACAAAAGGAGTATTAACCAAAAAAAAAAAAAAAAAAAAAGAAAAAAAGATACGAAGAATGAATAAAACGTTAAATGTGTTCAAAATACTTCCCTAGGCATTCAATGCATTTATTCCAGCGACTTTTCTACTGATCGAAGCACTTTTAAAATTCATCTTTTGAAATAGTGTGAACCTGTGCTGTCAAATTCTTTTTGATAGACTCCACAACCTCAAGTCTTAACCTTGAGATAACTTTTCATTTTAGAAAGCAGGAAAAAGTCTCACAGAACTAAGTCTATTGAGTATCGAGTCTCTGCACTTGAACAATCCTGTTTTATCAAAAACATTTTGTTAAAAAAGTATTGAAAATGGCTTTATAGTTTTTTTCAAATTGAATCATCTAGACTTTGTTTAAATATCTAGACATCTAGAAACTTTATTATATAAATTACACACCTGCGTAGAAATATTTATTTGAATTTTAGATTTCTTAGTTTTTAAGATGTAAAGGTTTAGTTCTGATAATTTTTGATTACACCTCGTATTTTCAATATCTCGATATATATTTACTTTGATGATTTTATTATTGTTCGATGTATCAGTATCTGCAGGCATCAATCTCTATTTCTCTCATCTATCTATCTATCTATCTATCTAGAGAGAGAGAGAGAGAGAGAGAGAGAGAGAGAGAATGCAATAGCAGAAGATAGAAAAGAGTGTCATAACTGAAAGATAGAATGACAGAAAGACTCATTGACTAATAGTGCATTTATTGGTAGTTATTTCATTTCTTATTCCTTTTGTTTGCTCAGCTATCTCAAAATATCTTTTGCAATCAAAGGATTATAATCGAATGTTCCCGACTTCTGTCCCCGTTCATGAACTATCCTGTTTTTCTCTCCCTTGAAATTTCCAGTTTCGCTGGTCTGGCACCATTGTCCCTACCCTCATTGTTAGGTGTTATACTAAATCCCCCGTGGTATCACCTCTTGCAACCCAGCCTTTTGTCGGCAGATCGTTTTCATTTTATTCCAAACAGCTGAATTATCTCGAAATACTTGGTTCATATCCGACCTTGTTTAATGTGACTCGCCCCGTCCGCTACAAGCAAATCTATTCCTGTCTATATTGCAATGTTTGGCGACAAACACGGAGAATAAAGCAGTGCACGAAAAGCAAAAAAAAAAAAAAAAAAAAAGAAAGCAAAGAGATCAAATGAAATGTGTTCAAAGTGAGTGATTTTCTAAACAGACCAGAGATTTTTGGGTGACTGAAATGCAAGTGACAAGATTTCTTCTTTGCCAACAAATCTAACACAAATGCTTGATTTACATCTCTCCATTTTAGCCCAGGTTAAAGGCGTGGTGAGGTTCGGCTTCTGGTTAGCCTTACTGCGCTTTTAACTTCGACTATTTAGCGTATTTATAAAAACTGTTAGAGAAACTTTTCTCAAAATTATGTGATTTCTTGCTTGTTACGTTTTTAAATAGTATTTCAAACTTTTATTATTTTTATTTTTATTTTAACTGCTTAATTTATTTCAATTTTATGTATTTAGAATTTTAAAAACTTTTCGACTGTACTTTAATTGTCACTCTTTAAAAATCCTCCTTTACTTTCGTTTTTTATTCATCTTCGTTGTTATCATTAGCACCAAAATATCTAATTCCCCTACAACAGGAAAACCCCAACCTGGTTTATTCACTCAGCACTGGGGACCATTAATATCAACCGAACACAACACAAGACTTGTTTCCTTTTTTCTGAATATGTCTTCGCCACCCGACTCACACTCCCAACACCACCCGTACAATCGTCTCTCTTCCTCCCTCTCTCTCTCTCTCTCTCACACACACACACACACACACATACACACACAGTTTCTCATTCTTGCTCATCGTCCTCTTTTCACCGACCTTCGCGTCTTTACCAATTTAGGTTGTCATCGCTATGTTTCGACGGCTGCAAATCGCCTGGCGTCGACTTTTTCAATCCGATTCAGACACTTTCTTGTCAACACACTCGTCACATTTTCGGTCGCTTTTTTTGTCTGCCTCCTCCCCTCCTCTCTCTCCAACATAGAAGAACAACGACAAGAACAACGGCGATCAATTCACAAATCGCCTTGCTGTCATTGTAATCCCTTTTGATGCTTTTGCACATTGGTATTTGCTAATTGCCGCCAACAACGCAGCTTATTATGCAGTTTCAACAAAATAATTTGATTTCTCTACTAGTACATGTGACTATCAGTTAATGTACCAATGTCGCTCATTTTATAAACCACACACAACATCATTTTCATCATTAATTTCTTCATAATGCAAAGATAAAGAAGCAATTTGGAGATTAAGTCTTTAGTAGTCTTTATCTCTCACTCAGCTGTTTTTATTGTTTTTTCTCTTTGTTTTTTTTTTTTTGTTTTTGTTTTTGCTTTGTTTATTGTATTTTTTTCGTTTGAGTGTTTTCCTCTTTTCTTGTTGTTACTTTTAATTTCAAACTTAGTAACGGAAAATATAAAGGACCTGAGTGTTGCAATAAATTGTAATAAAAAATAAAGATAAATTTGTTTGAAATGAATAAAGACATGCATTATCAGTTTTATAATATTCAAACAAAATCAATGACTTCATTTGGAATCAGAGATTTTTAGGTTATCATTTATAATTGGGTAATGTTTCTCATCTTTTTTATTATTTATTTTTTTTTTCAGATTATTTTTTAGAATTATTTTCTAATTATATCATGTTTAGCAAAACATTTATCGGTATGATTTAACGATCAATTTTGATTAAAAACATTTGAGTGCTTGTTATATGTCATACAGTTCATTTTTCTCGGGAGATTAAAAAAACACTGTAAAACATGAGTTTTTATTTTTATTTTCGCATAACACACACACACACACACACACACACACAGATATATATATATATGTGTGTGTGTGTGTGTGTGTGTGTGTGTGTGTGTGTGTGTGTGTGTGTGTGTGTGTGTGTGTGTGTGTGTGTGTGTGTGCACTTTCTTAAGAATCTTAACATTCAGAGGAATTGTCATGAATCCCATACAGAGACACATATACACAAATATCGCATGTCATAGATGTGAGAACTAGTACGATGTGTATTTGAAAATCTTCTGATTGCATATATATATATATATATATATATATATATATATATATATATATATATAAAGTAAGAATATTTTCAAGTACCCATTCTATTCTGCTAATTCTCACATCTATGATATAGTCTAAGAGTCATGCGATTCAAAGAACTTACAACTTAGTGAAAGTCAACGCATAGCTCATTGATTTTCTTCTAATGATAAAAGTCTATATCAGCGACTTAGACCTAAGAAAAAAAAGAAGCAATTCTTTATTAACTATGTTTATCCTGATAATCCGAATCCGGAAAAGGTGAGCAGGAGCAAGAATTGATTTTGATGAATGAATAGTGCATATGATCAAAATTATGAAGTGATATTGAGTTAGGGCTGTCAAATCAGAATAATTATCGACTTAAAAAATAAAAATAAGAGAATTTCGTATACTTCTATTCAATACCTTTTCTATTAACAAATCTACTAAAACATGACCATTTACACATTAATGCTACCACTTCTCTCTCTCCCTCCCTCTCTCTCTCTCTCGTTTTGTTCCGCGCGTGCGTGTGTGTGTGTGTGTGTGTGTGCGCGCGCGCCTGCGTATATGTAAATGTACAATATATATATATATATATATATATATATACTAATAATAACTATTATAAAAAGCAATGCAAATAATAAGCGATGGTAATGAAATCAGAGTACTCGGATGCTCTTAAGCAGATATATATATATATATATATATATATATATATATATATATATGTGTGTGTGTGTGTGTGTGTGTGTGTGTGTGGAGGGAGAGAGAGAGAGAGATAGATAGGTAGATAGATAGATAGATTGCACTTTTTGCAAGCATTCTGATTTCATTACCATCATTTACTATTAACATTGCTTCTAATCATAATTATTTGTATGTATTTATGTATGTATTTATGTACACGCACACATAAACATATATATATATATATATATATATATATATATATATATATATAGTCATACTTGTGGCACGAAGTTCCCTAACTTTCTCTCTCTCTCTTTCTCTCTCTCTCTCTCCCCCCCCCCACACACACATCACACACCATTCCTCCCTATCATATGTAGTGCCTGGTCGGTCTTCTAGACTGCATCCTGTGTCTGCACAGAGCTAATGTATGAAGTAATTCCTGGTCGGCCAACACTAGTGCGTCCATTTGTACGGAGTTCATAAGAGAACGTCACTAATTTTGTCTTCTTTATGATTTCTTGTACAATAGAAAACTGCATGAAATCAAATTTACCGAGCTTTTAACACTTCAGACAGCTCCAAGGAATATTTTTGGCGAATATCATCCATTTGAGTACATTACTTTCCTAAACACTTCATCTGATTGTTGAGTTGTTAAGATTTATTTTCTGTTTTCAGTAAATATTAAATCTTTCTCCTTTCTAAAAATAAATTGTATTTATTTTGATTTAATATTCACAAAAATATTAATCCTATGAAGCCTTAATAAAGATATATAACTTTTTTAAAATTGGATGAAATTAATATTTTTTGCTAATGCAAATTATTTCTACTTTTATTAAACGATTTTTTTTTTAACACCAGTTGTGCGATTTTGTTTCCTCAAACCTCCGGAACTCACCCTCAATAATCTGATCGATTTCACTTGTAATTCTTTTTCGGATTTATGATTCATTCAGATTTTTTTTTAAATCCCTTTTCGGGAAAGTTCCAAATGCTCTTATAACTATAAATAAAATCGACACCTTAATTCCCCACGATTTATTCTTTCTCGACAAATTTCGCACCTTTATAAAGTTAGCTTTTCAGTTTGAACCGATTATCATTATTATTTCAATCCTTGCGAGTTTTTCACTGTAACTGGTAGAGACAAGTCTCCTCAGCTCTCCAAGACTCTTGTGACTTTAACAATACTATTTTCTGGATGATCTAAATTATTATTATTATTATTATTATTATTATTATTATTATTATTATTATTGAGTGTTTTCTTTAAGCAGTAGGAAGCAGCCGATATATCTATAGTTTAGCTTTACAGACTTGTTTTGCTTCTTTTTTTTTTTTTTGTCTTTATGGTAGTGTTTTATTGCATTATCAGATTCTTTCGTCCATTGTGTCTGTCTCATATGGAAATAAGTTTGCATTTCTGATGAAAAATGATTTTCGTAAATAGATAAAATACTTCAATTAACTCTTAGAGCATCAGAATTTTTCTATCATTATTCAAATCAATTTTAAAATGAATATCATTATTTCCAAACATTATTTCAGCATTTCTAAAAATTAACTGTAATTTTATAATTTTTATTTATTTACTCTGAAATCTCTCAAAAAATCAGAATAAAAATACATGGTCAAATAAATTTCACTGTTTTTAAAGCTATTTATTTTGATATTTCGAATCTCTTTTTTTCTATCATTTTATTCCAGACATTTTTTAAAACTTCGGCATAGTTTTCGAATTTTAGAATTTTTTCCTAAGTTTAATTATCACGCTAATATTCTCTTGAGCTAATATTTTTTTTAGAAACTTTTTCTTTTTCTTTGAATTTTTTCTACTGCAGTTGTTCTTATTTGTTATTACGACGATTTGAAATAAAAATGATACTTTCATTAGTTAAATAAAATCAGCTTAACAAATAAGTAATCTTATCAAAATCCACGTCTCGTTATTTCAAAATCAGATTTATTTGTCTAAAATACTTATTTCCCATTTTATTTATAGTTTCATTAGGATATGAATAAAATGTTACTGATGCTAGTATATTTACCGCATTTCATAGAATGCAGATGCACTGAAATAAATTGTAAATAGTTGATCACGAATGTCGACGTTTCCTTTTTGTATTCAAATTGTGTCGATTTTGCAACGATTATTATTATTATTATTATTATTATTATTATTATTATTATTATTATTATTATTATTATTATTATTATTATTATTATACCTTTGAGAGCTTTCCACACTAGCGTTAGCCGATGGTCTACCACAGGAGTTTGAGTGACAGCAAGTCGCCTCAAGTCTCCAGGACTCTTCTTACTATTCTGACCGATCTTAATAATGCAGTTGTTTGGATAGTATCCATTTGTCCTCTTATTTCCAATTCCTCCGATCCCTTAATAATCCTTTTGTGACTGTACCGAGGGCACCAAATGCAATTGGTATCATATTCACTATCATGTTCCAAAGTTTTTCAATTCTCTAGCTAGGTACAGATACTTATCTTTCTTTTCACTTTCTTTCTGGGATCATTCGGAACGGCAAAGTCCACTATTCGGCAGATTTGTTGACTATCACTAGGTCGGGTCGTTTGACCGAGATTAGGTGATCCGTTTTTGTAGTTATTATTATTATTATTATTATTATTATTATTATTATTATTATTATTATTCCTTGCGTGTTTTTTAAACCAGCTTGAGGTGATGCTTTTCACTGGAGTCTAAGTGTCCGCAAGTCTCCAAAAGTCTCCGGAACTATTCTGAGTATTCCTGCCGATCTTAGCAATACTGCAGTTTGGATGGTCTCAGCTCGTCAGATTTTCATCTCCTCTAGCACCCTACTAAGCTTTTGGGGATCGTTTAAAGTCCATCACTCATAATTGGAATCAGCGTTAACGTCATTTTCTATAGCTTTTTCAGTTCTCTAGCAAGTTCCAAGTACTTGTCTCTCTATTATTATTATTATTATTATTATTATTATTATTATTATTATTATTATTCCTTTAGAGTTTTTCACATCAGCGTCAGCTGATGGTTTTTCCCTGGAGTTTGAGTGACAGCAAGTCTCCTCAAGTCTCCAGGAGTCTTCTCAGTATTTTGGCCGTCTTCAATAATGCTGTCGTTTTGATGGTCTCCACTCGTCCGCCAACTTCTAAGTTCTCCAGGCCCTTTAATAATCCTTTAGTTATTGTGCCAAAAGCACCAATCACAATTGGTGCAATCGTCACTTTCATGTTCCATAGCTTTTTCAATTCTCTAGCAAGGTCGAGGTACTTATCCTTCTTTTCACATTCTTTCAGTTTTATTCTTTGGTCATCCGGGACAGCAAAGTCGATAATTTTGAAAATTCTCTTTTTTTTTTGTTGATTATTATAAGCTCTGGTCTTCTGGCCGAGATTAGGGGATCCGTCTCTATGTCAAAGTCCCATAGGAGTATATGTTTATCATTTTCAAGGACAGGTGCTGGGTTGTGCATATACCATTTGTTCGTATGGTCAAATTTAAATTTCTTGCACATTTCCCAGTAGATCACCTCGCCCACCCAGTCATGTCTAGTCTTGTACTCTTTCTGTGCGAATTTGCTGCATTCGCTTATTATTATTATTATTATTATTATTATTATTATTATTATTATTATTATTTGTTCTCTTTGAAGAGTTTTTCACACTAGCGTTAGCTGATGGTTTTTCACTGGAGTTTGAGTGATAACAAGTCTCTTCAAGTTTCCAGGACTCTTCTCAGTATTCTGGCTGACCTCAGTAATACAGTAGTTTGGATAGTCTTCACTCGTCCTATTATTTCTAACTCCTCCAGTCTTTGTACTAATCCTTTGGTGACTGTACTAAGAGCACCAATCACCATCTGTATTATCGTCACTTTCATGTTCCACAGCTTTTTCAATTCCCTAACGAGGTCGAGGTTATTATTATTATTGTTTTTATTATTATTGATAGAAGAGAAATTGCTTCAAAGTCAATCGTGTAACCATAGGCACCAAATATTTACCTATAATACCGTTTGAACCAACTAGAAAGTCTTCTTTTAGCCAGTAATTACTTTATCAATGAGAAATTTGTAGGAGCAGATTGAGAAAATGCGTTTGACTACAATTAGAAATCACGATTCAAATAAAAATCTGATCTATCGTTTATATATATATATATATATATATATATACATGGGAACGCGCATGCGCCTGTATGTATGTGTATTCGTCTGTGCGTGAATGTGTTTTCAATGTGACGTGATACCATAATAGAATGACAGGTGTCATTACCTACTAGTTGTTTGTTAGTTTTAATGGTAACATCCTGTCCACTCTTGTAGCTCTATTCCAATACAAATGTAGGCACATAAAGTCACTATCAGCAGAGTAGAATAACTTCTTCTGGGGATATTCCATGGTAAAAAATACACAAAATAGAGATTTAAAAAATTTTAAAACAAAGAAAAATATAAATTATTCGAATGATTTTCGTTGTATGTTAAAATACGCACTCATATTAAAATGCACTTTAACGTACATACGTATGTGCATCTGTTTTATACATATAAGATTAGTTTTATTCTGTTTAAACTCTTCGAAACTACTACTACAACTAATAATAATAATAATAATAATAATAATAATAATAATAATAATAATAATAAAAGAAAAATTAATCATGGTTGAAACTATTTTGCGCTAATTACTCCAATTCTATTTATTTATTTATTTATTTATTTATTTATCAAACAAAATTTCAGAAGATACAAACTTCTCACTTACAGAATTTATCCTATTTCTACCTTCTCAACAACCTCATAACGTGTTTTGAGAATCTGATATAAAGTATTTTCATTATTAAACATTTTAATATTTCAACGAGTTTCTTTATTGTTTTCATATTCTTATTTTTAATCTAATCTTTGTTCTTCTTCTTCTTCTTCTTCTTCTTCTTCTTCTTCTTCTTCTTCTTCTTCTTCTTCTTCTTCTTCTTCTTATTATTATTATTATTATTATTATTATTATTTACTCCTTTAGAGTTTTTCA
The DNA here is from genome assembly GCA_963585895.1 of Sepioteuthis lessoniana. Taxonomy (NCBI): domain Eukaryota; kingdom Metazoa; phylum Mollusca; class Cephalopoda; order Myopsida; family Loliginidae; genus Sepioteuthis; species Sepioteuthis lessoniana. Next base: position 41,902 of record OY757907.1, on the reverse strand, counting down.
CATCAGCGTTAGCTGATGGTATTTCACTGATGTTTGAGTGACTATTATTATTATTATTATTATTATTATTATTATTATTATTTGTTGTAGTAGGAGTAGTAGTAGTTTTTCACACCAACTGTTGGTCTTTCTCTAGAGTTTGAGCGATAGCAAGTCTCCTCAGATCTCCAGGACTCTTCTGAATATTCTGGCCGTTCTTGACAGTGCTATTGTCAGTATGATCTCGATTCTTTCTCTGATTTCCAATTCCTCTCGTTTTTTTCCAAGCCTAATATTATTATTATTATTATTATTATTATTATTATTATTATTAATTGATTAATTAATTAATAGCTTTACTTTTGGTTTTCTTACAATCTTTCACCAAGTCTTTACTTAAGACCTTGGGTGAAGAAAAGTAGTGATTATATATATTCTATGTATTTATATTTTTGTTGACTCTTTTTGCTGATATTTTTCAGTCACATTGGGAGTACTCTCCTAATGAGATGAGCAGTTCCCCAAAATGCATTTTTTTTTTGTATTTCATGTAGGTTTGAACTATCAGCTCTTCTGTTAATGTGTCTTGATCATACCCAGGACTACAACTTATTATAATTCTAATTATATTACTCCTTGAGAGTTTTTTCACACCAGTGTAGGCTGATAACCTTTAGCTAGAGTTTGAGTGACAGCAAGTCTCCTCAAGTCTCCAAGACTCTTCTCAGTATTCAAGCCGATCTCAAAAATGCTGTATTATTTTTTTCCACTTCTTTTGAGTTTTTCACACCAGTGTTAGCTTGTGGTCCTTCACTGGATTTTGAGTGACAGCAAGTCACCCAAAATCTTCAGAACTCTTGAGTATTCCAGTCGATCTCAACAAAGCTGTGATCTGTATGATGTCGATTCTTCCTCTGATTTCCACTTCTTCCAGTCTCTTTTCCATAATCTTGGGGACTTTTCCTCGCGTTTCAAATAATATTATTACTGGACCTTGCTAGAGAATTGATAAAACTGTGGCACATGAAAGTGCTGGTGATACCAATTGTAATTGATCCTATTGGTACAGTCACCAAGGGTTGATACTGGGACTGGAGGACTTAGAAATTAGTGGACAAGTAGAGACCGTCCAAACTACAGCTTTATTAAGATCGGCCAGAATACTGAGAAGAGTCCTAGAAACTTAAGGATACTTGCTGTCACTCAAACTCCAGTGAGAAACCATCGGCTAGCGCTTGTGTGAAAAAAATTATAAACGTTTTATTTTCGTTTTTTTACAATCCTTTATCAGGTCTTTACCCATGACGTTGGACGAGAAAGTGTAGTGGTCATATGTATTCTATGTATTTGTGTTTATTGCTGCCACTTTTGGATGCTAATGTTTCAGTCACATTGCTAATCTCTTTAGGGGATTAGCAATTCTGAAAAGTGCAATTTTTTAATTTCGTATAGGCTTGGACAGCCAGGTATCTTGTCCCTTTCTTGATCATAACTAGGGCCCTCCCACTATTACTGGCACGGTGTATGTTTTACGCTGCCATATTCTTTCTATTTCTATTTCTAAGTCTTTGTATAATAATTATTATTTTGCTGTTGTTGTTGATGTTGTGGTTATTTTACTCCTTACGAGTTTCACACTGATTGTCTTTCACTGCAGTCTGAGTGGCAACAAATCTCCTCAAGTCTCCTGGATTCTTCTCAGTATTATGGCTGATCTAAGCAATGGTGTAGTTTGGATGGTCTCAGCTCGTCCTCTGATTTCCAACTCTTGCAGCCCCCTTACCAAGCCTTTGAGGACTGTTCCAAGCGCCCTAATTACAATTGATATCACCGTCACCTTCGTGTTCCAAAGCTTTACTATTATTATTATTATTATTACTATTATTACTATTATTATTATTATTATTATTATTATTATTATTATTATTATTCATTCATTCATTCATTTTAAATTTTGTCGAAACATACCATTTAAATTCCAGGAGTTTTTAGATTCTGTTACGTTTAAATGCATAATGAGTAATGAGAAGGCCTATTTTGGGCCTTTTTCTTTATTCATATATATATTTTTAAAAGATTTTTATAAAATACAGCGACTTCACCCAGAACATTCATACATACGTAAAAACAATTGAAGGTTACCTTGTTCATTGTTTGTAGGTTCTCATTCAATAGGTTCTTATTCTATTTATAAGAATAGCTAGCTACTTCGACTCATACTTGTGTGCGCACGCGCATGCGCGTGTTTGCTTATAAAAGTACATCTTTAATATTTTTTCTTTAATCTGATGATACACTGGCTATATGTATGAAAAGATGTGAGTTGCTAAAATAGGGAAAAAATTGCCGTGCGATTATAATGATGATGTCCATCACAAACCAAGTCGGTCTTGCGTTGTTCCTGTCAGTTTGCTAGCATTGACCTTTGACCCAAATATCCTGCACAAAAAAACCAAGATGACGCTAAACTGCAATCGACCATATTTCTTCTTCTGGCGACGCATTTTGAAAAAGAAAAGAAGGAAAAGACGCCCGTCTGTAAATGTTTGTTTTCTTCGGGCTAATAAATCCCAGCAGACTTGCGTTGTTAATCCGCCTTGTGTATATTTGTGCGTGTGTCTGTAAGCAGGGTGGGGGACGTGTTCTAGAAGGGAGCTTAGTAGGGGTTAGCCTGATGCCGAAGACCCAACACTATGGGTGGAAGGGAAAAGGATAAACATCATTAACAATCGGCACCCCCATCAACCAGTACCCACCCACCAACAACAACTCCTTCTCCTCTTCCTCCTTTTTCTCCTCCTCTTTTTCTCGACACTTTTTACTGCCTTGTTGCTCAGTTACTAACGAGGAATAAAAGAGTTAACGATACTTTTTCAACTAGAACAGAAATATCGCCTTCAAATGTGTAACCAGACTTTCTGAGACTGATAACAATTAAATGCAAACTTTGGGACAATTATTTTTGACCGATGCATTTACATATTTCTTGGTATGTTCATGTTTGAGATAATATTCAACAAAAATTTATAAGCATCGTATGTATACTTTATCAATAATTAAACCGTTTCAAAATCAATCAATTACTAACTTAACGTCTTCTCTTTAGAAATATTCAAACTTGATTATTTGTGTGTGTGTGTGTGTGTGTGTGTGTGTGTGTGTGTGTGTGTGTGTGTGTGTGTGTGTGTGTGTGTGTGTGTTAATTATTGGTAAATTATTAATTCTGTAGTTACTGAAAATAAGTCAACTTTTGAAATGTTTATCACACAAAATAGATTTTGAATGGTTATTAGAATAACTGAAACGAGAGTTTTTCAGTTTTAACTCGAAAAACTTTTCATGATCAGATTCTTTAATTATTTATATTCAATTTATAAACAAGATGATAATTTTTGATTGATTAAAATGAGAAAGAAGATTCTTGTATTAAGAAATTTAATTGTTTTCAGATTTTAAGATAGCAATGAAGAAGTTTCCAATCATACACATTTTTCGATTGATTGTAATATAAGTTGATAAAGAAAGTTCTAAGCAAAAAGTTTGAACTTGTTACAGCCTCAATAAGAAAAATATTTAAAATAAACCTCAATTCAAAAAGTACGAAAAAATTCAGATATTAAAAATGACTAAAAAAAACCGCTTCTTCTAAAATAGGAATTATTCAAAATTCAGTAAACTTTTGGATCTAATTTTGAATATTTTTCTCTCTCAAGATAGATAGATAGATAGATAGATAGATAGATAGATAGATAGATGAAAATAGTATAAAATCGTTAAAGATTTGACCAGCAAGCACAAAAAAAAGAAACCTCAACAACCAGAGAACTAAATTTCATATTTGTAAAATACTGCTTAAGTTTTTAATTAAGATTAAGAATAACTGTTGCAATTCGTTTATAATTCACCAGTTTAATATTTAAGAAAATGTTTTTCCTCGAGATAACATTATACTATCTTTAATAAAAGAATAGTCCTGACGAAATGTTCAGCGTAGAAAAACTTTTCTTCCAAAGAAAAATAAACTAAAATAATATGCATTTTTTTTTCTTTTTAAGAATCGTTGAACTTCTTTAATTAAACATTGAACTTCTTTAATTTCTTAAAATGACTTTTTGTTGTTAATCGAAAGTGTGAATTCCTTAATAGAACTTTACGTTAATTTTTCCTTTTTGATTTTATGTTGATAATTTTTTGTATATTCAGTTGAAATTATTTTTGTTTGCAGTACGTGGGAATTGCATTCGTTTTCTTAAACAATCTTTGTTTCTCATCAGCAGTCAACGCATGTAAAGATGTACAACAGTTGGCGCGGCAAATAAACTGTAGTTTCAACTGATGACAGCTGGGAGCTTAGCATGGAGTGACTGAATACGCTCCAGGTGAATAAATACATCTCTCCCTGAATAATAATAATAATAATAATAATAATAATAATAATAATAATAATAATAATAATAAATGGCCATAGAATTGAGCGTTGTTTGAGGTCTGTGTTCCCAGTCTGAACATATATTGAATATCCCATATATGGCTTTTTCTCCCCTGCATTCAAGGCGTTGGTTCAAGAATTGAGCCACCGACTTGCGCGTGATCCGATCGAAAAACGAAGCGACAACAATGGAACCAATTTAATGACAGACGCCAGAATTTAGTTTCGTTTCTTTCGCTACCCACAACTCCCGCCATTTACAATTGTGACCATCGTCCGGTCAATTTAGTGGGAAAATAATAATTTTTCTTCTTTCTTTCGAGTTGCATAGATATTTAGATAAATAATCGAAACACAGAAGATGCGATCTGTCTATTTATATCTATATCTATATATAATGTATCTGTGTGTGTCTGTGTGTGTCTGTGTCTGTGAGTCTGTGTGTTTGTCTGTCCGTGTGTGCATGTAAAGAGGGATAGAGACAGATATTTATGCAGAAATATACCTACATGCAGAGGGCAAACTCATATATTCTGTAGACTAACTGCAGCTGTGTTTCTAGTTTCATCACATGGACACACACACACACACACACACACACACACACACATGTAAATATACATATATATGTGTGTAGATGTGGGTATGTGTATGTGAGTATGAGTGAGTGTATGCATGCGAGCGTGCGTGTATGTTATTTTCTTAATATGGTTGGTTATATACTTAAAAATCTATTTCATTCTGTTTATTTCTGTTAATGGTGGCTTATATACGAAAAACCCCCCAAAAGCAATGCCTTCTAATTGTTTCCTCACAAACTACAATAGGTAAGAGGAACACTAACGACGTTGATTGAAGTAAATCTTAAAATGCAAAACACTATTTTTCCCCCTAGTCATTATCATGAATAAGACCCGATATGCCATATTCATAAGAGGGTCGTTTAGAATTAGTGCCTTCTATGTTATTTTATTCTCCCACAACGTCAGGGTTGGATATTTATGGAAGTCGTACATTTCTGTCTATAAACCATAATTGTTTCTAATTTGTGTCATTTTTGCCTAAGTGTTTCATTGAAAGATTGCACCCATTGACATTCATTGATGCATACGAAACGTTTACGGAGACCGAACCTTGGGTATGAACACAGTTAGGCTATGGGTAATGCGTTTCAACAGTCGTGACAACGATATGAATGACAAGCTATTTTCAACAAATTTTTTAACTCCACGAAATCAAAAGTATCTCAATCAGTTTATTCGCACACATCGACTGATGAAATATGGACGACTTGAACAACATTTTCCTGACAACGCCATCATCGCTGCAGGGGAAAAGTGATCATCTCCATCCGCTGGTGAACATTTCTATGAGAGCGGTATGAAAGAACTTGTTTATTGCTGGCATAACATAAATAGACTGGAGTGTTGATTATATACAAAGATAGTATTTTATAGTTGAAAACTTGCTCGATCCAGCAATATTATTATGCTCCCTGAATCCATTGTAGAAAATATATAGGTGATATTACTTTTGGATCATTCCGTATACTCAGCCCCCGCACATATAACATAGTGGTTTTTGTTTAATAATCACACGTATAAAGTTCATTTATAATGTATCTGTTTAGCATGATTTTTTAAAAACTTCAGCCTATATTTTTTAACTTCAAAATTCAAATGAATAGATAAACTTTTCACAAAAGTTCTTGATTTTCTTTTCATGCACCCTGTATTTATACTTAATGTTTAATTGTCGTTAATTATCTCCATTTTTAAAGCATCTAAAACTTAATTTTGAAAGATATTTATGTGGGTGTGCTCAATAGATATTTACTTTTTTCCTTGGATTTAAAACCAAAAGCAATTCTTTTATACAAATGAAATTATAGAAACAATTTTCCTCGTTATCTTTAAAAGAAAAATATCAACTACTTTGAATCGATGTAGATTATTACATTAACTCTTATAGCCGCATTTCGTTTGTATTGAGATGTGATTGAACCAAAATATATCATTCAAGTCTGATTTTTACTTTGGTCACTTTTTATGTTTCAAAAGAACAACTGATACAATTCTAAACCTTTATGAAAAATACAAACCAATTCAATATACTCGGATAGAATGTTTGTTTCCAGAAGTTGATTTCAACACCCCAAAAAATTAATTTGGGATTCATTTTGAAATCTATTCAAACTTAATGAATGTATGGTCAAAGAGAAAAATAACTTTCAAGTGAAGTATAAGCTTAACAAAGGTGATTTTATATTCATAAAAAAGATATACTGAGATAGACTGCAGCAATCATTTTTAACCCTTTCAGTGCAGGTGGCAACTGAATATAAAAGAGTGATTAGCGTTTTAGCTGATTGTAAATAGAGACGATGATAGACAAAAAATAGGTGGGCAGATGTTATGGCGACTATGGTCAGAGGCCGTCTATCGGCAAGGGCCCATTTGTATGAAGCCTTTCTTTAAAAGGATTTAATAACGAAGCTTTGTAATATCGACACTTCATGTCAAACTGCTTTGTTATTGTTTTATTTTTGTTGTGGTTTTTTTTCTACGAGTAACCAACAAACCATACATGATCGAATACCTACGAGTTAAATCAATTCACATGTAACCTGTAAAAATGTTGACCAAAGCTTTTTGAAGGACTAGAATTAAAGTAATATGCATCTCTTGAGAGATTCATATTCAAAGCATCGATAAAGAAAATATTTTGGTTATTCAATTAAGGTTACAATCATTTCAGACTCATATTCATGAAAGAAACTTGTTTGGAACTGCGTTCACTTTATATTTCATTAACCTCTGAAGACAAACGAAGAAGTCATGTTATAGGACGGAGTAAAACTATTTAAATTTAGGGGATTGCACTTAAATGGAAATAAGTTCATGCCACCCTCACTGAGAAAGATCCTAAAATATAACTGAAATATCTTCGTGTCGGTGCTGATGGGAGTGATTTTAAACAGAGATTTATATATATATATATATATATATATATATATATATATATATATATATATATATATATATATATATATATATATTTACTAATCTAATATCTACCAGTATTCACGGTACCAGAAAAAAAAACCCTGGCCAGGAACTAGAGATAAAAATATCTCGAATCACCGCCCAGGGGAAAAAGAAAAAAGTTTTTTGGGTAAAAAAGAAAGAAAAGGCCAACCTCGTCCGACTCCTTAAAAAAAATCAAGGGGTACGCAGTCAGTGGTCAAAAGAAAACCAAAAAACCCTCCGCGAATGCTGCAATGCTACAATTACTAAAGTGCTCAACACAATACAATGGAGCCAATTATAGAATTAACTTAAATCGCGAGTCGAAAATCTTCTACTAAAGTTTCACCTTAACGGATCATCAGGAAGTTTACTTTCGACTCTATACTTTCGATTCTATATATATATATATATATATATATATATATATATATATATATATATATATATATATCGTTTAAATGTAATAAAATCTTTAAAATACACTTTTGTCATCGAGATGACTCACTGTGTATTTCTACTTGAAAGATGACAAATAAAGTAATTTGAAATACTTCTTTCACGTCTTAAGATCATTTTAAGATAATTTTTCCTGTCATAAAATATTAGTGAAGAAAGACCTTGCGTGTTGCAATCTGTATAACTCAAAAAATGGTATCAAAGTTAAAGAAAAATTTCTTGAAGGCCATTGCAATTATCCCTTTATACACTCTATACATGACATTTATTTGTTTAATACAAATAACATCATTTGCTCAATGGTACATCTTCATCGTTAGTATGAGGTCTAAGTTATTTGAGTGTTTTGCTAGTTAGTGAGATGATTTTTCCGCCAAGAAAATTTTGGGGATATTTCTCCATCATTCTTAACCCCCTATTTTCTAGTCTTCTTTATATTTGCCAATGTCTTCCTCTTTGCTTATCCATTCGATCATTTTTTTATATATCATGTTATTTTCTTTGCTTTTTCTTAATCTGTATGTCAGAAAAGAACAAAATTCGTTTAACTTTATCCACTCTATCGAAATACAGTCAAATATTCGCCAAGAGAGAAACTTGACTTTCTCCGAAAAGATTTATTTGATGTTATTCATTTATCTATCTATTTTTTTTAATCTTTGATCACTCTGTCGAAAAGATGTATGATACCCAAATAAAAGAGTATACTCACTTTGGGATTATCTTAAAATAATAAATTCACTTCAAGTTTACAGTGAAATGAAGTATTCAAAAATTCCTTTGCGTGACGCAGATGAACATTGAAATTTAAACCTTTTACATTGAATGCTGAACCAGTTTTGCTCATTTTCTCATGACTTCATTTATTATTCTTGTTATTTTATCATTACTAGCTTCATATTGCCAGCTAACAAAATTTGGACAAACCAAATACGGATTGAAAAACCAAGTAATAAGTTATAGAATATTTGCTTCTTAAAAGTTAATCATTTCGGCACAAAGGATTAAAACTGCTGATTTTTTTAACCATCTTCCCGACACAGTGAGTATAAAAAGATAAGTTCATATATAATGCAAGGAAATAATAATTATAATTGTTATATTTTCTTGGTTATTTTGTTCTTAAAAATTCAATTTAGAGTCTTGAAGAGAAGAATGCCGTTCTTGAACTAATTTTTATTACAGCTCAGTCATAGAGAAAGTCCTCGAGATACTACTACTCCTACTACTACTACTACAACTACAAATAATAATAATAATAATAATAATAATAATAATAATAATAATAATATGTAAATTGTGCGAATACAAACTGAATTACTTGACCATTTCCTGTCCGGTTGCCCTTACACAGATAAAATACTAAGAAAGACATGATAAAATAAGACTTTATATTCATTGGAAAATAAGTAAATACTATGCAATACCGAAATTTGAAAAATGGTATAAACACCAACTAGTACCAATAATAGAAATCAAAGACGCTAATATTCTCTGGGATTTTGCAATCCAAACTAAGAGAAAATAAAGTGCAATAGACCAAATATAGTGGTAAAGGACTATGAAAGAAAACATGCTTTCTTGTTGATATGACAGTACCATCAGATAATAATTTTTCCCTCGAAAAATATAATCAATCAATAATAACACAAAGACCAAGAAATTGAAATTTAAAAAATGTGGCACCTTAAAACTACCACCGTGTCAGTAACAGTGGGAGCCCGGCGTATGATCAAAAAAGACACTGATAAACACATTAACAAGATACCTGGTAGTCCTAGGCTATATGAATACGAAAAATTGCTCGTTAAGGAATTGCTAATCTTCTAATGCAATGTGAATGAAAAATCAACAGCAAAAAGAGTCAGCAAAATAAAATAGAATAAAGTAAGATAAAATAAAAAATCTCTTATTCACTACTTTCTCTCACATTAGGTCTTGGATAAAAAAAAACCGGTGAAGAACAGTCCGGTCAATTGGAACTGTAAAATATACCGACTGCATTTCTGCCAAGGACAAAACCCCACAAATGAGTGTCCTGGATATGACATAAAAAATCTGATGGTGAGGCTCCTGTCCAGGAGCTTTGGGGAAATGTGGAGTACCCCTTTTGTGCCATTGCTTCCAAGTCCACTGTGGGCCAAGGTGGTACCACCTGATAGAGTCCTGTCTATGGGTCAAATAGAACTGTTTGACATTTAGACTGTGTACAAACAAATGCCTAACATATATACTTAATATACGCACAAAAAGGATTTGGCGTTAAACAACCTATTAAGTTTTATACGCCATAAAACCAAACCAACCAACCGGTGAAGGATTGTCAGAAAACAAAAGTAAAATTGAATAATAATAATAATAATAATAATAAGAATAATAATAATAATAATAATAATAATATCCAAAGATAATGTTAACAGATTAAATGTATCAAGAAAAGAAGGAGGAAGAGGACTTGCCAGTATTGAATACAGTGTTCACACATCAATACAAGGACTTGAGGACTGCATACTAAAGTGTGAAGAAAGACTGATTACTGTCACCAGAAACAATACTGACAACATGAGGACCAACATAACGACAATAACCAGCAAACAAAAATGGGAAAAAAACAACTCTATGGACGTTTTAAGCGACTAATAAGCGACATCTCACACAAGAAAACATTGACGTTGCTAAGAAAGGGAAACCTTAAGAAAGAAACTAAATCTATCCTGATAGCAGTACAAAACAATACTATAAGAACAAATCATATCAAAGCAAGAATAGATAAGCAGCAAATGTAGGTTATGTGATGATAGAGACGAAACCATCAATCACATAATCAGCGAATGCAACAAATTAGCACAGGAAGCGTATAAGACTAAACACGACTAGGTGGGCAAAGTGATCCACAGGGAATTGCGCAAGAAATTTAAATCTAACCATACGAGCAAATGATATATGCACAACCAAATATCAGTCCTGGAGAATGACACACACAAACTCCTCTGGGATTTTGACAATCAAACTGATCACTTAATCTCAACCAGACAACCAGACCTTAAAATAATCAACAAGAAAAAAAAGAGAACTTGCGAAATTGTGATTTTGCTGTCCCGGCTGACCACAGATTAAAATCGGAAGAAAGTAAAAAGAAGGATAAATAATTCAATATTGTTAGGGAATTGAAGAAACTGTGGAACATGAAAGCGACATTTATACCAATTGTAATTGGTGCTCTTGGTACAATCACCATAGGATTAATAAAGGGACTGGAGGACTTGGAAATATGAGAACGAGTGGAGACCATCCATACTGAGATCGGCCAGAATGCTGAGAAGGGTCCTGGAGACTTGAGGAGACTTGCTGTTACTTAAACTTTAGTAAAAGACCATCAGCTAACGCTGATGTGAAAATTTCTCAAATAATAATAATAATAATAATAATAATAATAATAATAATTTTATGAATTTTTACACTTGTGGTATCTGATGGTTTTTACCAAGAATCAAGTAACAGTGTGTCTCTTCAAAAATTCCAAGTTTTTCTTCAGTATATCGACAATGAATACTTTTAGTACTTCCTCGATTTTAAAAATATTTGTTATTGATGTTGTCGTTATCAATTAATGAAAAAAATGTGACATTCATTATTTGTTTAATAAAATTATATATTTTACTTTGCATTAAGAAAAAAGAGTCCCCTTGGCATGCTGGCAAACGTACCATATTGTAGTAAATGAGTCCGATTTCCAATCACACTATTACGTTCACTTTCAAACTATGAAAGGTATGGACTTCATTATCTCCCCAGAAATCGATTGAATAGTATCACTACTGTTCTTCAAGGAGGATGGCTTTGGCGTCAAATAACCCGCAAAGATTGATATATCATTAAAAACAAAGAACTTAAACCATTTGTATTAATAAAATGGACAAGAAACATGATTAATACTTAAGAAATACGTCATTTCCAAACATATTTAATATATTCTTATTGTGATTATCATTATTTGATTTTGTTTGAACGAGAAAGCAGTTTCTAGTTTTCCTGACACCCTTCGCAGTGTTTTTCCTAAAATATCGACCTTAATAAAAAAAAATGTTTGTGTAAATTCCTTATTTAAGTTTTGGACTAAGTGACATGCTGATGCTTTCAGTTTTGTTTGGTCCTTGACAAAGGGATTTCATGATTGTAGCCAATGACGACGACCACAGACTCTTCTATTGCAATAGTTGCTTAGCAATTTGGCCGCTCTCCTCTTGAATTTACAAAACTGACGCAACTTAAACAGAAATAGTTTGTTTTTTTTAAACTACTCTTTTGCTGCAAAGTGTCACCGTTGTGTGTCCTGGTTTATTGGCATTGCTGCAAACTTTGGCTAGCATTTCCGTCACCGTGAAACGAAATTCGTATCACACTGACATGTGCGTTGCTAGGCAACTGTCACAGAAAAGCGTAAAAAAAACAAAACAAAAAAAACAGATGGTTCTAGGGCTGACTGACTGATGTTGTGAAGATACTTCCAAATGTTAGCTATTAGCAAAAATATACGTCAATTCCACACGAATAGAAAGAAAAGAAATTAACGAAAAAATAAAAAACGAAAACAAAAAACGTAAATATTAATATCTTGCTGAATATTTGCCTTGTTCAAAGATTTACCACAAAATTTCTGGAAGGATTTTATCTTAACAGTTTGAAGAACTTGAATAAAAGCTTTCTTAAATAACAAAAAAATTCTCTGTTCTTTGAAAAGAACAGAGAATTTTTTTGTTATTTAAGAAAGTTTGGAAAATGTTTTATCATATCGATTCAATTTTTTAAAATAAGGCTTAGAGTTCTAGTTCTGATAGAAATTGATAAACACACTGAGCCGTTAGAGAGTAAATTTCAGCTCTACCCAATCTTTTTGAAAAGGGTATTATTTTGCGATTTATTTTTGTAATGAAAGACGGATTCCTTCATGCAATGTTTAAATATTTGATCTCCAAAAAATGTTTCTGTTGTCAAAGTAAACATATAATCCTTTAGTCATCTGGAGTTGCTCAATTGGACATTTTTTTGTAAAATTCCTTTTACATAACAAATAAAAATCTTATAAATCATCAAATAACTTTTCTAATCATACATTAAATTTATTCATGAAGGGGTTAATCTTTATTTGACTTCTTTTGAAAGTACGAAAAATATATTTGATGATAAGAAATAATTCATATTAAACTAAATCCATTTATCTTTTTCTTGCAGAAAAGCTTACAAAATCATAGGAAGTTATCTTTTTCTATTTCCAGTAGTGTTGATTCTTTTGTTGTCCGTTTGTATTCCAATATCTAATATCTTCACCTTAACTTTTTCCGTTGTACGGCATATTTATAGTATTCATTTATACTGTCCCTCCGCCACGGGAAAGATGTGATACAAGGTCAATTTTTAGGTAAAGTAAAACTGTTTTGAATACGGAATTTTCCTTCAACTACACTGGTTGTCTGACCAAAAATAAAGAACCCAGTATGTCCGACTATTTACCCATAACTGGGGGACAGATGGATTTATGCCTTTTCCAATGGCATTGGCACAAAGTGAAACGGAAACAGTCTCGTCCAGGTTTTGATCTCAGGTGTCCAAATCCATATGATGTTTTTCTATTAGTTAACATCTTGACACTTTTCTCTTCTATCAAATGAGAACAAAAAAAAAAACTTTTACTTTGTATTCTAATAAGCACGTTTTAAGAAAGTTCACAACAGAGTAAGGGTCAGCCAGTGTATTTTACAGACCAATCCTTTAATGAAATAAGTTTTACTTCCCTGGGTGATCCCACAACCTGTACCAGATTAAGATAAATAACTGCTAGTCAATGCAATACCAACTGATTATTCTTTACAACATATAATTAAGTCTAAATATAGCACAGTGAATGAAAGAGAAACTAAATTGTTTTTATTTTGCAATAAATGAAGGAAATGAGATAGCTTATTGTTCAATGATCGATCCTCCAAAATATAAAGGAGGCTGAAATTCTTACAAACTAATCTTTCAATTTTTTACTCATGAAATAATAGGACAAGAAGCACTCTGACATATACTAACAAACTGTTAAAGTCTATTTTTTTTTCAAGTTCGTATCAACTTAACAACTCAACCAATTAGGATAAATTAAGAGCATCAGTTTTGCACATATAAATTTATTTGCAATTATAATAAAATCTTTGAAAAATATTGACTTGGATTTTCTAAAATAAATTTCACTGAAAGATGTAAAAAAAAGAAAAGCAAACAAACTTTCTTTTAGATATGTGTGGAGAAGAGGTACGTTTATCGTAATAGCTATTGTTGAAGAAAATGGAATCGACAACCAGAGTTTAAATCCTGGACGAGGATGTTCGTATTTCACTTCACCCCCCCCCAAAAAAAATGAAACCTTGTCTTCTCCCAACCAGTTATGTGTAAATAGCATGGCAGAGTGGGTTCTTTAACTTTGGTTTAGTCAATAGCCTTGAATTCAAACCAGTTTTACTCTGCTT
>OY757907.1:0-25000 GCA_963585895.1 Sepioteuthis lessoniana | reverse complement strand
AAAATATTTTTACTTCAACTCGATGATTTTTCCTTCTTTTCGTACAATGAATTCTCTCTCTCTCTCTCTCTCTCTCTCTCTCTCTCTCTCTCTCTCTCTCTCTCTCTCTCTCTCTCTTAGGATACTCACAGTGAACGTTTAGCTAAAAGGTATACAATCTTCAACAGTCTTAAATATGCTTGTGATTGATACACACACTAGTTTTATAATGTAGACTCATTTTGAAATTAGATATAAATTTATGTCGGTAATGTTTGCTTTTAAACCAACATCACCAAATATCTTTGGGAAAAGAAAGTTTAATTTATATCAAATGTTAACGAAAGATTCCTTCCATGAATTAAAAAAAGACCGCAACTTACTGACTTAACAAAAAATGTTTATTTTTCTTCTGGTTATATTGCTGCACTGTCTAAAATGCTCAACTATGCATATTAGCATGAAAGCAGTCGGTTTTTATGAAGGAATATTAATTTTGTGATCTTTTTAGAACTACTGGATGAGATATAAATGCTTTGGGATGATAAATTAAATGATTTTTAGGAAAAAATCCTTCCACAGGTTTTATTTATTTAAATAAGTAACACAAAATATTGTCTTAAGTTGCTTCAAAGTTTGTGGATATCTTTTTTCTCTAATTCCAAATGCAACAACAAGCCACAACAATATCTACAGCTATTTTTGTTCTTTCTGAAAAAATTTAGAAGTCGAAATTGTTTTTATCAAATGAAGGATATTTTTTTAATTATCAATTTACTCATTTTATTTGTCGTCGATTTGCTTTTCAGTCAATGAAGTTTCATGGGAAACCAATAGAGATGAATGTTTCGATAGTTTCGTATGCTTTATCGATATTTGATAATCCAACCTCATCTTGTTTTTTATTGTGTCATTGAATGATTCAGAAAAGTGTTTATTATATCGTTGTGATTGAGAAAATTCAGCGGAGTTGATCTTCATATGAATATCTACATAATTGCATTCTCAAATTATTCTCTTAACAGAACGCAAAAATCGCACCGAAACCGTAATATCTTTCTACATATGATGGATGAGGACGTTTTTTTCTTGGGTGGGGGTATTTTTTTAATGAATGAATGATTTTACTTAATTGTCAATTAAAGAAGAAAAACTACTTTGAAACTAAAAAACGATTTGAAATAATTAAAAAGAAACGGAAACAAAAGAAATCGTATATGCACCTAGAAAACACAAATAGAATTTGATAATTACATTTAATTTAGAGAAAAATACAAATTGCTAAATCAAAATTCTAATAGAAATAACTTAACATTTCTACCGTGTTAATTGTTTTTATGTACGTTTTCTCTGTTGAATCTCCCGAAATATTTTATTTAGATGCATACATTTCGAGGTGACCATTCTATTTTTATGCATTCTATTCAATAATTTGAGTTCGAAAATTAGTTTGTTGTTATGACCTTTGAAATTCGTTTTTTATCTTGATAACAAAATGGCTGTCACTCACATACACTCACACACACACACACACACACACACACACACACACACACACACACACACACACACACACACACACACACACACACACACACATCTCCCCCCCACACACACACTGACACGCATACAAACATATGCATATACATACACGTACCCATGCGTATTTGCACATGCACAAATTTCTTACTTTTTTATGGGGTAGAGGTGATTATCTGATTTTATTCTTATTCTTTGTTTCTCGCATTTTTTCCGAGTGGAATCGTTGATCATGATTTCATTACAATCATTCAATTCATAATGTGGATTTTTGTCTCTTTTTTATTTTCATTTCGAGCTTTTTCTTTGTTGAAAACTTTTGTCAGTCGAATCTCTTTTTATAAGAAGAAAAATGTTTCACTCCATGCACACAAACTCAATGAATAGGAAGAATTTTTAAAACAAAAACTGGACATTAAAAACTGAATGAAAAAACAAAGAAATATAAGAGAATACAACTTACAAAAAATGTCGTGTAACTTTACGTCCTTTTTGTGAGTAAATTTCTAAATTTTTAGCATTAACTTACCAATCATTGAAATATGATTTATCAATTCATGGAACTCATTGAGCTTTTTCAGTATTTTCGTAAGTTACAAATTTTTAAGATTCAAATGATTCTTACATTGATATTTTAAATTTCAATTTCAGTTGTATCATTTTTATAAGAGATGTATTTTTGACTCATGAAAATTTGTAACAATAAAGCTCTATATTAAGCAATACTCTGTAGAGATATCAGATACCTTTTTAAAATATGTATAAAAAAATATTATTTACTAAGAAGAAATTATTCGAACAGCTTTTCAATAAATTTGTCCAAATTTACTCAAACCAAACGTCTCTCCCTTTAGTTTAATTGTCTCATTTGCTTTATCTCTTGCTGGTTGCCAGCAATTTTCAGCTTTAAAAAATACAATAACTGATATTCATTTACGTCAGTAGTTGTGCTCAATAACCAATTGTATGCGTGTCAGTAATTTTATCATCTCACTTGGATTTAATGAACAATTTTATATTTACAATTACGAATAGAAAGACATCTCAGAATATTTCTGGGACTTTAGAATCCTAAGATTTATACAAAAAGAATTCAAAATACCTTCAGCCAAGAGTTTTGCAATCGTCATACTCTTTGCTTCGGAGAAATATATTTGAAATGACAACTTGTGAGTCCTCGAATTAGGCCTCTAGTGTAACAACAACACGCTACAATGACCTTTCAAGTTACCTTCCGGTAATCTGAAATCGATTTCATAACACCTCAATGGTTAGTCTGAACTTGATTTCATATTATCTCTGAAATATTCGAATGACCACCACAATACTGATTCCTGGAACGTTTACTGAATAAAACCCATGAAACGTACATGAGAGAACGGTTGTCTCAATATCTGAAAAAATTCATAAAAATGTTAAACATATCGAAACTACTTCCACTCTGAATAATAATGCATAACATATTGCATACAAAGCCTAAGATTACAAAAGAATCAACCAAATCGACAAAAGCTTTCAAATATCACTATAATTACAATTGTCAGAGATATAATAATTTTGAATTAAAAATACTGCCAAGTATTTAACCATAAACGAGTAAGTAACCATAACAAAAACTTCAATTGTATTCTTCAATCATTGTTAAGAAATTTTGATTAGCTATTAAAATCACATACTTTTTATACAAGTTAAATTTTTGGTCTAAAAGATATGGGTGTAATTTGAAATCATATTCAAACTACCCTAAAGTTTTTATTGGCCTAATGAGTAGAGTGTTCGCCAAAGGTCCGGGCGATTGGGGTTCAATCCCAGGTCGAGTCATTCAAAAGACTCAAAAAATGATACTTGATGCCGCCTTGCTTAGCACTCAGCACTATAAGGTAAGGACCAAGGGTAAAGTGGAGCAATCCAGGGAATGTAGTAACGTCCTCCCCCCACACCTTGGTGTAGTAGCTATTGAAAAGAAAGCCTTCGGGTCACCCTCGACTACGGTCGCCAACTTTACTTTAAAATCGTAAAAGGTAAGTTGAAATCAACTTCAAGCTATCTAATGGAGTAATTTGAAATCGATTTTGTCCTATTTCCTGATAATTTGAACACGATTTTAATTTGTTGTAAGATCAGGTAAAACAGGGTATTTTTAAATACCCGGGGAATGAATGGTATTTTGCCATATTTCAACTGACACTCATATAAATGCAGGACATTTTATCTTCACAATTATCACAGCCGATGAAGCATATGTATTGCAATTTGCTCTTAAATCAGTGATTCAAAGCAAGTAATGAGTATATGTAACTTCTTTTTATCGCATTGAAACTCTGGCAGGCAAAGTTATCATCTGAAAGGATCCGTGAAAAAAATCTGAAATCTGCATTTCAATTTTTTTTTTTTTTTCAGAAAGACCAGATAGCTGTTGATGGAGGGCTTTTCACTGCAGCCTACAATGTTCATTTATTACTTAGAAATACACTTTCTGATCAGTGGACAGAACATATCTTGACCCTTTTCATTCCTACATATTTCTAGAATTGACATCCTGAATGTGCAGGAAAATGCTTCATAAAATCAGAAACTCTTTCAAAGATAAAGATTCAAACTTCTTCAATGAAGGAACACAAAAGACTGATGATATAAGCGCATTACAAATTAATCATATAAAATCAGTCTTGTTAGGAAGACATTTTCTTTTGGGTGGCTTCTTCACTAATGATTTTCTTTTTATAACAGTCTTGATAGAGATTATTTGCAAATGCGAGGTGTTGTGTTGAGTACACAAGAGGTCAATATTAAGTAAAATTTGGACCCACTAATCTATATAAATTCTTTAAGTCAATAAAATATTTTCCTAAATCTTAATAGAACATAAGTTACACACGGATTATACGAAATATTTGCCTGTCTTGCGCTATGGGACGATAATTTACAGTTTTTGAAATTTACTATAAATTTCTAGATAAATTTTTTGGCATTCATTTTTTAGTCGACTTTTCGTTTTAAATTTCTTTTCGTTTACGCTTACAAATATGGTGAAATCAGAATTTGAGGGCTAAAAATCAATTAGTCTTTACTTTTTGGAATTCATTCAGCCTTTATTTCAACAAGGATACTTGATACTTCACATTCTCTGAGCCTCAAGGATATCAGGAAGGAAAGAAATGAATAAATACTTATATAATCATAAATGTGTATTGCAATTCATTGACCGGATCAATTCGACAAATGTATTATCTTCTAGTTCTCATGTAATATTCTGAAATATTTTTAAATTTTAAAATTCTACCCTTTATGAAAACATGTTTTCAGGGCATATTTCTCGGATTCATTTTTATTATGTGTGTGTTTTTAAAAATTATGAAAATCTGGATCAGGATCCGTGAAAAACTAACAAATGATGCGGAAGAAAAAGTTAGGGATTTCCTTCTTATAAAATTCAATGCTGTTTGAGAGGAGCAACATTTCTGTTTAAAAATCAAGCAGATCATGAAGACGAGCAGGTTACAGGGTGCAGGAAGTAAGCGACACACTGAAAATTCACTCATGTTGAAACGAGTTTTGCTTTGGGAGGAAATTGTGCCGTGTAAGGTGAAACAGCTTCTTACACTTCATATTATTCTAACAGTTGCATTAAAAAAAATCTTATTCGGTATTTGCAGCAGCAAAGCCTCTTAATATTTTATAAACCCGTTTGTTTATATCTGTCTTTCTCTATTTCCTATTTTCCATTCAATCGTTTAATTTGTAAATTAACGCGAAAGTCTTCACACACACACACACACATACGTACACACACACATACGTACACACACACACACACACACACACACACACACACACACACACACACACACATATATATATATATATATATATATATATATATATATATATAAACACTAATAATATTTGCTATATTTATAAATAAAGAGTACTCAATATCGGTGTCGGCATATATATCTAGGTTATGAAAGCATAGACTTAGAGACAACAATACTTGGTGAAAGTCAGTTTCTTGCCAATGCGATATTTAGACTAAACTTTGGTCTGATGATTGCATAGGTAAAAAAACTCTCAGCGACCAAGCTCCGTTTCCTTCGAGTCTACACGATAATGATAACTGATTTCCGCTTGTCTTTCATTAATACTATTTCTATGTTAACTTTTCAAAGAAAATCTGCATCTGCTAAGCAAAAAAGAAAAGCTGACACCAAAACTTTGGTTGGTTTTTCTTGTAACGAAGCCATTTTCGCTTAAAGCGTTCGTTTCCTTCAGTTTCAAGTTCTCCAGAATCCAGGCTGACTGAATGAGGCCCAATCAATTTGAGGATTATATATATATATATATATATATATATTCTCTTTTTCTACTCTCTCTCTCTCTCTTTCTCTCTCTCTCCTTCTTTATCTATCTATCAATCTATCTATCTAAAGAGATAAATGTGTGTATTGCATTGTCTCAGGATATGTTATAAACAACGTAGATGGGGTTAGAACAATGATAACAACACTGATCTTTTCTTTATTTATTGTACCAACGTTCGAAAACTAAAATGAAAAGTAACTCCTCATCCTGGTATATGAATAAATTTTAATCAATATATAAAATGCATTCAATTCAAATTGAATTAGTTAAAACCGATACTGATAATTATGTTTTTATTCCCTTTTTTCTTCTTTTTTTCTTTTTTTGCTTTCTGTGGGATATTTTTTCAAAAAATGAATAAATAAATCCTCCATTTTGATTTCTTATTCGCTTCACTAGTTTTTCCTTTTTTTGCACCTTATTCATTTATTTATTTATTTATTTCTCTTATTTTTTTATTTTTGTAATCGCATCTCATTTTCTGTTCGTAAATTCTTTTGAAATTTTCTCCTTTTATGCTTTTTTCCTGCGTCTTTCTAATAGTCCTGCTTCATGAATCTTTCATTTCTTGAATCGGTCAATGCTGGAAAAAAGATTAAAAGAGAAGAAATCTGAAAAAACGAGTGTTTGGAAATGACTCTAAAAGGTTAAACTAAGAGAAAGAAAAACAGACGAGTTCAGTACAGAGAGAGAGAGAGAGAGAGAGAGAGAGAGAGAGAGAGAGAGAGAAAGAGAGAAAAAGAAAGAGAGAGAGAGAGGTGGTGGGAGTGATTCTACTGAACAAAAATAGTTCATATCTTGCCCTGTTCGAAAGGAATATAAAAGGAGATTTTAAAAAATTAAATCGATAGATGCGCATTCGATCATTAATAAAAATGCGCCATGAAGGGCCAGGCTCGAGCCAATGAATTGTATTCAAATTAATTAGCAAAATCGTTTCATCTGGTCTTTACCATTCAAATGGCCTCACGAGGAGAAAGAAAAGAAAGTTACAAAATACGAAGCATTTCTCTATTTGATTATTTTCTTTGTTTAAATCTTAATGATTTTGACATATGAGAAGTTTTGGACTAAACTTTGCGTTTTTTATTTTTAAAAGTCAGAGATGAGAAGCCAGTTTGTTTGAAAAATATGTAAAAAAAATTAATAACACGTCAAACCTCGTATCTATGTATTCTTTCTTGACGTATCAAACTCTTCTGATGTTGAAAAGTAGAACATCTGAATGCGAAATAAACAGATTAGATTTAAGTCTTTGTATAGCTAAATATAAGCTTCTGGCTAATTTATGTAGTAAAGCTAACGTCCCAATAAAAAATCTTTTTGTAATCATTCAATTTCTAATTTCTATCTCTTTTTTATTTTCTTTCTCACTTTTTCCTAACTCGTTCTCTTATTCTACTTAATATATCCCTATTTTAAGGTTGTTGTTTTATTTGCCTTGTCAAAGATTCGAGTATATTCTCAAAATATTGACATTTGTTAAATTGCCCCCAAATGGAAAAAGCTTTGTTCCACCATCAACAGCAGCAACAGTAGCAAGAAAAAAAGTATCAACAAAAAATAATTTGAGTTTATTTTTCAGAGCTTGTGATTCAATTCCGTTGGGTTTTTTGAAAATTTAATTATTGAATTAGAAATGTCTATTTTCATTTTTATCGTGACCATTTTCCAAAAATGATAGTTTTTCACCAGCTATATATATATATATATATATATATATATATATATATATATATATATATATATATATATATATTTCTGTTTATAATTATTTAAAAAAATAGATAATTTGATTTTAAGCCCTTAATTTCTCAAATTAAAAATATGATCATGACACAAGAAGAATCAAATCATATGGCAATACAGCTTGTCATATTTTTTAGGTCTGAATGCTAAATTTGAGTGCTGAATGCTACATAAATCTAATCATATTTTTTGTTATAAATGCTAAATTTCTGGCTTTTTAGAATGGGTTTTTTATTCATCGAAAATCTTTTTTAGGATCAACTAAGGAAATTGAAAAGATGAACTCTTGTTGCTATTTGGTTTGTTAATTTGGATCTTCCTTGCGCAAAATCCTTAAGAGTCTTTGTTTATTTAAATACTTATGTGCAGCACTTTATATGTTTATGTTTATGTATTGTTCGAGAGGAAATGTATAAAAACTACTGATCATAATTATTTGAACAAGAGCAAATTTCTATTGCCTAAGTTTGAACAGGGCCAAATCCAAATTAAGTTTGACAAATTCTTTAAATAGTACTGACTCTGAACAAGTTTTGTCAAGAATGGAAAAAACATTTCTATTTAACAATTTTTATGGAGTGAGTTTCAAAGGGTTAGTAAGTAATCTAAACAAAGAGGAGATCCAAATTGAAAACTCTTCTAAAGAGCAACATGACTTCGCCTTTTCAATCTCTTTTGGTTAATCCTAAACAAGATTTCAGAAGATAAGAAGAAAGAGCATTTTATTTAACGATTTAATTCTACTAACGTTTTTCTCATAAATCTAACTTTCAGAAAAACAAAACCGGAGTAGATGTTCGCCTTTTAGCGTTGGTCCGTAATAAAGTTTGATTCTTCTGGAGTAATGTTTATGTTTTTAACTCTCAAAACCAAATGGTTATTTCAAATACTTCTTAACACTACTCTCTCTCTCTCTCTCTCTCTCTCTCTCTCTCTCTCTCTCTCTCTCTCTCACACACACACACATACACACACTCACACGTACACTCACACATATATAAGCACCCCCACACACATATACACACAGAGATCAAAGATCATTACAAAAATGAGCTGCGAAATTGAAATCCAATTGAGTTCAAATAAATTAGGTTCACTGACTGGAGTTGCTTCTTACAAATAAGATCATCCGCAAACAACTGCTTTTTAAGGGGGAGAGGGATTCAGGGAGGAAGTCGAGTGCTAAACAAATGTTGTGCACATTGCCCAGAAATTAGCTTCTCTTTTATACCTACTCTCGATTTACAGTCATTTTTTTTAATATTCTCAGTTTTTCTCTGACTCTGAAACAGCCACCTTCACTCTTACGGATATATAGATAATACCCACTTGGTTGCTTTCCGCCACTCCAAAGGGAAATCTTTTCTAAAAACGACTTTGGGTTTTGCCAAGCTCGACTCATCAAACTGAGCAAAGCCTAGTTGATTGTCAATTCAATGTTTGTTTCCCTGCTTCCGTACTGTTTACTTAAATTGCTGTTAAGATGGAGCCACACCTATCGAATTCCCCTGCATTCTTTCTTCTTACATCCACCACCTACCTAACCACCATCTTTCTCCCAGCAATATTGAGTCACTCTAATTTGAACTTCTTATGAAACAGGAACCTAAATAAATCAGATCCGTCGAAAATGATGTTTTTGCGGTGACTTTAACAATTTCTATATGAAATTTTCAATTTAGCAATTGTTCCTCCGAGTAGATAATATTTTACTTACCTCTGAATTAATATTTAAAAGCCTCCTACTTATAACAGACAAAGAGTTAGAGAGATGCATCTATGCATACATTCCTTTTTCTCTTCTTTATTTACATATGAGAACATAAATAAACACTTAAGGATGTTTTATGCGAGCGTGAAACTTAGTGATAGATGGCCAAAATATTGGTTTGGTTTCCTAAGGAAAAATAAAATAATTCTTTTTATTTTCGACATCAACTTTCTTGAAGAATATATTTACCAGTTTTTTCATCTTTCAGACAATATTATAATTCTATTCTCACAAAAAAGAACAGAAATTTTTTAATTCGAAGAATTTTGTAAAGACCGAAATAAAGAGTAAACTGGAGGTGCAATATTTGCTGAATATCGTGAATGAGTGAAAACTTCCCAGAGAAACAGTTTTTCTAGTCAACAATGAAATATGTACTCTATCGTTATCCTGATAGAATTTCTCCTAGATATGATTTTTGATGGTTACCTTTAATTATTTTTGGAGTATGACTTATTTGAATAATTTCATCCTCTGGTTAGACTCATAGTAGAGGAATCCCTTCTAATTCCATCATATACTCAGCATCACTTTTAATTCGGTTAATTTTACTTGGCTCACGATATTGTGCGTTCCACGTTGCTGTAAAGTTTACATTTCTCATTGCCTGCGACAATTAGTTAAAAATAAAACATATTCGTTACACTTGAAGAGGCGAATCACACACAGTAGTTTTATTCTTGTGTTGTTTTTTTTTTTTTAACTAACTTATGTGGAAGTTACACATTAAAGTGACTGACACGAAACACGACCAAACTGAGGTAAATGATTCTTCAGTGTTTATTTTAGATATTTTGATGTTGGTTATATACTGCATCGCATACCGTTGATTATTCTCAAGTAATGATTTGATTTGGTCACTATCAACCTAAACTGCTTTGCCCGACCATAGAACATCGTTCAGCACAAAATTTTGCAAGCCACTTTTGAAATGTTTGATCATTCACAGTGGCTTCTTCATAAATCGCACAAATTTTATTTGATATCTTAAAGATGATTTTTCAAAAAAAAAGCTTATATAAAAAATGTCTATTTTTCCATTTTCAATGTTAGAATCAATAAACCAAAATACTCTGACTTTGTAAATGTACGCTAATATAACAGTTGTCCTGAAATCAAAGATAGTCTTTTTGAATGAAGTTATAACTAAACACTCCGAATGCCACCTAATGACTAATGCAGAATTAGTTTTTTAGTCCACTCAATATTTCAGTGTTGATACGAGGTGCATATGATAAGTTTCCAGACTTTTTTCGTATGGGCACTTTTATTGATAGTACACACCTGAAACTCTAGTCCCCTTCGAAGTAATCTCCTCCGGCTGCAATGCACTTCTTGTACCGTTCCAACAACTCCTGGAAGGCCCCATGGTAGTCCTCTTCTGTGAGCGTGTCAATGACCTTCGTCACAGCCTCTTTCATCTCCTCAATTGTCTCATAACGACAGCCTCGGACCTTAGGGAATAAACAAAAGTCACAGGGAGCAAGGTCTAGACTATAGGGAGGCTGAGGAACTGTCTTGATGCCTATCTCGGTCAAATAGTCAGTGACAAGGATGGAGTTGTGGACTGGTGCATTGTCCTGGTGGAAATGCCACCGACCCGATTTGAAGAGTGCTGGCCTCTTCCGACGGAATCTCTTCCTGAACTCCCCTAAAACCTCAACATAGTAACCCTAACCCTAACCCCAAGGCTTTGTCCAATCAACTCTGGTGTATTGACTTCCTTACTCCTCCCACACCTCTCATCATCCCTCACAGACTCTCTGCCTTCCTTGAATCTCTTATACCACTCAAAAACTGATGCTCGATTCATGCAAGATGCTCCAAAAGCATACGTTTCTGTGGTATTTTTTCCAAGTTTAAAACAGAATTTTATTGCATATCATTCTTCTAAAGTGTCAGATTGCATTTTTGAAATTTACCAGCAGTGACAATCAGGCTTTAGTAGGGTGTATTCCAATTGCTGCTATAGCTGTTCATTTGAACCTGAAATCATAAAAATTGGTCAGTCATCTCATAAGATGTATAGCAATAACATACTGAATTTTCAAGAGTCTACGACAATTTTAAATACCCATGCGAAATAAGTCCGGAAACTTATCGTATGCACCTCGTACATGTATGAGTGCGTGTAAACTTATCTGTATCCGTCAATTACTCTACCTTTTCTTTATTTTCTGCCTAACAAGAGAAGTATTTATAAACAGATGTTGAAATTTAGACTCAGGTTCAATTTTCTATTGGCTCAGGTAACTATCTTCCGATACAAAGAAGAATCTTGTTCATCCATCCGTGCTTCGGAAGATTAAACAAAAAATGTACAAAAAGTTGCACAAAAGAACTGTCATGGGTTTTATTCTGAAAATCATGTTAACAAAAAATTTTTAAATGGTGCTACGTTGCAAAACAAGTAGGATCAATAAAATTTTACTTTTACAAATCAATTCACAGAATCTCGAAGATTTGCCAAAGCATTAAATTGCATCCCAATTAATAATGTTTTCTTTATGCTGAACTGTCTGTATATGTATGAGTGTTGAATTGCAAACGAACTTCTGACGATTATGAGTTCCATTAGAGCCATTTGCCCCATTTAATCTTTCCGGCAAAATTTTGCAATTTACTAAGCTTTTTGCTTAAATGTGGCATAGGGCTGAATGAATGAGGCACCCAATGAGACTCGAACTCACTTGTGTAGGTTTGCTAGTACAGCTTGCTCACCATTACACCACCCGAGGTGCCCCTTTTGCTAAAATTTTGCAAAATCGTTGCTTTCAGATTAACATTTATCTTTGATATATTCATTTGAGATATTCATTTGTTTTGCAGATTTGCGACTTTGCAATAGTAAACAAAGAAACAAAACTGAGCAAATCAATTAGAAAGTTCGTTTGATAGAAAAAAGTTAATCTGATATCAAACTAACATTTATCAAAAGAGAGAGAGAGAGAGAGATACCGAACTTTTTTACAAATGACTAATATTTACATTAATTTTCAAGTTGTCTCACCGTGAAAACTATTGACTTGCATGACGAAATAAATACATTTAAAAGAAATATTGGGGTAAAAAAAAACTTGACTACTTGTTGTGAAACTCTTTCTATATTTTTTGCTGCATTTATTATTATTATTATTATTATTATTATTATTATTATTATTATTATTATTATTATTATTATTATTATCTACTCATTAGAGTTTTTCACATTCACGTTAGTTGATGGTCTTTCACTGGAATTTGAGTGACAGCAAGTTTCCTCAAGTCTCTATGACTCTTCTCAGTATTCTAGCCGTTCTCAATAATGCTGTAGTTTGGATAGTCTCCACTCGTCCGCCAATTTCCAAGTCCTCCAGTCCCTTTAATAACCCTTCAGATACTGCACCAATCATAATTGGTATAATTGTCACCTTCAAGTTCCATAGTTTCTTTGATTCCCTAGCAAGGTCGAGGTACTTATGCTTCTTTTCACATTCTTTCAGTTTTATTCTGTGTTCAGCCGAGACAGCAAAGTCGACGATTTTGAAAATTCTCTTTTTTTTGTTGATTATTATTATTATTATTATTATTGATTCATCCAAAAACTGAAATAAGGTTTATATCTCGTAAGTTTGAATATCATGAAACACGCAACACACACATACATACACACTCAAATATACCCAAATACATATCGAAACATACTCATGGGTGTACATGCATACATATACATACACGCATACATATACACGTATACGTGCGTTCATTCACATATTCACACACAACTACACGTGAGCGCACGCGTGTACATGCACGTTTACATGCAGAAAGTTTATATTTCAAGATGAAGATTCAATTTGCACATCTAAGTTAATGAATGAGGAAAAACTTCACTTTAAGAAGTATCAGACTTTGACAATGGCTGCTTTTCAAATTTATATCTACAATGATTACCGTAAACAAAGGATATTGAAGATTCGCCGAAGTAAAGATCTTTAATCCGTACATATTTCTTTCTGACGCTTTAAGACAAGATTTTTAAAAAAAGCAAAAAAAAAAAAAAAAAAACAACAGATAATGAAAAATTGAATTCTACAATAAAATTTTGTTAAAAATCTTCCGCAATATCTTTTAGATTTATCCTTATTTCTAGAAGTTTACGTTGAAAGTTCAGTAATTATGTAATTTATATTCCACCCCTCTGTCTCTGTCTCTGTCTGTCTGTCTGTCTGTCTCTCTCTCTCCCAAACTCCAGATACGTTGCTATTTCAGATTTTGATTTCTTTCTGTGAAGGCGTCTTCGTCAATATCATTTTTCAAGAAAACATTTTTCATCCTATTGAATAAATTAAGGATATAGATTTCAATGATTAATCGTCTTTTTTTTTTTCTTTTTAACATATTTAGTCTCCTTTGTTTGTGAGTTTTTCTTCGTCACTTATCTCAGCTATTTTCACCAACCTGGCAGCTTTTAAAGCGTCTTTGATTTTGGCCCAGCGTCAAGAGTAGAAAACGAGTAAAAGATCAATGCTGTTTGCAAAACAAGAAGTCTCTTTTCATGTTTTTATTTGCGGTCAGTCTAGTAGTTTTAACATCTGGAAGATCAAAATAATATCAATCAAAACAATTTTCTAAATTTCTTACACTTACCATTGTATCTATTCTCCAAGAGTTGATAGATAGATAGATAGATAGATAGATAGATAGATATTTCTTAATATGTTTACTTTTATTTTCATTACATATATAGTTCTTATGATTTTCCCTCCATTCATTCAAACGTTTATACTTGGTATTTTTATGCATGTAAAATTTTTCGTGTGGACAAGATAGCATTTTTAATCACAGCAAACAAACATGACATTTATATGATGAAAGAAAAATGCCAAAATTGTATGTTTTGTGTCCCAGAAGTCCACAGCATTTTTGTAATAATTTCAACGTAAATAACCTTCGGTGGTGACAGAAATTCATAAATACCCCAAAGTTTAAAATTCTCTTTTCATTTAAAGGATTCTCTCTCAATTTACAATCACCGAAATAACAGTTCATGATATTTTATTATTATCTGATAAACGACGAACTATTGGACATTTAAAATATTTATCATGATTATTTACACTGAAAGTTGTCGGAAGAATCAACTGCCACAACGGGAACCTGATTAATTTTAACTTGAAAGAGGATATTGACCGTAATGACAAAAATAGTTTCTTCTTATGAATGTAAAAGTTATTGGTTAGTTGGGCCCATGATCTAAAAGATTGTCGTGATTCATTCAATGAAATCACTTGGCGATGCCCATCTCCTCTCCAACAAATGTAAGATTGGTAATACGTGGTACTAATTACAAGGAAGAATCCAACTTTATGTTAAAAGTTCAATTCAACATTGATGAACAAAAATAATCGAACCTGACTTATGGTCAAATCACATTGAAAACGCCGGTTACCGCCAGATCGCCGAAGTTAAGCAGAAATGTTTTAACTCAGTACTTAGATGGGAAATCATCTAATAAAAGCAGGTACTATAATCAACCTAAGGCCTCTGTGTGTCAGACAAATCAAAACTTAGTTAATAACAAGTTAATAATACTCGAACCTTAAAATTTAACAAAGCATTTAGTTATTTATAATGCAGCTTCAGATAATTTTGAATAAACAGATAGAGATCAATCATCTAATTATGTCTGATTAACACGATTTGGGCATTGTATCTGATAGAACTGCGAGCCTGCAGAATCTTGGGAAAAAGCATAATATTTTATTAACGAAAACGATCAAGACTATAGATCAAATGAAAAAAAGTGAGATAAGGAAAATGATATATCTTCAAAAACTATAATGAACGCTGTTAAAACAAAAGTTAACACTAAAATTCCAAAGCACTTGCAAAAATAAATAAATAAAAAATAACCGAATAAAGGAAATCGAAACAAATGACTTCTACGGGACGAACTACTGCAATGGGCTTGAAAACTTGGGATAAAATCCGTTGTTTAGCTTCATTTTTCTGGAGAAACACAATTACCCTTTTTCTTTGGTCAGTCTCGAGCTCGTGAGTACATGTATAAGCGAGAAAATAATACATTAAGTGATAATTATTCTATGAATAATTCATTCTTTTACCATTTTATTCTTGCTGGAAGCAAAGAAGCGTCTTGAACATATTGCATTTGTTTAAACCAAATATAAAACCCTGAATGCCGTACGAAAGTGGATGTCATAAGATATAGAAAAAGAACCCCATTAAAATAATAATGATAATATTAAATCCGATACACCAAGAAGCTCAGTCATTTATCCTGCACTAAGCAACTACAATATTGAAGTTTTCTTTCATCTTGGATTTTTTCTTTTCTTTTTTCTGTTAATTCCTTTGTCCTCACCCACACCCGGCACTTCCAGTAATCAACAACATTTCAGACGGACACTTGGTGACTTACCGTCTGATTGAGTGTAAAAAATCAGAAGGAAAGAAGCAGGATATATGCTGCCTCTCCAAGTACATTCAGTGAATGAGTGAAGTTGAGAAGTTAAGTTCGTGTACGGGTAACATGGTGTCAGTGGCGGGAAAACAATCGACAGTGGCAGACGATGGCGCCGACGCGCTTGTCACTTGTCTTTGTTATTGACGAAGACGCGGTCGCTTTTTTCCGTATTGTCGAGATGATGAGGAGTACAAGTAGTATTTCACCTATTTCTCGTTTATTATTCGCTTTTCCCTTTCTTTCTTCAACACATATTTTATGAATTAAATACAAAAATAGCGGTAAGAACAGAAGAATAAAATGATATTTTAATTAAAACTTGTGTACGCATATCACGTTTTACAAGATAAATCAAAGTTCTGGCTACATACGCTTCCAATTGAGTTTCCATTTCCAGAAAGGACAGGTGAAGTAATTGCAATGGGTATTGGATTACAACATCTAAGTAAAAGTAGAAATTAAAAAAGGATTAATAAAAAAAGAAGAAGTAAGGCCTAAATTAGAAATGCTGGTCAATTTAATTGCTAGTCCTACGGGCAGGATGAGGAGTGGTCAAAAGTTTAAGTAACAGTCAAATAAAATAAGTTTGAAAACGACACAAAAACAATTTACTAATTTATAACATTAATCATTTGATTATTTTTTAGCAACAAGTTTTGCATTCGGGTCCCAATGAAGAAGCATTATCTAATTTTATCACATAATCCATTGTCTTTGCTGTTCCTTCGAATTAAAACTACCATAATATCTATTAGAATATTTGTTTGAATATTGATACAGTTATGAAAAACAGTTTCATGTGTTCTGATTATGAGTTTAAATTGATATTTTTCCACAATCTTTTGAGGAATTTTCGCCAAATTATAATTTAGAAATAAATGTGAATCGTTATTTTCACAGATGGTCGAAAAATAGATTAGCTGTTGTAATAAAAAAAGCAAGAAAATGAACAAAGATGCTTGTCACAAAAAGAAAAACATTTCCAGTCAGAATCTCAAATTAATTTATAATAATAATAATAATAATAATAATAATAATAATAATTCATTCCTTGTGAGTTTTTCACACCAGCGTTTGTCTTTCGCTGGAGTGATAGCAAGTCTCTTCAAGTCTCAGGACTCTTCACAGCATATTAGCCAATTTTAGCAATGCAGTAGTCAGGATGGATTCGATTCCCCTACTGATTTCCAATTCCTTCAATCCCTCCTGTAGCCTCTTGTGAACCGTTTCGAACGCACCAACCACCGGTGGTATTATCTTAACCGTCATGTTCCACAATGTTTTAGTTCTCTAGCAAGATCCAATAATTTGTTTTTCTTTTCGCTTTATTTTTAACTTTGTGGTCAGGCAGGACGGCAAAATTCACAACACCACAAATTCTCTTTTTTAATTTTTTCTTTTCGTTGATTAACACTAAGTCTAGCCTGGATTAGGTGATCCGTCAGTATCTCAAAATCACAAAGAATTTTATAGGGCTCATTCTCTAGGGTTGATTCTGGTTTGTGCATAAACCGTTTGGTAATATGGTCAAATTTCACCCTCTTGCACAATTCTCTGTATATTACTTGTCTCAGTAAATTGGGCTTGGTCTTGTACTCCAAATGCTTTGCTTCGTCTGCTTATAATATTATTTACAGTTTCTGGAGCCGAAATAGGTTATTATTACTATTATTATTATTATTGTTGTTATTATTATTATTATTATTATTATTATTATTATTATTATTATTATTATCATTTCGCTATTTACGACTTTTTCACGCCAGCAAGTCTCCTCAGGTCTCCATGATTCCTTTGAGTATTCTAACTAATCTTTACCATGTTGTAGTCTGTATGGTCCCGATTCTTTCTCTAATATTCATTTCCTCCAGTCTTTTCTCTGAGGCTTTGGGGACTCTTCCAAGCGCGTTAACTACAATTAGTGTCACTGTCACATAATAATAATAATAATAATAATAATAATAATAATAATAATAATAATAATAATCTAGCAAAGATTTGAAAGAACTTTGTCCATCGAATAAAGTAGGACAGCAATGTCAAAATTTGGATCAAAACCAGATTAAAAAGACGCAGGTAAAAAATCTACACATGAAAACTCTCTGATTCAGAGAGATAGGCTCATCGTTCCGGTATCGCCGATAAATGTCCAATACTCAAGAGATGGGAAGCGAGTTCGAGTTTTGTCAAAAGTAACTTATGAATACCAAACTGGATATCAACCAAATAATGAATCAGTGAAAATGACCTTAATGATAATAAATAAGAAAAAACAAACACCTCTACCACCACAAAAAAAAAACAAAGAAATTTTTTTAAAATGATGATAAAAATTCCTGTAATTTATAATTAAGCGGTTCGTGCAAATAATGAATCTAAACAGAATTTCTGAAAAATTCTTTAAACTAAAACTAAAGAAAGAAGTGATTATCATTGGCATTTTTCATTTCTCAATGGACGCATTGCAACAGTCACCCGCAGCCACGTGGCATCATCTCAGATTTATGGACATAAGTAAATTTGAACCACAACACTTAATGAAATAGGTACTTGGGTGTTCACTAAAGAACAGCCGGTGCTTAGTAAATAACCACGAATAATGAAATGCACTGTTTTATGTTAGGGTTATTGTCATAGATTGATAGTTATCAAGTTACTCTGGCAAAATACACCAAGTTTAATCCACTCTGGGAGCTTCAATATGGTGGCCTGGAGTCAAACTAATCAAAACTGGTTGATTCAACCTCAGAAAGAAGAAAAAAACATTGAAGGAAAAATTAAAAAATAATAATGATGAAATGGTCAATAGTTCCATTGGATAAGTTCATTATAAGTAAAAAGGCAAAGTTTACATTTCAATGAAAGCTTCTAACCACGTATTTTGGGGTCCCGATATTATACAATTATTTCATAAATGAGAAATATAGACAGACATTCTAAACGGAACATGCGCTGGCACTAGTATAACACGCACACAGGAATTGTCTAAAAATTAAAAGAAAAATAAATGACTCTACTCTTGACAAAAAAACTAAGGCATACGAATGGAAATGTTCAAAGAAAGTTTTTTTAAATGTTTTATTATTCTTAATTATCGGACGCTGGGTAAACGCATTGAATAACTAAGTTAATTTGGGCAACGAAAGTGAAATTCCCCGAACAAAGAAATTCATATCTTTCTTAAGGATATCAGTGTCACTTAAACTCGATGGTCATCTATCAAGGACAAAACGCAAATTAGAAGTAAATTAAACGGTTATTTTGTCATTGACATTTTGTCTCCACGACAGTAACAATGGCTACGAAACACGGGCTTTTTAAAATACATAAAAGTAAAATCCGTGCACGAAGAGGCAAAAGAATTTTTGATTAGTTGACGGTGCTGTTTTAGGTCACAAGCATTTCGTTGGGGTCACATTAAACAAGAAGTAAATGTGCAAAGGGAATGGGAGAATGCAACCAATTAGTGATTACTGACGAAAATAATATAAGATAAAGATAACATAAAAATTTGAAAACTGAAATAAAAATGTTCTAGCCTTTTTTATGGAAAGAATCCAAATAACTTATTATCTAAGCAGAATAAAGATTTTGGTTTGCTATTTTTATATTCTCTATATCGAGTCTTTTCAACTGTTTTCACATCTTAAAGCGTGAAGACTGAAGGAATCATGACAAAAGTCCCAGCTTAAATTAAAATTGTTTGTTAAGATCTAACAATGTGAATTATTTTTGGCGGTTGTTCATGCTTTCTGACGTTGTTTGAAAAATCAGTACTTTTTCTGGTCATTATAGATCTTAAAAAAACTCCTTTTTACAGTCTTTGCATTTCAGACGAAATCAGTTCGATTTGAAACGTCAGTATATATATATATATATATATATATATATATATATATATATATATATATATATATATATATATATATATATATATGCACGAAGGATACTGACAAGTTTTCGAACAAAACAAAATTGAATTGTCTTTTTAAAAATGATTTTTTGTGAAAAGAATGAAAGAAATCTGATAAACGACATGACAATTGTTTTGAACTGCGTAATGAATATTGAACTTTCTCTGTATGGTCAGGTCGAGAACTTTCAGCGCCTTCTCGTATATATATTCACATCTCTACAGACGTATATATATATATATATATATATATATATATATATATATATATATATATATATATATATATACGCATATGAATGTTCATGTATATATATATAGTTAGTCTTTTGATGTCGACTGTGTGTGCGCGCATGTTTGTACGAGAATGATATATATATATATATATATATATATATATATATATATATATATATATATATATGAGAGTGGGAGCGGGAGCAAGAGAGAGAGAGAGAGAGAGGGAGAGAGAGAGAGAGAAAGAGAGAGAGAGAGAGAGAGAGAGAGAGAGAGAGAGAGAGAGAGATCATATGTTAGATTGTGGATATAAAATAAAATCTACAATTCTCAAATTTCAATCATTCAAAATGATTTAGCGTTTTTTATGCTATTTTTATTCAACAATTTACGGCAATCAAAAACATTTACAAAACGCACAGTTATCAATGAAATATTTTCCCGCCGATACAAATGAAGATTTCTCGGTTGAAATTTACCATCCCATTGGAAACCTCCAGATCAAAAAAAGGCGAAATAATTTTTGCTTAAACTACACTTCGATTGCCTTAGAAAATAACTCTCTCTCTCTCTCTCTCTCTCTCTCTCTCTCTCTCTCTCTCTCTCTCTCACACACACACACACACACACATGCACATATGCATACATACGCATGTATGTGCAGTGATCAGATATAAGAAATAAAGATATCCATTCATTATAAATATATATATATATATATATATATATATATATATATGTGTGTGTGTGTGTATGTGTGTGTGTGTGTGTGTGTGTGTGTGTGTAGATAGATAGATAGATAGATGTACGTTCTTTTCCTCATTCTTTTCTTTGTTTATTTTCTTCACTGCTTGAAAAGATTTCGTTTCTGTTTTTATCAATTGTATTTGAAGTAATTTTTTTTGTTTTCTTAATAACACAAGATATTTAAATGTTTTACTGCTTCTAGATTGACTATGATTTTATTTCATAGAATGATAGCATTTTCATAAAATTTCAGTTAGAAATCAGACTGTCAATTAACGTGGATTTAAAACAAGATTATTCTTTTAAGGTCGTTTCTGATGTTGAGTCCGTCAAATTCTTGTTGAGCCGAACATACAGTTCAGTTGAGAGTCATGAATCTTATCTAATTCAGCCTTTATTTTTTTTTATATGGGCATTTTTCTCCCCAACCCGTCTCATTGAAGATTTGCCAGTAATTAACAGGTTTTTGAGAATATTTCTATTATCTTTAAAGTTAAAGTAGATTGAGCTTAAAAAATCACCAACCCTTATTCTTTGTATGTTTGTAAGCGATAATATATGCATTGTTTTGATGATCAACAAATATAATTTATTTCTTAGAGAACTCAAACATTTCATTTCTTATTTTCATTCTGTTATTGCAAAATACAAAAAGAAAGGATTTAAAAGATTAAAAATTGTATTTTTCTAAAATATTTTTTACAAAATTTGAATAAAGGTAAGAAAAAAAAGATATTTCGTTTTTACAAATATTAAGAAAATTTTTATCTTGTAACCTTCGTCAGTATACTTTGTCGAATAAAATTTTCTAACTCCTTGTTATGTACCTTTTAAGTCATAAATAGCTCGTCTATAAACATTCATTGTTGTTCCACTTGACTTTCAAACAGGTCTAAGGGGTAAGCATTTGAGTTAAACATTTTCAATTTAAATTTTTAAAATGGGTTTTTAGGTGTTAATTTGTTTTAATCTAAATCTTTCCAAAGATTACTCGAGTTGATCCTTTCAGTGAAGATGAGATCAGCACACAGAAAAACAGTACCTGTTGTTTGAGGAATATTT
Organism: Sepioteuthis lessoniana; assembly: GCA_963585895.1. NCBI lineage: Eukaryota > Metazoa > Mollusca > Cephalopoda > Myopsida > Loliginidae > Sepioteuthis > Sepioteuthis lessoniana. Next base: position 3,172 of record OY757907.1, on the reverse strand, counting down.
TTTCTTTTTTATGCTTTAAAGAAGTAACTACATTATAATTTATACAGATTGTAATTAATTTTGTCTCAGCTTTATTTTCATAAAAGGTTGGGAAAAATGAGAATCGAAAGATAAACCCAAAAATTAACAATAATATTTTATCGGTTTTTAAGTCTGATAAATTTGAGTCTCAATCAAAGATGAACTTTTCTCTTTGTGAATATTTTCAGAATTATTTTTTCTTCTTTTTTTTTCTTTTTTTTGTAAATTAAATTCAGGTTAGTAAATGTTTTTCTTCTCTTTCATTTGAACAGTAAAGAAAGTTTACATAAAAAAAATTGTTGTCAGTTCTTAGTGTTTTTTTTTAATTATTTCTTTCATTTCAACATATTCTTAAATTTGAAAAGATTTTGGGGTTGTGTATTAAGAACACTGTATGTTAACAGAGAATTGAGACAATTTGAGTAATTTACTCAGCATCCACCTTAGTTTCAATTCGCTTTTATCAATGAAAGATTTAAAACTAAGATTTTTAAAAATACGTTTTAATGTCAACATAAAAATGGAATTCTTTGTACTTGATTGGTTTTATTATTCAGTATGCAAATTAACAGCTTTGTACACGGATTTTTGTGGAACAATTGAAAAAAAATCTAAATTTACCCCATGCAATAAATAAAGGCTTTCACCTAATTACCTAATTTCAACAATTCAACGGAACTGATGATATTTTCTTTTTATGAGTTGATTTATATATATATATATATATACATATATATATATGTATGTGTGTGTGTGTGTGTGTGTGTGTGTGTGTGTGTGTGTGTGTGTGTGTGTGTGTGTGTGTGTGTGTGTGTGTGTGTGTGTGTGTGTTCTAAACATTATAAAGGGTTGAAAATTGAAATTATTTTTATGAAAAATATTTCCTTTTTCAATTCACCAGAACCACAAAAAATATAGATATATAAATACACACAAATCTTTTTGCATCTATTCATTTCTCGTGTACCGTCACCAGGTAAGTAAAAATAAAACATAGCAAAGTGTTTTATTTCTTTTCTATCTTTTAAAGAGTTGCCATTTTATGTTTTTTGATAATTATAATTCTCTTCCTGATCAAATTTTTAATTTCGCCCATACTTATGACTATACCAAATTATTTTTTTACCTTGAAATTAAAAAATGTACCTATCCTAAATACTAAGTTTTATACTTACCTTCAAGTTAATCAATTTTGTTAATCCAATTTCTTATCGTCTGTTTTGATTTTCATTCTATACCATTTTTGTCATTTTTTTTTCAACTCATTGCTATTTGTGTCCGTGTTTGTTTTCTACTAACAAATAGCATTCAGTTTTTTCTTCCTTGTCTTTTTTCTTTCACATCTGTGTTTTCTAATTCATTAGATTAAATCCAACTTTGTTTACTTTTCGTTCTCTTTCTCTTTCTCTCTATCGACTTAGTTCTCTCTTCTCCTTCAATCCATTTCTCTCTATCTCAATATATCAATCTCTCTATTCGCTCATTAATCAAAATGTCTTTCACTTTCATTTATTATGTCTTCAAGTAACATTCATAGAAAAGTGACAGGAGACATTGAAAGACAGACAGAGCATGTACTTACCAACCCCTTCGCATAAGCATGATCAACAGAATTTAACAAGTTTAAATTCAGAGTTTTCCATTTCCTAGACTGGTTGCCAAACGAAAGTTTAAGAGTCCAGTCTGCACTACTAAGTATCCATACCTGGAGGGAAAATAGGTGGTGGTATACCTTTTCCAAGAGAATTAGCGCTATGTGAAATGCAAACGGCTTCATCCAGGATTTGAACTTGGGTCACCGTGTTCATTTCCTATGAAGATAACCATTACACCACGAGCACCTTCTCTGACAAATAGTATTTCGTGGGGAGGGTTTTCTTTTCTATTTGGCTCACATCTTAGGGCTTGGTACAGACCTTTTAAAGATCTGTTAAAATTGCACTATAGCATAATCAAATGTCCAGTAACAAGTGTAATTTTCCTGTTTTATGGCCTTTTAAAATGAAATACAAAATTATAGCCGTTGTTGAGCCCTTTTTCAAAAGAATGGTTTCATCTACGCATTTTTTGTTTTAGTTTCTATGATAATAATCTGAATATATTGCATTATGTATCTTTTATGTCATAAAATAACTGGAATTTTCTAATGTTCGATATATATCGATTTCAACGAGAGTATAAATGATTTGATAGATAGATAGATAGATATGACATACATTTATGCATATCTATGTGCATACATACGTTCATGCCTATATATATATATATATATATATATATATATATATATATATATATATATATATATATATATATATATATATATATATATAATATTCTTGCGGGGTAATGATAGAAGGTACCTAAACGGAAGTTTTTTTTAATCTTAGAATGTAAATGAAGATGCTTGTATATCTTAGTTTCTTATATAATAAAATGATCTGCTTTGATGTTTAGACTTAATCTAAACGAGTCAGTGTTTGTTTTTGTTTTTAATTATGAAACTAATCTCGATATTTTTTGAACATAAGGTTTTGGCGAAACACAGGATTGTGCGGGTGCACCACCCTCCATACTCTCCAGACCTTCATCTGGGTGCAATTTCTTCTTGTTTGCAAAACTGAAAATTTAGCTTAGGAGTAACAGATTTGAGTACGCGGAGAACATTAAAAGAAAGACGGAGGCACAGTTTCATATATAAAAAGAGGAATATCAGAGGGTCTTCGACCAACGCATAACTCATTGAAATATGTGTGTTGGATGCTATGACGACTATTCTAAAGATAATTAATGTTTAGTCATCTTTTATTTCAGTCTTGGAAAATATTTCTTCAGCCTTGATTCTTTTGAACAAATCACATTCAAGACTTGAAAGTAGAATATATCGTAGTGTGGTTTTAACTTTGTAAATAATTTGTGAGTAATTTTCAGATTAGTTATTGTTTTTTCACTAGTTTGGTAAAAACTGAAAAAAAAAAATGAGCTCAACAATTCAAATAATTCTTAGTGTGTGTGTGTGTGTGTGTGTGTGTGTGTGTGTGTGTGTGTGTGTGTGTGTGTGTGTGTGTGTGTGTGTGTGCTCGCACGCGGAAATAGATTAATACATACGAATCTTAAATAATGTGATAATGATGCAAGATATCTATGAGAG